>CM077186.1:39003369-39005869 GCA_039654105.1 Coreius guichenoti
GTGAGTGAGTGAGTGTGTGACTGAGTGTGACTGAGTGAGTGAGTGAGAGCGAGTGAGTGTGAGTGAGTGTGTGTGAGCGAGTGAGTGTGTGTGAGCGAGTGAGTGTGTGTGCCTCCTGTCTGCCTCCTGTTTGTCCTTCTGACTGCTGTGCTCGCGTGTGCTTTGCTTGCTTTTGAATCTTTATTTGACATCATTCCCTGTTGTTTAAACTGCTAAATATTATTTACCCATCACCATATATTGTCTAATATTGCCTACCATATTAAATCTGACACCGCTAGCTTTTAATCTAAATCACTATCACGCGTTAGCATTTCGCTAGCCTGTTAGCTTGCCATCTCTGCACTCGGGTCTCTTGTTTTCTGAGTTCATTAAACAACTGTGGTGAGTTGGATTAATCAACAAATACGGTAAGCCATGTCTTCTTCTCCTGTCATTGTCACTTGCACTGCATGTTTCATGTTTAGTATATCTTTCTCCGTTGGCGAACAGGGCTACACATGTGATAAATGTAAGGAGATAGTCAGGCTGACGGAGAAGATTTCAGAATTAGAGACACGCATCCAGACTTTATTTGAGAGTAGTGAGAATGTAACAGCTTTAGACACTGCTTTGGATGCGAATAGCTTAGTGAACTCTGTACATTGTTCGGTTCCGGCTGTAGAGCCCGTGCAGCAGGGCAACTGGGTGACGGTGAGACGGCATAGTCGCGGATCAAAAAGCCACTCTTCCGTTCCGATTAGAACATCAAACAGGTTCTCCCCACTCAGTGATGCACCCACTGAGAATCCTGTTGAAAGTGCCCTAGTTATTGGCGATTCTATTACACGGACGTGAAAATAGAGACACCAGCCACCATAGTCACATGTTTACCGGGAGCCAGAGCGCCTGACATCAAAGCAAATTTAAAAGTGCTGGCTAATGCTAATCGTAAATTCTCTAAGATTATTATTCACGTCGGCACAAATGATGTTCGACTTCGCCAGTCGGAGATCACCAAAATTAACATTAAAGAGGTGTGTAAACTCGCAAGTACGATGGCAGATGACGTTTTTTGCTCTGGTCCCCTCCCCGTTAAAAGGAGTGATGAGATACTTAGCAGACTATCATCACTCAATGGCTGGTTGTCTAAGTGGTGTCCGCAAAATAACATAGGGTTCATGGACAATTGGAAAAGCTTTTGGGGCAGACCTGACCTGTTGAAAAAAGATGGTATTCATCCTTCCTGGGATGGTGCCGCTCTTCTCTCTAGTAATTTGGCACATAGTCTTAGAGCTAAACCTTGACTAACTGGGGCCCAGGTCAGGAAGCAGACGGACTGGCTTACCCGACCGCCTGCTAGCTGTCTCACGTCACAGAAGTCAGATAAATCCCAGCACATAGAGACTCTTTCACCTAGATATTATCACATAGAGACTGTGTCTGTTCCACGAATTAGTAAATACAAAAAACCATCAAAACCATTCAACGGTAAAAATTTAATTGATGTCCAACAAATAAACAACAGATATAATACAGATGATCAAATGATAAAGCTTGGGTTGCTGAATATTCGATCCCTTTCCTCAAAAGCGCTTATTGTTAATGATATGATTACAGATCATAACCTAGATGTGCTGTGTTTGACAGAAACCTGGCTAAAACCTGACGATTACATTACTTTAAATGAGCCCACCCCCCAAGATTATTGTTATAAACATGAGCCGCGTCTGAAAGGTAAAGGGGGAGGTGTTGCTGTAATTTATAATAATATCTTCGGTATTACTCACAAGTCTAGTTTCAAATATAATTCCTTTGAAGTTTTGGTGCTTTATGTAACGTTATGTAGTGAAATCGATAAATCCCGTTTGACATTTGTGCTGTCTACTGTATACAGGCCACCAGGGCACCATACAGACTTTACCAGAGAATTTGCTGATTTTCTATCAGAGTTAGTACTGGCTGCAGATAAAGTCCTAATTGTTGGTGATTTTAATATCCATGTAGACAATGAAAAAGACGCATTGGGATTGGCATTTAGAGACATTCTAAACTCTATTGGAGTAAGGCAACACGTGTCAGGACCCACTCATCGCCGTAATCATACGTTAGACCTAATACTGTCACATGGAATAAATGTTGATACCATTGAAATTCTGCAGCAGAGCGATGACATCTCAGATCATTACCTAGTATCATGTACACTTAATTTAGCAAAGGCTGCAAAGCTGTCCCCTCACTTTAAATATGGCAGGACTATCACTGCTGCGACTAAAGATTTCTTTGTAAATAATCTTCCTCATCAGTTTCATCTCCTCAGCATCCCAGATAGCCTAGAGGAACTCGATGTTGCAACAGAAACTATTGACTCTCTCTTTTCCAGCACTTTAGACACAGTTGCTCCCCGGCGCTTAAAGAAGATTAAAGAAAATAGTCCAACGCCGTGGTACAACGAGCACACCCGGGCCCTTAAAACAGCAGCCAGAAAAATGGAGCGCAGCTGGAAGAAAACAAAACTAGA
>CM077186.1:39010869-39075869 GCA_039654105.1 Coreius guichenoti
CGGGACGAGGCGATGTTGAGCTGGCCTCGATCCGTAGTGGTGCTGCTCCCGCCTCTTTCATCGCTGGAGCCCTCCGAGGTGGATGGGGGAGCGTGGAGACGCTCTGCGCTGCAGCTGCGGTCGGAGGGGCCGCGGCGGGACAGGGGCGGGCCACGAGGGAGGGTGGTGCGCGTGCCCACGCTCTTCATGGCAAACTCCTGCTCACCGGCCACCCCGCTGCCTACACTACCCATGCTGGGGGAACCAGAGCGTCACTCAACCCCGCAACCCTTCGCAGGGGCCATCACAGCTGCCGGACCTCCAGACAGACACTGCAGCGACAACAGAGGTAAGACATTTAGCAGATTCTATTTTAAATAAATGTTGTTCTTTTGAACTTTCTATTCATCAAAGAATCCTGAAAAATAAAATGCATCAGTTTCCACAAAAATATGAACATTGATAATAATCATAAATGTGTCTTAAGCATTAAATCCTCATATGAGAATGATTTGTGAAGGATCATGTGACACTGAAGACTGGAGTAATGATGATAAATTCAGCTTTGATCACAGGAATAAATTACACTTTACTATATATTCACATAGAGAACAGCTGATTTACACTGGAATAATATATCACAATTTTTACTGTATTTTTGATCAGTGCTCGAAGTTGGCCGTACCAGTACCAGCACTTTTATATTTGAATCTGTAGCGTACCCTCACTTTTTCTTGCATACCGGCACTTCTCACATGTTGCCAGTACTCTGCCGGCCACACGAAACATAGAATCAGGCTATTAATTAATTGTATGCATCGTGCATTTGGAGCTTTTATAAGCTGTACAAACTGAACGGATCAAATATCTGTGCAATATGACTGAAGCCCAATTGTTTAATTTTGCGTTTGAGTGGCGCGCGAATCACTGTAGGCGTGTTCACCAGCGCTCCAAAAGTGAGATAAGATTTGCACAAGCCGTTCCTATCGCGTCGCTGATGATAAAATGTGCGACCCATTTGAATTCTAATGTACCATTTTTTTAAACGCTATGGAGAAAGTTAAACATGATCTAAAAACAGCCAC
This sequence comes from Coreius guichenoti, assembly GCA_039654105.1. Lineage (NCBI taxonomy): Eukaryota > Metazoa > Chordata > Actinopteri > Cypriniformes > Gobionidae > Coreius > Coreius guichenoti. The sequence continues at coordinate 39,011,934 of CM077186.1, forward strand.
AAAAAAAGACTGATGAAAAGAGGGGAAAACATCATCCTGCAAGCTTTTTAAACTCATGATGACAAAATTTACTAGAACTGATAATGTTCTATTCTATATATTGTGGTAAATTTTGACTAACTTGTTGTAGAATCTATAATAGATAATCTGTTAGGGGAATAGATTTTTCATTAAAGATTTATATTACACCTGTGGCATGTTGTAGCTATAGTTTCTAACTGTGTAGGTTGCTATTTTTCATAACAAATGATGTGATAGGTTGCCACCTGTGCAATAAGTCCATTCCTGAAATTTCCTCACTACTAAATATTCCACGCTCAACTGTTAGTGGTGTTATAACAAAGTGGAAGCAATTGGGAACAACAGCAACTCAGCCACAAAGTGATAGGCCACGTAAAATCACAGAGCGGGGTCAGCGCATGCTGAGGGTCACAGTGCGCAGAAGTCGCCAACTTTCTGCAGAGTAAACAACTACAGACCTCCAAACTTCTGTGGCCTTCAGATTAGCTCAAGAACAGTGTGTAGAGAGCTTCATGGAATGGGTTTCCAGCTTATGGCCGAGCAGCTTATCCAAGCCTTACATCACCAAGTGCAATGCAAAGTGTGGGATGCAGTGGGGTAAAGCACGCCGCCACTGGACTCTAGAGCAGAGGAGACGTGTTCTCTGGAGTGACCAATCACGCTTCTCTGTCTGGCAATCCCATGGACGAGTCTGGGTTTGGTGTTTGCCAGGAGAACGGGACTTGCCTGACTGCATTGTGCCAAGTGTAAAGTTTGGTGGAGGGGGGATTATGGGGTGGGGTTGTTTTTCAGGGGTTGGGCTTGGCCCCTTAGTTCCAGTGAAAGGAACTCTTAATGCTTCAGCATACCAAGACATTTTGGACAATTTCATGCTCCCAACTTTGTGGGAACAGTTTGGGGATGGCCCCTTCCTGTTCCAACATGACTGCGCACCAGTGCACAAAGCAAGGTCCATAAAGACATGGATGAGCGAGTTTGGTGTGGAGGAACTTGACTGGCCTGCACAGAGTCCTGACCTCAACCCGATAGAACACCTTTGGGATGAATTAGAGCGGAGACTGCGAGCCAGGCCTTCTCGTCCAACATCAGTGCCTGACCTCACAAATGCGCTTCTAGAAGAATGGTCAAAAATTCCCATAAACACACTCCTAAACCTTGTGGAAAGCCTTCCCAGAAGAGTTGAAGCTGTTATAGCTGCAAAGGGTGGGCCAACTCCATATTAAACCCTACGGATTAAGAATGGGATGTCATTAAAGCTCATGTGCATGTAAAGGCAGGCGTCCCAAAACTTTTGGCAATATAGTGTAGTTTGACTTCCCATGACACTTTGTAAACTAGTGATTGTTAACTATAGGCTACTTTATTGCAGTTATGTTATCAACCAACTTTGTATGTGTGGACCATTTTGCAAAAATAAACAAAGAAATAAACCTCACGAGGGAGCATGCTCCGAATGAATGTTCAAAACAAAACTACGCCGAGGGAGACAAAATCCTTGATAGATAGACCAATCCACTTTATGCTTTCCACTGTTTTTGATCAAATAAATTCAGCCTTTGTGAACAGAAGAGACTTCTTTCAAAAACCTTTAAAAAGCTTTCTGCCCACCCCAAACCTTTGAATGGCATTGTACAAATATGCAAGTTGCGAAAAATGCGTTTTGATTACGATCATAGATTATGAAATGCAGACAGTAGCATGATAAGAGTTGCTCAGAAAGATTCACAAAGCATTCTTAAGAATAACATATTACAAGTGCAAATGAATGCTCCTTCTCTTTAGAAAACTCCGAGTTCTGGACTCCTGTCGAGCCAGTCACGACGAAAATAGTGTGTATGCTTATTATTATTATTATGATAATTTGTAGGCAACGCTAAAAAAAGGTGAGTTGATTAGTTGAGTCTTCAACAAAAAAAAAAATGACATGCAATCAGATAAACACCAAAGCCTTTCATCTTCTTAAGAGAGACAAAAAAAGATGTTCTTAAGAAAATATTTTGGGAACTTTTCTTACACATTGCACTTACAAACTTCTTTGGATTTATCTTTCTTAAAGGGTCCATAACACACACAGTTTCTGCCAGTCTCATGTTAATCTTGAGTATCTATAGAGTAGTGTTGATCCTTCATATCTCCCAAGAGTGTTTAGTTTTATCATATTTATAAAAGACAGATACACTGTACCGATCCTTTCAGAAAACAGCCGAGTCCGTGGAGGCGTGCAGTGGGCGGAGCTAAAGAGTCACAAGCACACACACGCACACGCATCATGGCATTATCCCTGGATAACTCTCGATTCACTATACGTTGGTGTTGTTCACATTATATGCACTTACGCGCCGATTGCCAACAAAACACACACATTTGATGCAGTTTCACTCACCGCCTGCGGTGACCGGGAACAAACACACACACTTGCAGAACTCCGGAAACACAAACTACATCCACTGTTCCCTTAACGCTGGGTTATTTGGGAAGCTGAACAAGGTGATCTTTCCCTCACACCAGAAACACACTTCTTTAGTGACATTGTTGATCTCGTGTCTAAACACACAACACCAGCGCCGCCGACGGCTCCCGTAACCCGAACGAAGCTCGATGATGGACACGCTCTTGCTCTCGCTCTGGGTGATGTGTGTGTGTGTGTGTGTGTGCGCTCATCCGGGAGAAGTGCCCATATAAGGTATTCCGCCCTTTATGACGTCATACAGGGCCATACTCTAAAAAAAACGTTCCGAAACTTGTTTGAATCCTGAAGGAGTGTGTTTGGCACAGAAATACTCCGTCATACGTCCAACTCGTGTTTTGAAACTTTGTCCATGTTTATCAGGAGAATCAGCTCTTTAACAGTGTGAATAAGGCAGAATGCTTGAAATAGCATTAGACCCCCCCCCCACCCCTTAACTTATTTCTTAAGATTTTCGTGAAACACAATGGAGAGTGTCTGTGCATTAACCGTTGTGCTCATGCAACAGTTTTCTTCTCATCTTTAGGTGTTTTTGCATGATCTCCAACCATAAACAACAATGCACGAATAACTAAACCTACAGGGACCGTACGGATGGATGCACTGAAGACCCAGACATGTGTTTGACACATGTAATGATCATGTTGATGCCATGGAAGACTCTGAATGAGTTGCACCGCCGTGTCCGGCCAACAGGGGCTTCACACTCCAGTGCTTTGGCATTACCTCATCTGTTCTCTCACTTACACATCTCACACACACATTGGCACCTTGGCTTGTTATGGGCCACGAGGTGACTATGTGTGGCTTTGTGCGTGAGAGGAATCAGGATGCATGAGCAAACTTTTATCTGAGGCCTCGAGTCCTTATTCTTAGTCCTGAAAACCCTCAGCTACAAGTTCTCATGCAGGAGCATCTGAGCGGTCAGTATCTGGTCCACCTGTGTGTCTAAACACAAAAGATTGCATGGCCTTTCATGTGCTGTGTTGTGTCTGAACAGAGAGCATGCATCTTAATATAGCACACTCTCCATTTTCTGCCCAAGCCTCTGAATGCACACACACAAACAAAGACGCAGCATGAAGATGAAACCCTGCCTTTTCCCTCCTTCAGTGCATTACATAATGCGTCCTCGCTGGCTTTATCTGCGCGCGAGAGAATGGAGGTCTTCACACTGGTTATTATGATGCGTGCGCGTACTCACTGTTTCAGCACCGCGGACAGCGACGCGCGTCACATCGGCCGCGTTCATTCACCGTCGCGGGTCCATCAAACCGAGCGCTGTTTATCTTGACAGGAGCGGGTCTCTCTCGGATGATGATGATGATGATGATGATAGTCAGCGGATGCGTGTATCAGCTGAGCCACACACCCACCTCCGCCCCGCCCCTCTGCCGCACGTCAGCCACGCCCCCAGAAACACCGACGGCACTGCGCATGTGCGTAGTATATGGCGTGAAGTCATCGTGCGCATGCGTGCTGCGTGATCCATCATCCCGACGGAGGCCATAACAAGGATGTGAAATATTTATTTTGCATTCACGTTTTCCCTCAAACATCTTGTTTAGGAGCTTCGGGTTTAAAATGATCCTTATGGAGTTTTTGCTGACCACATTTTCTTTATTAATCCAATGACGAGCTGTGACCACAAGTATTCAGATTACTGTGGATGTTAAGAAAAGTGCTATAAATTAAAAATAAAATAGATTAAATTATTAAATTTGTATATTTTTTAATTGTTTATCCATTATAATTTTACATTTTATAATACAATTTTTAGTGTTTATTTTTGTGTTATTTTAATGTTACATTTGTATGATTTAGTGTTTTTATTTTAAATTTATTTATTTTTTCATTGTAAATGAGTGTTTTATTTTAATTGGTTTTATTTATTTATTTTAATTTTATATATTTATGATTACATTTTTAGTAAATGTTTTATTTTATTGTAATTTTACATTTGTATGATTTAATTTTTAGCGGTTTATTTTTGTGTTTTAGTTTTTTAATTGTTTATCTATTTTACTTTTTACATTTTATAATTACATTTTTAGTGTTTTAATTTTTGTGTTCATTTTAAATTGTTTATTTATTTTAATGTTACATTTTATGATTTAATTTTAAGTGTTTTTATTTTAAATATATTTATTTTTTCATTTTAAGTAAGTGTTTTATTTTAATTATTTTATTTATTTTTATTTTATATATATTTATGATTTAATTTTTAGTAAATGTTTTATTTTAATAGGTTTTTATTGTAATTTTACATTTGTATGATTTAATTTTTAGCGGTTTATTTTACTCGTTTTTATTTTGAAATTATTTTTTGTAATTTTAATTTTTTATAATAAATTTTTAGTAAGTGTTTTATTTTTTGTGTTTTAATTTTAAATTGTTTATTTATTTTAATGTTACATTTTTATGATGTAATTTTTATTGTTTTTATTTTAAATTATTATTTTTTTACATTTTAAGTAAATGTTTTATTTTAATTGTTTTTATTTATTTATTTATTTTAATTTTATGTATTTATGATTAAATGTTTAGTAAATGTTTTATTTGAATAGGTTTTATTGTATGATTTCATTTTTAGCTTTTTATTTTACTTGTTTTTATTTTGTAATTATTTTTATTTATAGTTAAATTTTTAGTAAGTGTTTTATTTTTTGTTTTAGTTTTAAATTGTTTATTTTAATGTTACATTTTTTATGATTTAATTTTTTAAGTGTTTTTATTTAAAATTGTTTATTTCAATTTTAAATTTCTATGATTTCATTTTTAGTGTTTTAATTTTAATTGGATTTATTTATTTATTTTACTATTTCATGATTTCATTTTTAGTAAATGTTTTATTTTAATAGGTTTTTATTGTAATTTTACATTTGTATGATTTCATTTTTAGCGTTTTATTTTAATTGTTTTTTTTAGCGTTTTTATTTTTTAATTTAAAATTTTTTTTTGTATCAGTTTTTATGTTTTATTTGTATGTTTTGCGGTGAGTTTTGGTGCCATCTAGTGGATTAGAGGAAAATAAAAACAAATACAGCTGTGCGTATCATTCATTTATTAAGGGAAAACACTAAAGATGTAGTGGATAAAATAAGTCTAAATATTATCTGAATATTCTTTGTTTTTAAATTGAACGTTTCGAAATGATTCAGTTAACTCGCTTTGACCATTTCTACACATCTTTACTCTTGTGTTCATGTTAGTGTTTGTGTTTATTTAAAGGTTAAAGTATTGCAGCTTTAAAACATACATAACAAAAGACAGAACATTGATAATTTCATGCATGAGTGTGTTTTCTCTTCCAGGAGCGCAGGTTCTTTCACACACTCCGTCTCCATTCACAACTTCACTGATGACATCACCAGCAGCTGTTGCCATGGGAACCGGCTTCTCATGTGTGCCATGTGACAGGAAGAAAAGCCTGTAAGTGTTTATGTCAGGTCATATTTGGAGAATCACTGTTCAAGTATTTATTTTAAAATGGTATTCACTAAAAACAATATCATTAAAAATACAGAAATTTAATAAAAAACATATTATTCTGCTTACTTGCACCATAAACGCTTCACATAATAATTTAATATGCCTTTACACTAGCAATAAATTATGTTTATTTGATTAGCAAACATCATATTTGTAATGGTTTCATTATTAATATGGTGATTATCTGTAAAGTGGACAGCGAATTAATAAATCACATTTTTGACAACCTGCTATTTATTATTTTATGATTTACCTTAAATACTGAGCGTTCATTTTGATGGTTTTATTTTTAAATTATTTATTTTAATTTTACTTTTTTTTTTTTTTTTTTCAGTTTCAGTGTTTTATTTTTAAGTGTTTTCATCTTTTTAAATTGTTTATCTATTTTAATTTTACATTTAATAATTTTTAGTAAGTGTTTTATTTTTGTCTTTTAATTTTCAAATAGTTTATTTTTATGATTTAATTTTAGTAAGTGTTTTATTTTAATAGTTTTTATTTATTTATTTTATTTAATTTCTTGAAATTGTTTTTATTTTAAAATTATTATTGTACATTTTACATTTTATGACTTAATTGTTTATTAAGTGTTTTATTTTAATTGTTTTGATTTTTAGTGTTTATTTATTTTAATTTTATATTTTTATGTTTTAATGTTTAATTAGTGCTTTATTTTAATAGTTTTTAATTGTAATTTTACATTTTTATGATTTTGATTCTTATGATTTTTTGTGTTTTATTTAAAATGTTTTTATTTTTTAATTATTTTATTTTAAAATGATTTCGTTTTTGTAATTTTTATTTTTGTCATCATTTCAAGTGTTTTATTTTTATGTTTTTCATTTTTTTATTGTTTATTTATTTTAATTTTTTATTAAGAGTTTTATTTTAATTGTTTTGATTTTTGGTTTATTTATTTATTGTAATTTTACATTTTTATGATTTCATTTATTTTAATTTTTTTTTATTTTTAAATGATTTAGTTTTTGTAATTTTATTTTTTTATAATTTAATTTTTATCAAGTGTTTTATTTATATATTATTACATATATATTATATTATTATTTTACAAGTTTCAGTTTTTTATTTTTATGTTTTCATTTTTTTTTTATTTTAGTTAGTGTTTTATTTTAATAGTTTTTATTTATTTATTTATTTATTTTTATTATGGTTTAATGTTGTGTTTTTTTTTTTTTATTATTTATTAATTTTGTTATTAAGTGTTTTATTTTAATTGTTTAGATTTTTGATTTATTTATTGTAATTTTTTTTACAAATTTAATTTTTTTTAATTTCTAGTAAGTGCTTTATTTTAATAGTTTTTAATGTAATTTTTCATTTTTAGCATTTTATTTTAATTGTTTTTATTTTGAAATGATTTAGTTTTTGTAATTGTAATTTTTTATAATTAAATTTGTATTTATAATTAGTTTTATTGTTTATTTATTTTAATTTTTAAACCGTGCAACAAACAGAAACAACGTTACTATATGTAATAATGTGCTTATTTTATGATTTACCTCAAATACCATACTTTGACACACTCTTCAGTTATTAAAAAACAATGATTAAATTACAAAACAACAAAAAATCAATAGCAAGACCTGTGTCTGAGAATAAATCTGGTCATTTTAAAGATTCTTCATGAATCGATAAGACATTTTAAAGACCCTGTCATTGATTTTATTAAATATTCTCTGAGTTTTCCTCTGTATTTCACCACTAGAGGTCCTCATTTACACTCACAAACACCAGAAACATTCATTTATTTATTCTATAAAAACAGATTTACAGATTTTAAACATAGACTTAAAATGAATAAAAGAATCGAAATCTATCAACATGACTTTCTGTCTTGTTTTCCAGCACACTGGAAGCTGATGTGTGTATGTACAGAAGCTGCAGGTGTGAATCCTAAAGCTCGTAGAAGTCCAGGTGCGCCGGACGGGTAGGCGTTGTCCAGCAGGAGCTTCATGAGTTTGGCTCCGGACTCCTGGCAGGACAGCAGCTGGCGCTCGGAGAACATGGAGGAGAAGGAGCGCCGGAGTCAGAGGGAGTCCAGCACACGCTCAGTGACCACACACACACACAAGACCTTTCAGAAAAACAGACTGACTTCCATACACACAGTCTATAAGTCCTCCTGAGATTTTAAATTAATATTTCAGTCATTTCTCAACACATCTGCATGTTCACGGTTCATCTCTGATGTCGGTTAATGGTCACATGACATGCAGGTAAAAAATACAGTATTTCGTCTTTTTTAGCGTTTTATGTTTTTATTTTAAAATTATTTGTTTATTGTACTTTTACATTTTTATGATTACATTTTTAGTAAGTGTTTTATTTTACATTTTTATTTATGTATTTTAATTTGGCATTTTATGATAATATTTTTAGTTTTGAGTGTTCATTTTGATGTTTTTATTTTTAAATTATTTATTTTAATTTTACATTTTTTATTAAGTTTCCATGTTTTATTTTTATGTTTTCATTTTTTAATTGTTTATCTATTTCAATTTGACATTTCATGATTTAATTTTTAGTAAATGTTTTAATTTTGTGTTTTAATTTTAAATTATTTATTTTAATTTCACATTTTTATGATTTAATTTTTAGTAAGTGTTTTATTTAAAATTTATATTTATTTATTTTAATTTTTAAATTTTATGATACAATTTTTAATGTGTGTTCATTTTGATGGTTTAATTTTTAATTTTATTTTACTTGTTTTTATTTTAAATGTATTTATTGTAACTACAATTTTATGATTTAATTGTTTATTAAGTGTTTTATTTTAATTGTTTTGATTTTTAGTTTATTTATTTATTGTAATTTTACATTTTTATTTTACATTTTTATTTTACATTTTTATTAAGTGTTTTATTTTTATGTTTTAATTTTTTATAGTTTTTTTATTGTAATTTTTTAAACCATGCAACAAGCAGAAACAACGTTACTATATGTAATTTCTGCATGTCTGGTTTAAGGTACAGAAGAGCGATCATCAGAACGGGACACGGCACTCACCCGGGGCGTAACTCAGCACTCGGACGTCCGGCTCCTCCTCGGCCAACACCCGAAACATCATGTCGCGGGCGGCCTTGCCGGTGCAGTACAGGACCCATGACGGGAAGGGCTTCAGCGCACACAGAGAGCTGATGTTGACCACCGTACGCTGCAGGCCGAGACGACGAGGAAACGCCTGCAGAACGCCAGCCGTCTGAGAGCGCCGCTCACGTTGAGCGCCAGGTAACGGTTCACCTCCGCGGGGTCCATGAACGACTGAGCGAAGCGAGACACGTCGCCCAGAGAGGCTGAAAAGAAAGACGAGACTCTTTACATTACAAGAGAACGATCAGATACACAGCAAACAGGGAACCTTCTCTCAACGTTATGAACAATGTTATTCCAGTAATGTTAATAGAATGTTTGTTTAAAGTTATCTGGTCTTTAATAACGTTCTCAAAATGTTAGCACAAAAACGTTATTTATACACTATATTGCCAAAAGTATTGGGACGCCCCTCCAAATCACTGAGTTCAGGTGTTCAATCACTTCATGGCCACAGGTGTATAAATCAAGCACTAGGCATGCAGACGCTTCTACAAACATTTGTGAAAGAATGGGTCGCTCTCAGGAGCTCAGTGAACTCAAGCGTGGTACCGTGATAGGTTGCCACCTGTGCAATAAGTCCATTCCTGACATTTCCTCACTACTAAATATTCCACGCTCAACTGTTAGTGGTGTTATAACAAAGTGGAAGCAATTGGGAACAACAGCAACTCAGCCACGAAGTGGTAGGCCACGTAAAATCACAGAGCGGGATCAGCGCATGCTGAGGGTCACAGTGAGCAGAAGACGCCAACTTTCTGCAGAGTCAATAGATACAGACCTCCAAACTTCTGTGGCCTTCAGATGAGCTCAAGAACAGTATGTAGAGAGCTTCATGGAATGGGTTTCCATGGCCGAGCAGCTCATCCAAGCCTTACATCACCAAGTGCAATGCAAAGCGTGGGATGCAGTGGGGTAAAGCACGCCACCACTGGACTCTAGAGCAGTGAGACGTGTTCTCTGGAGTGACCAATCACGCTTCTCTGTCTGCCAATCCCATGGACGAGTCTGGGTTTGGCGTTTGCCAGGAGAACGGGACTTGCCTGACTGCATTGTGCCAAGTGTAAAGTTTGGTGGAGGGGGGATTATGGTGTGGGGTTGTTTTTCAGGGGTTGGGCTTGGCCCCTTAGTTCCAGTGAAAGGAACTCTTAATGCTTCAGCATACCAAGACATTTTGGACAATTTCATGCTCCCAACTTTGTGGGAACAGTTTGGGTATGGCCCCTTCCTGTTCCAACATGACTGCGCACCAGTGCACAAAGCGTCGGTCCATAAAGACATGGATGAGCGAGTTTGGTGTGGAGGAACTTGACTGGCCTGCACAGAGTCCTGACCTCAACCCGATAGAACAGCTTTGGGATGAATTAGAGCGGAGACTGCGAGCCAGGCCTTCTCGTCCAACATCAGTGCCTGACCTCACAAATGCGCTTCAAGAAGAATGGTCAAAAATTCCCATAAACACACTCCTAAACTTTGTGGAAAGCCTTCCCAGAAGAGTTGAAGCTGTTATAGCTGCAAAGGGTGGGCCAACTCCATATTAAACCCTACGGATTAAGAACGGGATGGCATTCAATTTCATGTGCATGTAAAGGCAGGCGTCCCAAAACCTTTGGCAATATAGTGTACGTTGTTTATGGAACTTTTTTAAATGTAACTACTTGTTTCAGTACGTTCAGAGAACATTCTTGTAATTCAGTTCTTTTTTCAGGGAAGAAGGAGGCGGGAACCGGCGAACGTTCACAATGACTTTGATAAATAAATAAATAAATAAAACGAAAGTAACGCAGGCAGCCCCTCACGGACGGCTGCCACGCACACACATAATAAACCATAAACAAAACACAACGTAAAGTCCAGGCCTGGTCCTCTCTCGTCCTTCCCTGGTGTCGCTCGTCCTTATATGCCTCCGAGCTCCCTCATGATGTGTGCCTCGCAGGTGACGCTCATTCTCAAATCACGGACCGGTCTCACTCGCGCCTCCCACGTCTCTTGCTCGTCCACCTCACCACATACCCCCATCGCCCCTCGCAGCCCGGGGGGCCCAATCTCCGCGTCTGGGGGTATGGACAGACGAGACACAGAGAGCGACAGGATGAGAGAGTGGAGAGAGGAAACAAAAATGAAAAAAAATTGTGGTCCGGTTCCCGGACACACTGCCGCTCGGTCCTCAGCCAGCCGAGAGGCTCTTCCTCGCGGTGCCCTGCGATGGTACTGGATGCTCGGTGGACGGCCCGGTCCTCCTCCGCCCCCTGGTGGCCGGCGGTGGCTCCTCCGGTTGAGGGCAGCCGGCAGCGAGTCCCGCGCTCCCTGCTCCTCCCCATCATGGCGGACGGTAGCAGGCTCCAGCCCACGGCGAACGCCGGCGACTCCTCCGCTCCCTCTAGGACGGCTGCCACCCCACCTCGACCCAGGGGCACGGCAGAGAGCTCTCCGTCCCACCGATCTTCACTCGCTCCAGCACCACCGCCTCGGGCAGCCACTCGCGGTTTTCTCTCTTCCGCGCTGCCCGACCTCCTCAGCACCACGATCCCCCTCAGCAGCGAGGGCTCTTCGACAGCATGTCCCTCCTTCCTCCCGGGTTTCGGCACCAATGTAATACAGTTCTTTGTTCAGGGAAGAAGGAGGCGGGAACCGGCGAACGTTCACAATGAATTTAATAAATAAATAAAACGAAAGTAACGCAGGCAGCCCCTCACAGACAGCTGCCACGCACACACATAATAAACCATAAACAAAACACAGCGTAAAGTCCAGGCCTGGTCCTCTCTCGATTCAAAAGTAACGCTCTGAGAACATTCTAAAGTAACGCTCAGAGAACATTCTAAAGTAACGCTCAGAGAACATTCAAGAGTAACGCTCAGAGAACATTTAAAAGTAACGCTCAGAGAACATTCAAAAGTACGCTCAGAGAACATTCTAAAGTAACGTTCAGAGAACATTCTAAAGTAACGCTCAGAGAACATTCAAAAATAACGCTCAGAGAACATTCTAAAGTAACGCTCAGAGAACAGCTCAGAGAACATTCTAAAGTAACGCTCAGAGAACATTCAAAAGTAACGCTCAGAGAACATTCAAAAGTAACGTTCAGAGAACATTCTAAAGTAACGCTCAGAGAACATTCTAAAGTAACGTTCAGTGAACATTCAAAAGTAACGTTCAGAGAACATTCTAAAGTAACGTTCAGAGAACATTCAAAAGTAACGTTCAGAGAACATTCAAAAGTAACGTTCAGAGAACATTCTAAAGTAACGCTCAGAGAACATTCTAAAGTAACGTTCAGTGAACATTCAAAAGTAACGTTCAGAGAACATTCTAAAGTAACGTTCAGAGAACATTCAAAGGTAACGTTCAGAGAACATTCAAAAGTTACGTTCAGAGAACATTCAAAACTAACGTTCAGAGAACATTCTAGAAAACATTCAAAAGTAACGCTCAGAGAACATTCAAAAGTAACGCTCAGAGAACATTCAAAAGTACGCTTAGAGAACATTCTAAAGTAACGCTCAGAGAACATTCTAAAGTAACGCTCAGAGAACTTTCTAAAGTAACGCTCAGAGAACATTCTAAAGTAACGCTCAGAGAACATTCTAAAGTAACGTTCAGAGAACATTCTAAAGTACGCTCAGAGAACATTCTAAAGTAACGTTCAGAGAACATTCTAAAGTAACGCTCAGAGAACATTCAAAAATAACGCTCAGAGAACATTCTAAAGTAACGCTCAGAGAACAGCTCAGAGAACATTCTAAAGTAACGCTCAGAGAACATTCAAAAGTAACGCTCAGAGAACATTCAAAAGTAACGTTCAGAGAACATTCTAAAGTAACGCTCAGAGAACATTCTAAAGTAACGCTCAGAGAACATTCTAAAGTAACGTTCAGTGAACATTCAAAAGTAACGTTCAGAGAACATTCTAAAGTAACGTTCAGAGAACATTCAAAAGTAACGTTCAGAGAACATTCAAAAGTAACGTTCAGAGAACATTCTAAAGTAACGCTCAGAGAACATTCTAAAGTAACGTTCAGTGAACATTCAAAAGTAACGTTCAGAGAACATTCTAAAGTAACGTTCAGAGAACATTCAAAGGTAACGTTCAGAGAACATTCAAAAGTTACGTTCAGAGAACATTCAAAACTAACGTTCAGAGAACATTCTAGAGAACATTCAAAAGTAACGCTCAGAGAACATTCAAAAGTAACGCTCAGAGAACATTCAAAAGTACGCTTAGAGAACATTCTAAAGTAACGCTCAGAGAACATTCTAAAGTAACGCTCAGAGAACATTCTAAAGTAACGCTCAGAGAACATTCAAAAGTAACGCTCAGAGAACATTCAAAAGTACGCTTAGAGAACATTCTAAAGTAACGTTCAGAGAACATTCAAAGGTAACGTTCAGAGAACATTCAAAAGTTACGTTCAGAGAACATTCAAAACTAACGTTCAGAGAACATTCTAGAGAACATTCAAAAGTAACGCTCAGAGAACATTCAAAAGTAACGCTCAGAGAACATTCAAAAGTACGCTTAGAGAACATTCTAAAGTAACGCTCAGAGAACATTCAAGAGTAACGCTCAGAGAACATTCAAAAGTAACGCTCAGAGAACATTCAAAAGTACGCTCAGAGAACATTCTAAAGTAACGTTCAGAGAACATTCTAAAGTAACGCTCAGAGAACATTCAAAAATAACGCTCAGAGAACATTCTAAAGTAACGCTCAGAGAACAGCTCAGAGAACATTCTAAAGTAACGCTCAGAGAACATTCAAAAGTAACGCTCAGAGAACATTCAAAAGTAACGTTCAGAGAACATTCTAAAGTAACGCTCAGAGAACATTCTAAAGTAACGTTCAGTGAACATTCAAAAGTAACGTTCAGAGAACATTCTAAAGTAACGTTCAGAGAACATTCTAAAGTAACGTTCAGAGAACATTCAAAAGTAACGTTCAGAGAACATTCTAAAGTAACGCTCAGAGAACATTCTAAAGTAACGTTCAGTGAACATTCAAAAGTAACGTTCAGAGAACATTCTAAAGTAACGTTCAGAGAACATTCAAAGGTAACGTTCAGAGAACATTCAAAAGTTACGTTCAGAGAACATTCAAAACTAACGTTCAGAGAACATTCTAGAGAACATTCAAAAGTAACGCTCAGAGAACATTCAAAAGTAACGCTCAGAGAACATTCAAAAGTACGCTTAGAGAACATTCTAAAGTAACGCTCAGAGAACATTCTAAAGTAACGCTCAGAGAACATTCTAAAGTAACGCTCAGAGAACATTCAAAAGTAACGCTCAGAGAACATTCAAAAGTACGCTTAGAGAACATTCTAAAGTAACGCTCAGAGAACATTCTAAAGTAACGCTCAGAGAACATTCTAAAGTAACGTTCAGAGAACATTCTAAAGTAACGTTCAGAGAACATTCTAAAGTACGCTCAGAGAACATTCTAAAGTAACGTTCAGAGAACATTCTAAAGTAACGCTCAGAGAACATTCTAAAGTAACGCTCAGAGAACATTCTAAAGTAACGTTCAGAGAACATTCAAAAGTAACGTTCAGAGAACATTCAAAAGTAACGTTCAGAGAACATTCAAAAGTAACGTTCAGAGAACATTCTAAAGTAACGCTCAGAGAACATTCTAAAGTAACGTTCAGTGAACATTCTAAAGTAACGTTCAGAGAACATTCTAAAGTAACGTTCAGAGAACATTCAAAGGTAACGTTCAGAGAACATTCAAAAGTTACGTTCAGAGAACATTCAAAACTAACGTTCAGAGAACATTCTAGAGAACATTCAAAAGTAACGCTCAGAGAACATTCAAAAGTACGCTCAGAGAACATTCTAAAGTAACGTTCAGAGAACATTCTAAAGTAACGTTCAGAGAACATTCTAAAGTAACGCTCAGAGAACATTCTAAAGTAACGTTCAGAGAACATTCTAAAGTAACGTTCAGAGAACATTCTAAAGTAACGCTCAGAGAACATTCTAAAGTAACGCTCAGAGAACATTCAAAAGTAACGCTCAGAGAACATTCAAAAGTAACGCTCAGAGAACATTCTAAAGTAACGCTCAGAGAACATTCTAAAGTAACGCTCAGAGAACATTCAAAAGTAACGTTCAGAGAACATTCAAAAGTAACGCTCAGAGAACATTCTAAAGTAACGCTCAGAGAACATTCTAAAGTAACGCTCAGAGAACATTCTAAAGTAACGCTCAGAGAACATTCTAAAGTAACGCTCAGAGAACATTCTAAAGTAACGTTCAGAGAACATTCTAAAGTAACGTTCAGAGAACATTCTAAAGTAACGCTCAGAGAACATTCTAAAGTAACGTTCAGTGAACATTCAAAAGTAACGTTCAGAGAACATTCTAAAGTAACGTTCAGAGAACATTCAAAAGTAACGTTCAGAGAACATTCTAAAGTAACGCTCAGAGAACATTCTAAAGTAACGTTCAGTGAACATTCAAAAGTAACGTTCAGAGAACATTCTAAAGTAACGTTCAGAGAACATTCAAAGGTAACGTTCAGAGAACATTCAAAAGTTACGTTCAGAGAACATTCAAAACTAACGTTCAGAGAACATTCTAGAGAACTTTCAAAAGTAACGCTCAGAGAACATTCAAAAGTACGCTCAGAGAACATTCTAAAGTAACGTTCAGAGAACATTCTAAAGTAACGCTCAGAGAACATTCAAAAGTAACGCTCAGAGAACATTCAAAAGTACGCTTAGAGAACATTCTAAAGTAACGCTCAGAGAACATTCTAAAGTAACGCTCAGAGAACATTCTAAAGTAACGCTCAGAGAACATTCTAAAGTAACGTTCAGAAAACATTCTAAAGTAACGCTCAGAGAACATTCTAAAGTAACGCTCAGAGAACATTCTAAAGTAACGCTCAGAGAACATTCTAAAGTAACGTTCAGAGAACATTCTAAAGTAACGCTCAGAGAACATTCTAAAGTAACGTTCAGAGAACATTCAAAAGTAACGTTCAGAGAACATTCTAAAGTAACTTTCAGAGAACATTCTAAAGTACGCTCAGAGAACATTCTAAAGTAACGTTCAGAGAACATTCTAAAGTAACGCTCAGAGAACATTCTAAAGTAACGTTCAGAGAACATTCAAAAGTAACGTTCAGAGAACATTCAAAAGTAACGTTCAGAGAACATTCTAAAGTAACGCTCAGAGAACATTCTAAAGTAACGTTCAGTGAACATTCTAAAGTAACGTTCAGAGAACATTCAAAAGTAACGTTCAGAGAACATTCTAAAGTAACGTTCAGAGAACATTCTAAAGTAACGCTCAGAGAACATTCTAAAGTAACGCTCAGTGAACATTCAAAAGTAACGTTCAGAGAACATTCAAAAGTAACGTTCAGAGAACATTCTAAAGTAACGTTCAGTGAACATTCTAAAGTAACGTTCAGAGAACATTCAAAGGTAACGTTCAGAGAACATTCAAAAGTTACGTTCAGAGAACATTCAAAACTAACGTTCAGAGAACATTCTAGAGAACATTCAAAAGTAACGCTCAGAGAACATTCAAAAGTACGCTCAGAGAACATTCTAAAGTAACGTTCAGAGAACATTCTAAAGTAACGCTCAGAGAACATTCTAAAGTAACGTTCAGAGAACATTCTAAAGTAACGTTCAGAGAACATTCTAAAGTAACGCTCAGAGAACATTCTAAAGTAACGTTCAGTGAACATTCTAAAGTAACGTTCAGAGAACATTCAAAGGTAACGTTCAGAGAACATTCAAAGGTAACGTTCAGAGAACATTCAAAGGTTACGTTCAGAGAACATTCAAAACTAACGTTCAGAGAACATTCTAAAGTAACGTTCAGAGAACATTCTAAAGTAACGCTCAGAGAACATTCTAAAGTAACGTTCAGAGAACATTCTAAAGTAACGCTCAGAGAACATTCTGAAAGTAACGTTCAGAGAACATTCTAAAGTAACGTTCAGAGAACATTCTAAAGTAACGCTCAGAGAACGTTCTAAAGTACGCTCAGAGAACGTTCTAAAGTAACGTTCAGAGAACGTTCAAAAGTAACGCTCAGATAACGTTCAAAAGTAACGCTCAGAGAACGTTCAAAAGTAACGCTCAGAGAACATTCTAGAGAACATTCTAAAGTAACTCTCAGAGAACATTCTAGAGAACATTCTAAAGTAACGCTCAGAGAACATTCAAAAGTAACACTCAGAGAACATTCAAAAGTAACGTTTAGAGAACATTCAAAAGTAACGCTCAGAGAATATTCAAAAGTAACGTTCAGAGAACATTCTAGAGAACATTCTAAAGTAACGTTCAGAGAACATTCAAAAGTAACGCTCAGAGAACATTCTAAAGTGACGTTCAGAGAACGTTCTAAAGTAACGTTCAGAGAACATTCTAGAGAACATTCTAAAGTAACGCTCAGATAACATTCTAAAGTAACGCTCAGAGAACATTCTAAAGTGACGTTCAGAGAACATTCTAAAGTGACGTTCAGAGAACATTCAAAAGTGCTCAGAGAACATTCTAAAATGACGTTCAGAGAACATTCTAGAGAACATTCAAAAGTAACGTTCAGAGAACATTCTAAAATGACGTTCAGAGAACATTCTAGAGAACATTCAAAAGTAACGTTCAGAGAACATTCTAAAGTAACGCTCAGAGAACATTCTAAAATGACGTTCAGAGAACATTCTAGAGAACATTCAAAAGTAACGTTCAGAGAACATTCAAAAGTAACGTTCAGAGAACATTCTAGAGAACATTCTAAAGTAACGTTCAGAGAACATTCAAAAGTAACGTTCAGAGAACATTCTAAAGTAACGCTCAGAGAACATTCAAAAGTAACGCTCAGAGAACATTCTAAAATGACGTTCAGAGAACATTCTAGAGAACATTCAAAAGTAACGTTCAGAGAACATTCTAAAGTGACGTTCAGAGAACATTCTAAAGTAACGCTCAGAGAACATTCTAAAATGACGTTCAGAGAACATTCTAGAGAACATTCAAAAGTAACGTTCAGAGAACATTCAAAAGTAACGTTCAGAGAACATTCTAAAGTAACGCTCAGAGAACATTCTAAAATGACGTTCAGAGAACATTCTAGAGAACATTCAAAAGTAACGCTCAGAGAACATTCAAAAGTAACGTTCAGAGAACATTCTAAAGTAACGCTCAGAGAACATTCTAAAGTGACGCTCAGAGAACATTCTAAAGTAACGCTCAGAGAACATTCTAAAGTAACGCTCAGAGAACATTCTAAAGTGACGCTCAGAGAACATTCTAAAGTGACGTTCAGAGAACATTCTAAAGTAACGCTCAGAGAACATTCTAAAGTAACGTTCAGAGAACATTCTAAAGTAACGTTCAGAGAACATTCTAAAGTAACGCTCAGAGAACATTCTAAAGTAACGCTCAGAGAACATTCTAAAGTAACGCTCAGAGAACATTCTAAAGTAACGTTCAGAGAACATTCTAAAGTAACGTTCAGAGAACATTCTAAAGTAACGCTCAGAGAACATTCTAAAGTAACGCTCAGAGAACATTCTAAAGTGACGCTCAGAGAACATTCTAAAGTAACGCTCAGAGAACATTCTAAAGTAACGTTCAAAACTAACGTTCCCATAATGTTTGAAGAATGGAATGTTCCCTTAACCAAGTACAGCCCCTTCAGCACACCTGCGTTGTTGATCAGAAGTAAGTGGTCCATCTCAGTCGAGGACGTCTCTTTAGCTGCCTGAATGGTTTTCTCCACGCCTTCTGCCTCCTCCAGATCCGCCTGCACACAGCGGACGTCCAGCTTCTTCTGCCTGCCGTACAGGGTCATGATGTCCTCCTTCAGCTCGTTCAGCAGGTCTGCTGTCCGGGCCACCAGTAGCAGGACGGACCGGGGCTTCAGAAGGCAGCTCAGCTGGAGCGCCAGTGTCCGCTCGTAGCCTTTGGACGCTCCCGTGATGATGCACAGAGCTCTTCCCAGATCCCTGGGCTCCCGAGAGATCAAGTCTTCCATTGTGGGACACTGACGAAAAGCCTTCAGAAAGCCTGGAAGCGGATGATGGTGCGACTCAGTGGCGCGGCACTTTATGTTGAGTGACTCCCAGAGGAACGAATCCATTTCACACACAAGATCATTCACAAAGAGAGCATGAAAGAGGAAAATATGATGAGTTATGCATGATAGAAAACTAGGACAAGCGTTCATAAATCAAAACACATTTACTGGAGAAGCAAAATGACTGAAGATATTAAGACTTGTTTAATGAAAACAATTATGACAAGTAAGTTCTGGAGTCTCTGGAGGTTATTTTTCTGACTCCATTGGCAGATATTTGCTCTTGTTTTAATCACAAACTCACTTCAGTTTGATTCATTTTTCAGACTTAATATCTTCAGTCATTTTGCTTCTTCTCCAGTAAATGTGACTTACATTGTCAGTAGTTTTTACGTTTTTTTTTAAAGAAATTAATACTTTTATTCATCAAGGACACATTGAATTGATCAAAAGTGACATTTATAATGTTACAAAAGATTCTATTTCAGATAAATGCTGTTCTTTTGAACTTTCTATTCATCAAAGAATCCTGAAAAATAAAATGTATCACAGTTTCCACAGAAATATGAACATAAAAAGCCCAAATTATTACTTAAAATGTTATATGATTACTTAAAATGTCCAAATTTTGACAAAAAGGTCAAAATTATAACGTAAAAAGTCATAATTATGACTGTCAAAAAATATTGTGTAATGAAATTATTACTTAAAAAGTTATAATGATGATTCAATGTTGATAACAGTAAGAAATGATATCAGAATGATTTGTGAAGGATCATGTGACACTGAAGACTGGAGTAATGATGATAAATTCAGCTTTGATCACAGGAATAAATTACACTTTACTATATATTCACATAGAGAACAGATGATTTACACTGGAGTAATATTTCACTGTTTTACTGTATTTATGATCAAATAAACATAGCCTTGGTAAACATACAGTGGGGAGAACAAGTATTTGATACACTGCCGATTTTGCAGGTTTGCCCACTTACAAAGCATGTAGAAGTCTGTAATTTTTATCATAGGTACTCTTCAACTGTGAGAGACGGAATCTAAAACAAAAATCCAGAAAATCACATTGTATGATTTTTAAGTAATTAATTTGCATTTTATTGCATGACATAAGTATTTGATACATCAGAAAAGCAGAACTTAATATTTGGCACAGAAACCTTTGTTTGCAATTACAGAGATCATACGTTTCCTGTAGTTCTTGACCAGGTTTGCACACACTGCAGCAGGGATTTTGGCCCACTCCTCCATACAGACCTTCTCCAGATCCTTCAGGTTTCGGGGCTGTCACTGGGCAATACGGACTTTCAGCTCCCTCCAAAGATTTTCTGTTGGGTTCAGGTCTGGAGACTGGCTAGGCCACTCCAGGACCTTGAGATGCTTCTTACGGAGCCACTCCTTAGTTGCCCTGGCTGTGTGTTTCGGGTCGTTGTCATGCTGGAAGACCCAGCCACGACCCATCTTCAATGCTCTTACTGAGGGAAGGAGGTTGTTGGCCAAGATCTCGCGATACATGGCCCCATCCATCCTCCCCTCAATACGGTGCAGTCGTCCTGTCCCCTTTGCAGAAAAGCATCCCCAAAGAATGATGTTTCCACCTCCATGCTTCACGGTTGGGATGGTGTTCTTGGGGTTGTACTCATCCTTCTTCTTCCTCCAAACACAGCGAGTGGAGTTTAGACCAAAAAGCCCTATTTTTGTCTCATCAGACCACATGACCTTCTCCCATTCCTCCTCTGGATCATCCAGATGGTCACTGGCAAACTTCAGACGGGCCTGGACATGCGCTGGCTTGAGCAGGGGGACCTTGCGTGCGCTGCAGGATTTTAATCCATGACGGCGTAGTGTGTTACTAATGGTTTTCTTTGAGACTGTGGTCCCAGCTCTCTTCAGGTCATTGACCAGGTCCTGCCGTGTAGTTCTGGGCTGATCCCTCACCTTCCTCATGATCATTGATGCCCCACGAGGTGAGATCTTGCATGGTGCCCCAGACCGAGGGAGATTGACCGTCATCTTGAACTTCTTCCATTTTCTAATAATTGCGCCAACAGTTGTTGCCTTCTCACCAAGCTGCTTGCCTATTGTCCTGTAGCCCATCCCAGCCTTGTGCAGGTCTACAATTTTATCCCTGATGTCCTTACACAGCTCTCTGGTCTTGGCCATTGTGGAGAGGTTGGAGTCTGTTTGATTGAGTGTGTGGACAGGTGTCTTTTATACAGGTAACGAGTTCAAACAGGTGCAGTTAATACAGGTAATGAGTGGAGAACAGGAGGGCTTCTTAAAGAAAAACTAACAGGTCTGTGAGAGCCGGAATTCTTACTGGTTGGTAGGTGATCAAATACTTATGTCATGCAATAAAATGCAAATTAATTATTTAAAAATCATACAATGTGATTTTCTGGATTTTTGTTTTAGATTCCGTCTCTCACAGTTGAAGTGTACCTATGATAAAAATTACAGACTTCTACATGCTTTGTAAGTGGGCAAACCTGCAAAATCGGCAGTGTATCAAATACTTGTTCTCCCTACTGTATATATATTTTTATTATCTGTGTCTTGTTTTTTCTGTGCACTGGAAGCTTCACCAAGACAAACCCCTCATGTGTATAATAAACATACGTGGCAATAAATCTCTGATTATGATCTGTCAATGGGGTCAGAAAAATAATTTTGTTTCCCTTTGAATTGACTCCATTGGCTGATATTTGCTCTTGTTTTAAGCTCAAACTCACTTCATTTTGATTCTCCAGTAAATGCATCTTAAATTTCAGAATGTTTAGATATTTGTGCTGGAAAACGAGACTTAACTAAAGAATCTTAGTTAATGTTCATTTTAACTTTGATCCAGCCAAACTCACTTTAAATCACAATCAAATGAGAAAAACAAGTCATTTATGAGACAGGAACCAGCGCGAGTGAAGCAGAATAACAGCCAGAGTGGAAGTGTAAATGCGGAACTGGACAGAAAAGACATTCTCTTTCATAAGAAGCACAAGCAGAACCGTATAGTTATGATATATGAATTATATCAACCGTCCAAACCAGTGCGTGTCCTTCCTGAAGTGTGTCGTATGTCTAATGTCCGTCACTAATGGCCAGAGCAGCAGATGTCCATGTGTTCTCATGCGGCGGTCAGGGGAATATTCGGTCACTGACGGATGAATTAAACAAACACAGACCGCCAAGCAAAAAATCAGTAGAAAGTTGGACATTTTGCGTTAAGTTTACAGATGATTCCTTTAACCCTATAACACAATGCAGTTCATAATTCAAAAACACCTTTTGAAAAACCAATGCAGAAAATCCCTTCTTATTAACACTGTACACTGGGCCGTATTAGTAAAAATGTTTTGTCTGATAAACTGAGATTTATTGCCAAGTATGTTTATTATACACATGAGGGGTTTGTCTTGGTGAAGCTTCCAGTGCACAGAAAAAACAAGACACAGATAATAAAATAAAATATATATCACCAAGGCTGTGTTTATTTGATCATAAATACAGTAAAACAGTGAAATATTACTCCAGTGTAAATCATCTGTTCTCTATGTGAATATATAGTAAAGTGTAATTTATTCCTGTGATCAAAGCTGAGTTTATCATCATTACTCCAGTCTTCAGTGTCACATGATCCTTCACAAATCATTCTGATACCATTTCTTACTGTTATCAACATTGAATCATCATTATAACATTTTAAGTCATAACTTTGACTTTTTAAGTTATAATTTCAGTTTAGTATGTTAATTTCAACTTTTTGTAACAATTTTGACTTTAAGTAATAATTTTACGACATAATTTCGGTTTAAATTTTGACATGTCATTATTTTGACTTTTTATGTCAAAATTTTGACTTTATGTCACAATTTTGACATTTTAAGTAATAATTTGTGCTTTTTATGTTCATATTTCTGTGGAAACTGTGATACATTTTATTTTTCAAGATTCTCTGATGAACAGAAAGTTCAAAAGAACAGCATTTATTTGAAATAGAATCTTTTGTAACATTATAAATGTCACTTTTGATCAATTTAATGCGTCCTTGATGAATAAAAGTATTAATTTCTTTAAAAAAACGTAAAAAACTACTGACAATGTAAGTCACTTTGGATAAAAATTTCTGGCAAATGCATAAAAGTGAATGTAAATATGACTGAATCACACAATAGCAGCTTCTGCTTGAAATTTTGGAGACAACTTTGTTGTATGAGCAGATTTATGAAGTGCTCATCACGTTTAAAAGCATCGCATGATGCACTTTTAGTATTATTTATATACTATTATATTTATTACTATTTTGAATTATTTTAATTAATTTTTTTGTTTTTATTTAATGTTGTATATTTTATTTGATTTCAGTTAACATTTGTTTTATTCAAATTAACGTAGATTTTAATATATATACACCGATCAGGCATAACATTATGACCACCATGGGCACCCTGACTGGTCTGCGGCTATGCAGCTCCATACACAACAAACTGCGATGCACTGTGTATTCTGACACCTTTCTATCAGAACCAGCATTAACTTCTTGAGCAATTTGAGCTCCAGTAGCTCGTCTGTTTGATCGGACCACACGGGCCAGCCTTCGCTCCCCACGTGCATCAATGAGCCTTGGCCGCCCATGACCCTGTCGCCGGTTCACCACTGTTCCTTCCTTGGAGCACTTTTGATAGATACTGACCACTGCAGACCGGGAACACCCCACAAGAGCTGCAGTTTTGGAGATGCTCTGACCCAGTCGTCTAGCCATCACAATTTGGCCCTTGTCAAACTCGCTCAAATCCTTACACTTGCCCATTTTTCCTGCTTCTAACACATCAACTTTGAGGACAAAATGTTCACTTGCTGCCTAATTATGTTATGCCTGATCAGTGTATATACACAGTCTAACCAAAATGTATTCACACCTTCAACATTTTCTCACATTATCACAGTTTATTCGCTATAGTTTAGAAAATGGTAATAAAATATGACGAGTTAAACTGTGTCAGAACAAATTCATCTTGATAATGTCTCTTTGATAGAAAGGGATGTAACGGATCACAATCAACCAATCAGCTGTTAAAGTTAAGAACACAATCAGATAATACCAGTTTAGCTCAACCAATGACCAAGCAATGCTTCATTTTGTTCAGTCTGTGGTGTCAAAGGTCACATGAGCAATTAAAGAACAAACACTTCAGCGAAACATGCTCAGCTCAAAGTGTATATATATATATTAATATGTCACAGTTTACTTTATTTTGCTCTCCTCACTTACAGAAATGAACTATAGTGAAACATTATATCTGCTGTCTGAATCATTTTTGATTTGACTGTATATATATATATTTTTATTAGTTTTAGTTTAAGGTGATCAGAGCTGGAATCCAGACAAAGAAGCTCAAATATAAGAGTTATTATTAACACTATTACTCCATTCTGTTAGTCTAACATGTGGTGTGACGTAAGGTCAGATCAGAAATGTGTCCGTAAAGTAACAACTGCATGTTTTGTGAATGTATTGACTCTTGATAGGAACATTGTTCTGGATTAGTGTCTGAAGGAGCCAGAATGTGCGGGCGGGGGAAGGAAGGTGCTGGAAGCCGGCGGTCCGGCGGGTGTCCAGGTGGCGGCAGCTGTCCTTTCTCCTCTCTTGAGTGGCGGCTCCAACTGAGGGACAAAAATATCCCAAACGCGGCTTTTACGGCGAGGTAAATACATGCATGTGAAATGTGTGCAAACGTTTGCTACCTCAAAGAGTGTTAAATCTCAGACAGCTGTGATTGTTGCATGAACCTGTTTCTGTTTTCTCTGTTAACCTCTGGGTCTTGTCACACGGACGGGCCCGTCTGCGGTCCCACGCCGTCACCTCGACACCCCCCTACTGAACCCCAACATGGTACGGCTGGAGGGCTCGGCTATTTTAGTAAGTGCTGGTGAATCCCAGCTGCCAGACAGAAGCTGACTCTAGTGAACGCGGCAGACAGAAGACATGGAGTTTGTGGAAGTGTTCGACTCTCCAGGGAAAGGCCGGGGCCTCCGCGCCACCAAAGAGGTTTGGGCTGGGGACGTCCTGTTCGCTGAACCCCCTCTGGCAGCTGTGGTTTTTGACAGGTAAGAGTCTTCACAAATCATTCTCATATTTTGTTTCTAATGTTGAATCATAACTTTTTAAGTAATAATTTTGACTTATTATGTCATTTAGTTTTTTATGTCATAATTTCGATTTAAGTAATAATTTTGACTTTTTACGTTATGATTTCAGTTTAAATTTCGACTTTTTATGTCATAATTTTGTTTTTATGTCACAATTTTGACATTTTAAGTAATAATTTGGCTTTTTATGTTCATATTTCTGTGGAAACTGTGATGCATTTTATTTTTCAGGATTCTTTGATGAATAGAATGTTCAAAAGAACAGCATTTATTTGAAATAGAATCTTTTGTTACATTATAAATGTCACTTTTGATCAATTTAATGCATCCTTGATGAATAAAAGTATTAATTTCTTTTAAAAAATGTAAAAAACTACTGACAATGTAAGTCACTTTGGATAACGGTTTCTGGCAAATGCATAAAAGTGAATGTAAATAATCTGACTTCTGAAATTTTGGAGACAAATAAAAACTAGTTATTCATTTTTTTTATTTGACATTTTTTAATGCATGAGCAGAAGGAGGAAGGAGAAAATGGCTGTACAGAGCAAAACCTGTTTTCTTCTGTATTTCTGTCTTGTTTTCTATCTAAACATTCTTAAATCAAGAAGCAAAATGACTAAAGATATTAAGTCTGAAAAAATGAATCAAAATGAAGTGAGTTTTTGTAAAACAAGAGAAAATATCAGCCAATGGAGTCAGAAAAATCATCTTAATTCAAAGGGAAAACGAGATGATTTTTCTGACTCCATTAGCAGATATTTTCTCTTGTGTTACAAAAACTCACTTCATTTTGATTCATTTTTCAGACTTAATATCTTCAGTCATTTTGCTTCTTGATTTAAGAATGTTTAAATAGAAAACAAGACAGAAATACAGAAGAAAACATCATTAGTAAAGTTACACTAGCATTTGATCATT
This sequence comes from Coreius guichenoti, assembly GCA_039654105.1. Lineage (NCBI taxonomy): Eukaryota > Metazoa > Chordata > Actinopteri > Cypriniformes > Gobionidae > Coreius > Coreius guichenoti. Next base: position 39,038,151 of record CM077186.1, read on the forward strand.
GTATTGTGTGTTTAACTGAAATAAAGTAAAATAAAAAATAGACATTCAGATTCTCATTTTCATTTAGTTTAACTTGATGTACTAAAATCACTAAACCTGAAAAATAAATAAAACATTTTTTTTTTTTTTTTTTTTTTTTAAAGATTTACACATTTCAGTTAATAGTAAAATTCCATTAAATTAAATTGAATATACATATTTTAATTGAATAATTGATTATGGATTATTCAATTTAATTTGATGGAATTTTACTATTAATTGAAATGCATTTTTTTATTGAGTGTATATAGACATAAAACTTTAACTAAAATTCTAATGAAAACTGAAAATATAAACATAATACTGATTATTGATTATTAGAAGTGGTAAGATTATTGAAGCATGTTTGCAAGAAAACACTATTTCAGTTGTTCTACTTCATATTTAATGTGTTACTTGCCGTTTCTTTGTAATTATTTGTAAATTTTCTACCAATTTCTGAGTGAAAATGAAATCCTAGATTAAATCTAGCAGATTAGTTTCATTGTAATTTAAAATATTACTAAAAACTATAATAGTAGATTCTATATAGAACTCAATATAGGGTTCTTGACTCAATTTTAAAGAAGCTAAAAAGGAGAAATGCCTTAATACTTTCATGTTTAACAGGTTCTTTCAATTTTTTCTAGTGATAATGTATGTTTACGAGCTGCGTAATTCATAAAATGTAATCAAAATTAATTAATTAATTAAAGCTATATCCATAAATTGATCCCATGATGGATCCCCTAAAAGATTCTATAAGTGTCTGACGGAAGCCTTTACAGTTCCATATAGAACCTTTTCAAGTAAGAATGTATATCAGAGATGCTTATGATTATGATTGAGCTTTAAATAACAGCTGAATCTGGGGCGTCATATGCTGTTGATAGTCTATATTTAACCTCAAGAGCGAAAGATAACTTGTGTGGCGGTTCCAGAGCATTAAAAAACACTGTAAAATCAAGATTAGATCCGAGCCATTTAGAATCAGAAGTGAAACATCTTTATTTACTCACCATGAAGAATCAGTTTTCCAATTTGCACATGAGATATAAAAATAGGATTGCGTAAGATGATTCAGCATGAATGAATAAGGCAAATACTATGTTGGCCTGTAACTAATGTAAGGACAAATATATGTGATGTAACTAAGTTGGAGGGGAAAAAAGAGCCTGAAATATGACCCAACATGCACTTTTGTCTGTAGAGTGTGTTTGACTGAATCTAACGTTACTATATCTGTTGTTTCTCATCTAGTCACGCCGCCAACGTCTGTCACAGTTGTTACCGGCGGCAGGAGAAGCTCCAGCGCTGCGGACAGTGCCGGTTTGCTCAGTACTGTGACAGGACGTGTCAACGCGCCGCATGGGAAGAACACAAACTAGAGTGTGCTGCTATCAAGAGCTACGGCAAAGCTCCCAGTGAGAACGTCCGGTAGGAGCCTAAACACTCCCCGAGGTCCAGTTATGATGCACGATAAATGCACTCATTGCCAAAAGTTTTGGGACGCCTGCCTTTACATGCACATGAGCTTTAATGACATCCCATTTTTAATCCGTAGGGTTTAATATGGAGTTGGCCCACCCTTTGCGGCTATAACAGCTTCAACTCTTCTGGGAAGGCTTTCCACAAGGTTTAGGAGTGTGTTTATGGGAATTTTTGACCATTCTTCTAGAAGTGCATTTGTGAGGTCAGGCACTGATGTTGGACGAGAAGGCCTGGCTCGCAGTCTCCGCTCTAATTCATCCCAAAGGTGTTCTATCGGGTTGAGGTCAGGACTCTGTGCAGGCCAGTCAAGTTCCTCCACACCAAACTCGCTCATCCATGTCTCTATGGACCTTGCTTTGTGCACTGGTGCGCAGTCATGTTGGAACAGGAAGGGGCCATCCCCAAACTGTTCCCACAAAGTTGGGAGCATGAAATTGTCCAAAATGTCTTGGTATGCTGAAGCATTAAGAGTTCCTTTCACTGGAACTAAGGGGCCAAGCCCAACCCCTGAAAAACAACCCCACCCCATAATCCCCCCTCCACCAAACTTTACACTTGGCACAATGCAGTCAGGCAAGTCCCGTTCTCCTGGCAACCGCCAAACCCAGACTCGTCCATGGGCTTGCCAGACAGAGAAGCGTGATTGGTCACTCCAGAGAACACGTCTCACTGCTCTAGAGTCCAGTGGCGGCGTGCTTTACCCCACTGCATCCCACGCTTTGCATTGCACTTGGTGATGTAAGGCTTGGATGAGCTGCTCGGCCATGGAAACCCATTCCATGAAGCTCTCTACACACTGTTCTTGAGCTCATCTGAAGCCCACAGAAGTTTGGAGGTCTGTAGTTGTTGACTCTGCAGAAAGTTGGTGACTTCTGCTCACTGTGACCCTCAGCATGAGCTGACCCCGCTCTGTGATTTTACGTGGTCTATCACTTCGTGGCTGAGTTGCTGTTGTTCCCAATTGCTTCCACTTTGTTATAATCCCACTAACAGTTGAGCGTGGAATATTTAGTAGTGAGGAAATGTCAGGAATGGACTTATTGCACAGGTGGCAACCTATCACGGTACCACGCTTGAGTTCACTGAGCTCCTGAGAGCGACCCATTCTTTCACAAATGTTTGTAGAAGCGTCTGCATGCCTAGTGCTTGATTTATACACCTGTGGCCATGAAGTGATTGAACACCTGAATTCAGTGATTTGGAGGGGCGTCCCAATACTTTTGGCGATATAGTGTATGTTAAAGTCTGAATGCACACATTAATGCAAGTGTTTTCACGGTACATTCATGAACTGCACGTAGCGCTCACGCTCTGAAATGATGGAAAAATCTGATGTTCTGCAATCGTGTGTGTGTTTAGTCTCGCCGCTCGCATCATGTGGCGTATCGATAAGGAGGGCAGTGTGGTCTCGGACATCCAGCTGACCACCCTGGACGACCTGGAAGACCACATCTGTGACATAATCGATGATGACCTGAAGGACTTCAAAGTCGACATACACAATTTCCTAGACTTCTGGCCTCGTTCCAGCAAACAACACACGGTGGACAGCATCTCGCACATCCTTGGAGTGGTACGTCAACTTCGAATCATCGTGTTCAGAAGTGCACTGCCGCTCAAACGATTTTTTAAAAAAACAGTGAAATATTACTCCAGTGTAAATCATCTGTTCTCTATGTGAATATATAGTAAAGTGTCATTTATTCCTGTGATCAAAGCTGAATTTATCATCATTACTCCAGTCTTCAGTGTCACATGATCCTTCACAAATCATTCTCATATGAAACATTTATGATTATTATCAGTGTGGAAAACGTGATACATTTTATTTTTCAGGATTCTTAGAAAGGTCAAAAGTCATTTTAAATGACTTTACTGTCACTTTTGATCAATTTAAGGTGTCCTTGATGAATAAAAGTATTAATTTCCTTTTAAAATCTTAATTATCCTAAACTTTTGAATAGAAGTGTGTCATATTTTCCACAAAAATTATTTCTGAAGGATCATGTGGCACTGAAGACTGGAGTAATGATGATAAATTCAGCTTTGATCACAGGAATAAATTACACTTTACTATATATTCACATAGAGAACAGCTGCTTTACACTGGAGTAATATTTCACTGTTTTACTGTATTTATGATCAGATAAACGCAGCCTCGGTGAGCAGAAGAGACTTTCAAAAACTTGAATAAATCATAATTATTCCAAACATTGGAGCTGTCGTGTGTGTGACATGCCGTAACTCTTCTTCCACGTGTGGCAGATCAACTGTAACGGGTTCATGGTGAGCGATCAGAGAGGTCTGCAGGCGGTCGGTGTGGGTTTGTTTCCCAACCTGTGTCTGGTCAACCATGACTGCTGGCCCAACTGCACCGTCATCCTCAACCACGGCAAGTAAGTTCAAGCGCTCGTCTTCACATCCTCTGAGAGGAGCGTGAGAGCAGCCAGGTGAAAGTATCGTGGGTGGGCGAGGAATCAGAGAGAAGATGGCTAGAGGAAGTGAGAGTTTGAACTGAAAGAGATGGGAAGGGACGGCCGAAGCTGGAATAACCCGCTCATGTGATTCAGGGTTTCCGTGAAATGTGTGCATTGACCTAAATACAGTGGCCTCTGTAGGATGTACAGATATCATTCATGTTTTGGTATGTACATGCATTCTTGTTGTGTCAACACGTTCAACTCTTGATGTTCAGATGAGACGCTCTCAGTCAACAAGATTGTCCAATGTAAGCTGTGTGTCATTTTAATCTTAAGTGCACTAGCATTCCTCTCGCATATTGTATTGCATCTTTTTAACGTCAGAACAGATTTTGATAGCAGTATCCTGAGAATCTGCTTCAGTACGTCCAGCTGCCTGCAAACGGCCTCTTGCTTTGTGTTTCAGTCAGTCGGCTGTCGATACTATGTATCACTCTCAGAAGAGGTGGGTCTGTTCAGCTCTACCTCTGTCCATCAGATCTTCCTCTCTCACATCCATCCATCACCCAAATAATCAACTACCCAAACAACACCGACAGAACCGCTTTCATCACGAGAGTTCGCTTCCTCCTACCCAGCTAACAACAATATATTTGTTTTGAGAACGTTCCAATTAAGTTAAGTGGTAACATTTAAAAATGTAACGAACATCTAACTAAAACATTTCAGGACAAAACGTTCCATGAGCGACGTATAAATAATGTATTTGTGCTAATGTTTTGAGAACGTTCCAATTAAGTTAAGAAAAAATTATTTCTGTACATAAAAAAAACAGTTTTTTAAATGTTTTAGAAAAGTTATGCGAACATTCCATTTTTCAAACATTATGGGAACGTTACTTTTGAATGTTCTCGGAATGTTCTGAAACAAGTAGCAACATTTAAAAATGTAACGGACGTCTAACTAAACGTTTCAGGGCAAAACGTTCCATGAACGATGTATAAATAATGTGTCTGTCCTAACGTTCTGAGAAGAGATAACGTTCTATTGACGTTACTGGGAGAATGTTTGAGAGAACCAATTCTGACTCTTTCTCACAATTACACATTCATATCATAATTTTGACTTTTCTCACAATTGCGTGTTTATATCTCATAATTTTGACTTTTTTCTCACAATTATGAGTTTATTTTTCATAATTATGACTTTTTTCTCACAATTGCGTGTTCATATCTCATCATTTTGACTTTTTTTCTCACAATTATGAGTTTATATCTCACAATTGCGTGTTTATATCTCATAATTTTGACTTTTTTCTCACAATTGCGCGTTCATATCTCATCATTTTGACTTTTTTTCTCACAATTATGAGTTTATATTTCATAATTATGACTTTTTTTTCTCACAATTGCACGTTCATATCATAATTTTGACTTTTCTCACAATTGCGTGTTTATATCTCATCATTTTGACTTTTTTTCTCACAATTATGAGTTTATATTTCATAATTATGACTTTTTTCTCACAATTATGAGTTTATATCTCACAATTGCGTTTATATCTCATAATTTTTACATTTTTTCTCACAATTGCACGTTTATATCTCATAATTTTGACATTTTTTCTCACAATTATGAGTTTATATTTCATAATTATGACTTTTTTTTCTCACAATTGCACGTTCATATCATAATTTTGACTTTTTTCTCACAATTGCACGTTTATATCTCATAATTTTGACTTTTTTTCTCACAATTATGAGTTTATATTTCATAATCATGACTTTTTTTTCTCACAATTGCACGTTCATATCATAATTTTGACTTTTCTCACAATTGCGTGTTTATATCTCATCATTTTGACTTTTTTTCTCACAATTATGAGTTTATATTTCATAATTACGACTTTTTTCTCACAATTATGAGTTTATATCTCACAATTGCGTTTATATCTCATAATTTTGACTTTTTTCTCACAATTGCACGTTTATATCTCAAAATTTTGACTTTTTTTCTCACAATTATGAGTTTATATTTCATAATTATGACTTTTTTTTCTCACAATTGCATGTTCATATCATAATTTTGACTTTTTTCTCACAATTGCGCGTTTATATCTCATAATTCAGACTTTTTTCTCACAATTCTGACTTTTTCCTCAGAATTATGCGTTCATGTGGTCATGTCAGACGTCTAAAAGTTCTGGAAAAAAAACCCCAATTGTTAGATTACAGTTTTTCTGAATTCTGTTGACGTCACTGGGAGAACGTTTGTTCATAACCTTGCCAGAACGTTCTGAGAACGTCCCCTGTTAGCTGGGTAGAATCTGGGTTAAACCCCAGATCAAATACTGATATTTAAAATAATAATTTTCATACAGAGATAAGACCTTTAAAAGGATAGTTTGCCCAAAATTTAAATTCTGTTATCATTTACAAATGCTCATGTTGGTTTTGATGTTTCATTGTGTTTTGTTTTGTGTTCTGCTGAAGAAGGTCAGTCGCACAGGTTTGGAACGACACGAGAGTGAATGATGACAGAATTGAAGTATGATGAGTTTTACTGTACGGCGAGTGCTGATGGGTGGTTGGTCCGTTTGCGGTCACGTCTAACCAATAACAGTTTCTTCCAGCACATTTCTGTCTTGACAGCTGCCACAACTAATCGCCTCTTTGATATGCAAATATATGTGACCTTCTGAACATTTGTCAGGCTCGTCTGTGTGTGTCATTGTGTGTCGGTCTGCTGTCAGATCAAGTTAAGATGTTGTATATGATCATTTTCTGGGTCTATATACAAAACCTCCAGCGTTTCGCCAAACTCCTCAGTTTTTGCCTAGTTAGCAGAGTGTGTCTTTATGTTCCTAACTTGATCTGGAGGGCCTGTTGAACGCAGGAAGTGAAGTGTGTAGACTAGTCTGGTGTCGTCTGATTCTCCCCGAAGCCCACTGAGCTTGTCTGTGTCACAGGATCGAGCTGCGCGCGCTGGGGAAGATCAGTCCCGGAGAAGAAGTGACCGTGTCGTACGTGGACTATCTCAACCTGTCTGAAGACCGCAGGCGTTTGCTGAAGCAGCAGTATTTCTTTGACTGCACCTGTGAACACTGCACCAACAAGACCAAAGACGACCTGAAGATGGGCGGAGCGGAGCTGGAAGGAGGAGAGAAGGTGACGTTTACTCACTCGCTCGTTCAAAGTGTGTATTGGCATCTATGGAAGCTTGTGACTTTCCATCTCACAATTCAGACTTTTTCATGCGGTCAGGTTAGACGTCTAAAAGTGAAGCGGGACTACACATGAATGAATGAATACGAGGAGACACGAGACATGTGTCCAGCACTATCTCTGGAGAGATTAGTGCCGTTATATATAGCAGTCCTTCAGCGAGAGATAAGGAACAGATTCCAGTCTGGAGCTCATATTACTGACCCTCAGGACACAGAGGAGGATTATTATGAGGCCGTTTGATCATCTCAACCGAGGGTTTTCATACTGCGTGCCAGGTCCCCCGTGAAAACGTGTCGAGAAAAACATCAATAATCAATCAAATAAAAAAATGTAAAATCAATAATAAAATATTTGATTAAAATAAATACAATTTTTAAATAATTAAATAGAAATGAGAGCAAAAATGAATAAAATTTGATTTAAAAAAAACAATAAGTACATAATAAAAAATAAATCAATGATAAAAATTAGATTAAAATAAATTAATTTATAAATAACTAAATAAAAAGTAGATTAAAATATAAAAAACTAATAATTAAATAATAAAAAATAATTCAATAACAAAAAAAGATTAAAATAAATGTATAAATAATTAAATAAAAATTAGATAAATGTATTCAAATTAGATTAAAATATAAAAAAATAGCTAAATAATTAAAAATAAATCGATAATAAAAATAAGATTAAAATAAATTAATTCGTAAACAATTAAATAAAAATTAGACAAAAATAAATAAAAAGTAGAAAAATAAACCAATAATAAAAATAAGATTGGAATAAATACATTTATAAATAATAAAATAAAATAAATAAAAAGTAGATTGAAATATAAAAATAATTAAATGATAAAAAATAAATCAAGAATCAAAATAAGATTAAATAAAACTTAGACAAAAAGATTAGATTCAAATATATATAAATAAATAATACATTTGTACAGTACTGTAATGAGTAGAAAAACGTAATAATGTAACATGGTAATAGAAACTAAATATCTTTATAATATTCATTTTTTCTGCAGTCTTTATACACTGTAAAAAGTGCTAACCTGCAATAGTTACCTTAAAGAGCTGTTTCTGCTTGATGTAACCCATAGAAACTAGTTTTGTTGGTATAATTAATGCATTTAGGTTGATTTTGCAATATTATATTATTATTATTATTATATTTTTGACTTCATTTAAGCCCATTAATTTAGATGTTATCATTTTAGGTTACCATTTTTTTTCAGTATACAAGAAGCTACATGCCTTTTAAATGTTTCGGGTGGGGGTCCGTGGCATCTGAAAGATCATAAACCTCATGACTTGTGTGTGTTTAAAAAGTTCATAGTTTGTATTGCGTTCAAAAGGTTGTATTGCGCACACAACCATAAAACCAAGCAGAGGCAATCGGTCCCCTCAGAGAGTCAGTTCAGTGATTCAGTTCATTTCACTTTAATGAATCAGCTCAAAACAAATGATTCACTGATTCATTTGAGTGCCTGTCCTGGAATTTCTGGTTGTATTTCTAATTTTTATTTGCATTAACTAATAGAGTGTATAACTTGAACGTAATGTAAATCACTTTGGATATAAGTGTCTGGGTTAATGGGTTGTTTTAACCCAGCGGTTGGGTTGTTTTAACCCAGTGAATGGGTTGTTTTTACCCAGTGATTGGGCTGTTTTAACCCAGTGAATGGGTTGTTTTAACCCAGTGAATGGGCTGTTTTAACCCAGTGAATGGGTTGTTTTAACCCAGTGGTTGGGCTGTTTTAACCCAGTGAATGGGTTGTTTTTACCCAGTGATTGGGCTGTTTTAACCCAGTGAATGGGTTGTTTTAACCCAGTGAATGGGCTGTTTTAACCCAGTGAATGGGTTGTTTTAACCCAGCGAATGGGTTGTTTTAACCCATGATTGGGTTGTTTTAACCCAGCGGTTGGGTTGTTTTAACCCAGTGAATGGGTTGTTTTAACCCAGCGGTTGGGCTGTTTTAACCCAGTGAATGGGTTGTTTTAACCCAGTGAATGGGCTGTTTTAACCCAGTGAATGGGTTGTTTTAACCCAGCGGTTGGGCTGTTTTAACCCAGCGAATGGGTTGTTTTAACCCAGCGGTTGGGTTGTTTTAACCCAGCGAATGGGTTGTTTTAACCCAGCGATTGGGGTGTTTTAACCCAGCGATTGGGGTGTTTTAACCCAGCGGTTGGGGTGTTTTAACCCAGCGGTTGGGGTGTTTTAACCCAGCGGATGGGTTGTTTTAACCCAGCGGTTGGGTTAAATGTTTGCTTAAAACAACCCAATTGCTGGGTTTGTCCATTTTCAACCCAACTTGGGTTGTTTTTATCCCAGCATTTTTTAGAGTGTAAACTATGTAAAATAAATGATTTTTTTTAGATACCATGCATAAATAAGTTATATAAAATATATAAAAATAAATGTTATTTTTATAGTAAACAACATAATTGAGATTCTCATTGTTTTGTGCTAGATAAAGATGTACTGGTTGGGTTATAAATAATATTCATCTGATATATTAAAGTATATATTGCCCCATGTTATTTTAATGTGGTTTAATGTGGCTTCCAAACATGCAAACATGTTCCTTTGTGCAAAAAATATCAACCAATATCAGGTTAAACATTATATTTTATGCTCTGCTCTGAAGGTACCAGAAGAAAAGGTGAAGGAAATCACAGAATACAGCCGGACGATGGTGGAGAAGATGGAAAAGGCCCGGATAGAAGCCAACTACAACGAGGTAATGATGAGTCTTCACACGGACGATCTGCATTCAGCTGCAGGAGTGTAACGTGACACGAGTGTGAATGTTTGCACAGGTGGTGAAGATCTGCCGCGAGTGTGTGCAGAAGCAGGAGAACGTCCTGGCCGACACACACATCTATCAGCTGCGCATGTGGTGCACGCTCAGCGAGGTGCTGTCCTACCTGCAGTTCGTTGATGAGGCGTCCACGTATGCGCGCAAGATGGTGGAGGGATACCAGTGAGTGTGTGCCAGAACTAAAGGATGCTTTTTCTCCATCTTCATCTGTCTTTAGTGTGTAGTGTTGCTGTTTGAGCATGAGTTCTTCTCTATATCAGAGTCAGTGTTCCTGAACTCCTGAAACGCCTCCATTGTAGTCTTGAGTTTTCTTTCGGGAATCAACACATCACAATATTCCTCAATTAAAGGGTACATAACACACACAGTTTCTGCCAGTCTCATGTTAATCTTGAGTATCTATAGAATAGTGTTGATCCTTCATATCTCCCAAGAGTCTTTAGATACACTGTACCGATTCTTTCAGAAAACAGCCGAGCTCGTGGAGGCGTGCAGTGGGCGGAGCTATAGAGTCTCACACACACACACACTCACACCTATAACACACACACACACACTCACACACACACACACACACACACATCATGGCATTATCCCTGGATAACTCTCGATTCACTATACGTTGGTGTTGTTCACATTATATGCACTTAAGCGCCGATTGCCAACAACACTCACACATTTGATGCAGTTTCACTCACCGCCTGAGGTTTCCACTCATGACCGGGAACAAACACACACACACAGAACTCCGGAAACACAAACTGCATCAACTGTTCCCTTAACGCTGGGTTATTTGTGAAGCTGAACAAGGTGATCTTTCCCTCACACCAGAAACACACTTCTTTAGTGACATTGTTGATCTCGTGTCTAAACACACAACGCCAGCGCCGTCGACGGCTCCCGTAACCCGAGCGAAGCTCGTTGATGGACACGCTCTTGCTCTGGCTCTGGCTGATGTGTGTGTGTGTGTGTGTGCGCTCATCCGGGAGAAGTGCCCATACAAGGTATTCTGCCCTTTATGACGTCATACAGGGCCATACTCAAAAAAAACTTTCCGAAACTTGTTTGAATCCTGAAGGAGTGTGTTTGGCACAGAAATACTCCGTCATACGTCCAACTCGTGTTTTGAAACTTTGGCCATGTTTATCATGAGAATCAACTCTTTAACAGTGTACATGAGTCAGAATGCTTGAAATAGCATTAGACCCCCCCCCCCCCCCCCCTTTAAATAATTAATACGCAGAATAAAGGGGCAGGGCCTGGTTGAGTTAGTTAGTAGTGTGTTGAAACTGGCGGTTATGGTGAGGGGCGGGGCATTTCCCAAACACCAATCACAACACACTGCTCCAGCTGACCAATCAGAGCACATTGTGCTTTTCAGAAGGAGGGGCTTCATAGAGACAGGAACTAAACAGAGTGTTACTGACAGACTGGGAAGAGAGGAGCCGCAACAGGAAATAATCAACATTCAAGCAGTTCTAGTAGAACCCAAAAACCTTTACGTGTTTGTCTATTGAAACAGAAAACTGTACCATCCCAACAACGCTCAGCTAGGAATGGCTACGATGAGGGCCGGTGTGACGCACTGGCAGGCGGGGTTAATAGAGGTCGGTCATGGCATGATCTGCAAGGCCTACGCCATCCTCCTGATCACCCACGGCCCGACACATCCCATCACCAAAGACCTGGAGGTAAAGCTCTTACTAACCCAAGATAAAGGGATAGTTCAAAAAGAGTGCATTCAAACAGAACCGTCAGAGATTTACTGAAGTGTGTGAAAGTGTTGCTCTCCTCCCATCAGGCCATGCGCATTCAAACAGAGATGGAGCTGCGCATGTTCAAGCAGAACGAGTACGTGTATCACTCCATGCGTGAGGCGGCACTGCAGAACCAGCCCATGAAGATGATGGCAGAACCAGCCGCTGAGAGCATCAAGAACCTGTTCCGCAGGAAGTGACCTCACAATCCACTGTGAAACAAACACGCTCAGGTCAACAGTACACTCACATTTTACATTTATGCATTCAGCAGATGCTTACAAAAACCAAAGAGCCAAGGGATGCACGATATATCGGCCACCATACTGGTATCGGCCATTATATGTTAATTTTTATAATCTATTATTTATCTGCTTTAATATATCGGCCAAATTTTCTTATCTTTTCTTATATATGTTCATTTTTAATGTTACCGTTATCGGCCACCATATCGGTATCGACTGATATATGATCATTTTTAATGTTATCGTTATCGCCCACCATGTCGGTATCGGCCGAGATATGTTTATTTTTAATGTTATCGGTATCGGCTGATATATGTTCATTTTTAATGTTAGCGTTATCGGCCACCATATCGGTATCGGCCGATATATGTTCATTTTTAATGTTAGCGTTAACGGCCACCATATCGGTATCGGCCGATATATGATCATTTTTAATGTTATCGTTATCGGTCACCGTATCGGTATCGGCCGATATATGTTCATTTTTAATGTTATCGTTATCGGCCACCATATCCATATTGGCCGATATTTAATAATTTTTTATGTTATCGTTATCGGTCACCATATCGGTATCGGCGGATATATGTTCATTTTTAATGTTAGTGTTAACGGCCACCATATCGGTATCGGCTGATATATGTTCATTTTTAATGTTATCATTATCGGTCACCATATTGGTATCGGCCGATATATGATCATTTTTAATGTTATCGTTATCGGCACGACAAGAAAATTTGGCCGATATATTAAAGCCGAAATAATGTTTTTCCTTCAGCTGAGCCACTGTTCGCCATGATGCTTTTGAATTGATTGAAATATGATTGGAATCACTTCGAAAAGTGCAACATATGCAGCGCAAATCTGTCATATCGGCTACACAAAATTATAATGAGAACATTAATATTGTGTACTTGGGACATGAATTTAATGGTGAGACTTTCCCAAAAATTATATAAAAATTTGGATTTTGATTCGTCAGCCAAAATATCGGTTATCGTCTTTCAAATATAAAGAATTATCGGTTATCGGTATTGGCCAAAAATGTTCATATCAGTGCATCCCTAAATAATATACAATGCACACTCTTAGGCAAAAGGTTCTATATAGAACTCTAATGCTCTTTTCTTCTCTAATTTTAAAGAACGCTTTATGCCAAAAAGGAGAAATGTCTTAAATAATTGCATAATACTTTCATGTTTAATGCATTATTTCATTGTTTTTCTAGTAATAAAGTATGTTTACGAGCTGCTTAATTCATAAAATTTTATCAAGATAAGAACAAAATGAATTCATTACAACTAAATCCATAAAATGAACCCTTAAGGTTCTATACAGAACATTTTCTTCTAAGAGTGCAGGTTTATTAGGAATCAAGCTTCACTTGCCGCAGACTTTTATGTGCATCTGTTCATTTAGAGATTTATCACTTTCTAAATCATGACTGTGTGACGACTGTAACAAGATTGCGTGGATTTTTTAGGCTGTTTTTCAGTGTCATTTGGAATTGTAAAGTTTTTTGTAATTAAAGTTTCGTCAGGTTTAAATGATGATGTTTGTGGTTTGACTTTCATTGTTCTTGTCCATAAAAGAGTCAAATGTCGCTTTTTCACTGCTCAGTAATTAAATGTTCTGAGTTATACATATTTATACGGCAATGAATGGGTTAAACTCTAAACCATCAAGATTGTAAAAGAAACACACACACACACACACACAGTGAGATCTAAGGAACAGTTGGAGACTTTACTAGCAAGTTGAGCCAGAAGATTTAACATTTTAAACAAAAAATAATAATAAATTAATAAAAAAAATGTAAACTGTGACAGAAAGTAGATTTTGATAATGTCTAATATATATCCACATGCAATGTTCTCAGCAACATAGTTTAATATACTTTATTAAATTATTGACTTTTTCTCCTAAAGAAGACTAGTTGTTATAAAATAGCTCATCATTTATGAAAATGTATGAGTTCATATTAATATCTGCAGACATTGATATCTAGCACAGTTTTTGAGTTAATTTTGGTAACTTGATCTCCTTTTCCTTTTTGAACACATGCACAACACAAATCATCTCTTTCAAGTAATACAAATAAGTGCACGGATGTGATTTTGAGAACACTTTATTAAAAAAAAAACATCATATTTGTCTTTTGTCAAATCATGCAGAGTCTGTGTTTACGCCACACGCTTACTGATCCTCTTGTAGACGAGGCTGCCGAGAGTCAGAGTCTGCAACACAAACAAACACATCATACAGTGAGATCTGACCGCCTGCAACACCATCATGATCATTACTGATCTTCTCACTCACATTGACGAGTGTGTTTTCGTCCACGAGCTCCGTGACCGATGTGATTTTGTTCAGGACGACCTTCAGCTTGTTGCCCTCTTTATTCACAACAGCCTAGAGCACAAAGACATGATCTTAATTATTATTATTAATGCAGTTTCTTCTGCATAACATCATTCATGCAGATCCGTCTGTCCGTCACCTTGACTTTCTCTCCGGTCAGCGTTTCTATGTCGGCCTCTTGTCCGATGGTGAAGGCGTTGGTCAGAGCTTTGGCTCCGGTCGTCACGGTCACTTTGAAATGATCTCCATTCTGCTCAATCTCAGAGATGCTCTTGATGTCTTTGCCTTTCTCAATCAAATCATCGGGAAGACCTGAAGGACATTAGAAGCGTTTAGCAAGACGCCGCCAGCTCATTCAGATCAATCTAAACAAGTGATCAGACTCACCGACGGCCTTCATGAACTCCACGAATCCCTCCTGACTCTCCAGCTGATATTTCCCACTGAACGACATGGTGACAAGTGGATATAGAGTGACTCCAGAGTGTGTGAAAGATGCTTTTATGTGGTCAAATACACAGATTAATAATTATTAACCAGACAGGATGGTGCTGATTGGTCAATCACTGTGAAATCTTGTCAGGTGAAATGTCATGTGGGGTAAAAGCAGTTCTGAGTGAAAAACAGAGCAGATCTATGGAGGGTTCGGTCTAATCAGATCGTGGCCTGAACCTTTGCCCTCAGCACTATGACATCATCACACCCTATCAGACCTGAGGGTCACACAACTTCAACAATTAGGAAAATTTTAAAAGTAACTAAAACTGAATTAATACATTTACATTTATTTATACATATATTTTTTTTATTATTTAATTTTTTATATATATATATATATATATATTTTTTTTTTTTTTTTTTTTTTTTGAAGTAACTAACTAAAACTGAAAAAAATCTACATATTTTTATAATAAAAAAAATATTTACTTATACACACATATACACCGATCAGGCATAACATTATGACCGGTGAAGTGAATAACACTGATGATCTCTTCATCACGGCACCTGTTAGTGGGTGGGATATATTAGGCAGCAAGTGAACATTTTGTCCTCAAAGTTGATGTGTTAGAAGCAGGAAAAATGGGCAAGCGTAAGGATTTGAGCGAGTTTGACAAGGGCCAAATTGTGATGGCTAGACGACTGGGTCAGAGCATCTCCAAAACTGCAGCTCTTGTGGGGTGTTCCCGGTCTGCAGTGGTCAGTATCTATCAAAAGTGCTCCAAGGAAGGAACAGTGGTGAACCGGCGACAGGGTCATGGGCGGCCAAGGCTCATTGATGCACGTGGGGAGCGAAGGCTGGCCCGTGTGGTCCGATCAAACAGACGAGCTACTGGAGCTCAAATTACTCAAGTTAATGCTGGTTCTGATAGAAAGGTGTCAGAATACACAGTGCATCGCAGTTTGTTGTGTATGGAGCTGCATAGCCGCAGACCAGTCAGGGTGCCCATGCTGACCCCTGTCCACCGCCGAAAGCACCAACAGTGGCACGTGAGCATCAGAACTGGACCACGGAGCAATGGAAGAAGGTGGCCTGGCCTGATGAATCACGTTTTCTTTTACATCACGTGGATGGCTGGGTGTGTGTGCGTGGCTTACCTGGGGAACACATGGCACCAGGATGCACTATGGGAAGAAGGCAAGCCGGTGGAGGCAGTGTGATGCTTTGGGCAATGTTCTGCTGGGAAACCTTGGGTCCTGCCATCCATGTGGATGTTACTTTGACACGTACCACCTACCTAAGCATTGTTGCAGACCATGTACACCCTTTCATGGAAACGGTATTCCCTGGTGGCTGTGGCTCTTTCAGCAGGATAATGCGCCTGCCACGAAGCAAAAATGGTTCAGGAATGGTTTGAGGAGCACAACAACGAGTTTGAGGTGTTGACTTGGCCTCCAAATTCCCCAGATCTCAATCCAATCGAGCATCTGTGGGATGTGCTGAACAAACAAGTCTGATCCATGGAGGCCCCACCTCACAACTTACAGGACTTAAAGGATCTGCTGCTAATATCTTGGTGCCAGATACCACAGCACACCTTCAGGGGTCTAGTGGAGTCCATGCCTCGACGGGTCAGGGCTGTTTTGCCAGCAAAAGGGGGACCAACACGATATTAGGTCATAATGTTATGCCTAATCGGTGTATATTGACATCATTATAAATGATGTCATGGCATGTTCATTTATAAATACACATTTGTATGTCAATGCATTCCTCAAATCAAGAACCAATCACAAGTGTGATAAAAATAGAGCATATTTCATTATAAGGAAACAATCTTGTGAGCAGCTTCGACAAATACAGAGCACGTCGAAAGTCGTGCAAAGGATCCGTAACTGCAGCATAAAAGAGTCTTTTGGAGCATGTGGAGTTTGACACGGCTCTTTTTCCCTCTGAAAGCAGCACTAATGCATCATAACCCTGATTCATAATCATAACTGATTTCTGTGCATCTCTGAGTCTCATTAGCCAGATCACGGACGACGCTCCGCTGTAACAGTGACCCGTCAGCATTAGTCCAGGGCTTTGGTTTGATCGTCTGGACTCTGGACCTCTGGACCTCTGGATTATCAGTGTTTTATCAGGAACACACTGACGACACACACAATAAAACCATAAACACGGCTGCTCAGATGGAGCTTATCTGCTTTATCCACCACAAGATCAATATGGTCAAGTTTCAAATATAACGCTTATTTCTTTTCAAGTAATGAAAATGCTTTAATTATCCCTGCTTGAGGTGTAATGTGACATCCAAACCCGCATGACCACCTTTGACCTTCACCTATAATTGTAAATGATGACATACTAAGGAATATTTACTATCTGTGTCGACAAATGTGCAACTCTCTCATAATACATCATAAAAAAGGAAAAGATTGTGAATCAGTGTTATTTTAGTACGCCTATATTATTATAGTTTTTATTTTATTTTTTTTTCATTTTAATTTTCATTTCATTTAAAGGTTTAGTAATTTTGTTGTGTTTTTATTTATTATTTTAATATGTCTATTTATTTATCTTTATTTTTAGATATTTTAATACTTCAAGTTAAATTAATCACAAATGAGGAATGCTGCTGTAATAAAATGTTATTTTTTTAATATTTTATTTCAAGTATCCAAACTAATTTTTAATGATTTTAATTTTAGTTAAAGTTTTAATAATTTTGTTGTGTTTTTGTCATTTTTATTAAATTATTTTTTTTAAATATATATAGTTTTTATACATTTTTATTTTAGTTTTAGTTTTACTTATTTTAATTCTTCAAGTTAAATGCATTTTATTATAATTAAATGTTATTATATTTAATGGTTTTTAATTTTAGTTAGTTTTAGTAATTTTGTTGTGTTTTTGTCATTTTTATCATTGTTTTTAAATGTATATAGTTTTTATTAATTTTTATTTTATTTTTAGATATTTTAATACTTCAAGTTAAATTAATCACAAATAAGGAATGTTGCTGTAATAAAATGTTACATTTTTTTATATTTTATTTCAAGTAATGAAAATGTTTTTTAATGGTTTTAGTTAACGATAATGACCCTGTAATGTGACATCCAAACCAGCATGATGACCTTTGACCCTTACCAAAAATATATATATTTATTAAATATATATTCAATAAATAAACTGAACAAAAATAAGAACTAGCTAACATATTTTAAACTCTAACAGAGTTTACATATTTTATATTTTATTTTATTTCATGTTTATTTGATTTCAAACAAACCAAAATGGTTTTAAATGGTCTTAGTTAACAATAATAACACTGTTAGGAATAATTAAATGCTAAAAAACTGATTCACTCTCAGGATTTATTCATCATTGATCTACCGACAGAAAACAGGAGATGATCTGATATAAAGCCATCTGATTTGCATAGAGGCGGGGCTCTGTCTGCTCCTGCTCTTCTCATTGGTGGGTTCCGCTGATGATGCGCAGCTGCAGGATCCTCATTGGGACGTTCCCGTCACTGATCTCTTCCTCAGCCGAACGCAAGGGATCAGCGCTGCAACTCACTGATATGAGGAGTGTGAAATCAACACAATCATGTGTGTGAAAGACTCGCATTACTCAACACCATCATAAACTGCAGTATCTGAGACGCTGTAAACGATGGCGTTATCTCAGAGAGCTCACCTGAGTCGCAGCAGACGCCCGGAGCGGCGCAGAGACCCCCTTCGGCTCCGCAGGACGTCCCGCCCGTCTCACAGGGGCCGGGCAGGAGATTCTCCTCCATGCAGGTCAGCGTCTCTGGAGATCCGACCAGACAACCCAGACCGGCCCCACAGCAGATACTGGGGCCGAAACAACGGCCCTTATTCCCCGGGCCACACGCCATACACTACACACACACAGACACACACACATAAGCCCATGGGTTTCTAGACTTGTAGACGAGCCGGTATAATTCACTCTTCCTCTTGAGTTAAACCAGTATTTACTACAGTAAAGTTGAGTGAGTGCATAAGGTGTGTGGCAGGGGTTAGTTGTGTCTGTGTGTGAGTGGCAGGGGTTAGTTGTGTGTGTGTGTGTGCATGTGAGTGGCAGGGGTTAGTTGTGTGTGTGTGTGTGTGTGTGTGTGTGTGAGTGGCAGGGGTTAGTTGAGTGTGTGTGTGTGTGTGTGTGTGTGTGTGTGGCAGGGGTTAGTTGAGTGTGTGTGTGTGTGTGTGTGTGAGTGGCAGGGGTTAGTTGAGTGTGTGTGTGTGTGTGGCAGGGGTTAGTTGAGTGTGTGTGTCTCTGGTGTGTGTGTGTGGCAGGGGTTAGTTCAGAGAGAGTGTGTGTGGGCGTGTGTGTATGTGTGTGGCAGGGGTTAGTTGAGTGTGTGTGTGTGTGTGTGTGTGTGTGGCAGGGGTTAGTTGTGTGTGTGTGTGTGTGTGTGAGTGGCAGGGGTTAGTTGAGTGTGTGTGTGTGTGTGTGGCAGGGGTTAGTTGAGTATGTGTGTCTCTGGTGTGTCCGTGTGTGTGTGGCAGGGGTTAGTTGAGAGAGTGTGTGTCAGTGTATGTGTGTGTGAGGGGTTAGTTGAGTGTGTGTGTGTGAGGGGTTAGTTGAGTGTGTGTGTGTGTGAGGGGTTAGTTGTCACAGCGAGTGAGAAAGGTTGACATGGAGCCGCTAAACCTCTGGAGAATCACCCGTTTATAACAGACGCTGAACAGAGGAGAGTCTGCTGGAGAAAAGAGAACGAGACAGAGCTCGTAATAAAACAAGAATCAACATGAGCTCGACTTCAGGAGATGGAGAGAACTGAGGATCTGAGATGATGGAGGTGATGGTGTTTTATTGAACAGATAAACTCATATGTCGCTCTCTAACAGAGTTCATAAAGCTTTATCTATAGTGAAGATCATGTCATTATGGTTGTTGTGCTGGAGTTTATCGTCTCTATTAATGTGTAAAGCTTACAGTACCGTCTTCAGATAGTCAGCGTGAGATCCGCTCCATCTAAACTGCTCTGAAGACTAGTCTTAATCTCTCTCTCTCTCTCTTTAGTTATGAGAAAGAATCATATTCATCCGCACAGTCACTCAGAGCCGAAGCATAACCAAAACAATGTTCTTCCACAAAACACATGCAGTTTAGTTTTTTAACCACTAGAGGGTCAAAAGTTACATAGTGTACTGGTTGAGTTTCTCCTCACCTTGCGGGACGGAGCGTCAGTGAGGGATCGTCTGCCCCCTACAGGGCAGTTGGAGATGTAGCAGGCGGAGCAGAAGTACAGCAGACACAGCAGAGGAACACACACACTGCTTCCAGACATCTACACACACACAGCATCACAGAGCAATGAAACATTCACTGTTACTCACAAAGAAACGTTCATGAGGACACTTACCGTGCGAGATGAGGAGGCGATGAGGAGATCAGGAGAGTCAATCCGTCTGAGGTTTATATCCTCACCTGACGGACACGGCTTCATCTTCACTGATTAACATTAATGAGACTGAGATTAATCAGGGGCTTTAGGGTCACACACGTTCGCTGTTAGACGGATGAACTGGGGTCATTGAGTGAAAGGGGAACACAGAAGGTCACTGGAGGGTAAAACTCGTGTGTGAGACACAGAGAGAAAGAGACTCGATCTAATGATAGAAATCACCGTTCTGACGTCTGAATGGGTCTTGAGGTTAACTCTTCTAATAATCCTTTATTAATGATGATTATAATCACACATCTCTACAGGACATCACACTCTTCCATACGATGCGCTCTATTAGCTGCTTCCAGAGGAACATCACAGGATTAATCTTCTGAGAGCTGAATCTGAACAGTTGCATCATATCTGTGTCGATCACAGCGAGTTTCAACGTGTATTCTGACACCTTTCTATCAGAACCAGCATTAACTTCTTGAGCAATTTGAGCTCCAGTAGCTCGTCTGTTTGATCGGACCACACGGGCCAGCCTTCGCTCCCCACGTGCATCAATGAGCCTTGGCCGCCCATGACCCTGTCGCCGGTTCACCACTGTTCCTTCCTTGGAGCACTTTTGATAGATACTGACCACTGCAGACCGGGAACACCCCACAAGAGCTGCAGTTTTGGAGATGCTCTGACCCAGTCGTCTAGCCATCACAATTTGGCCCTTGTCAAACTCGCTCAAATCCTTACGCTTGCCCATTTTTCCTGCTTCTAACACATCAACTTTGAGGACAAAATGTTCACTTGCTGCCTAATATATCCCACCCACTAACAGGAGCCGTGATGAAGAGATAATCAGTGTTATTCACTTCACCGGTCATAATGTTATGCCTGATCGGTGTATAGAGAAAGAGAGAGAGAGAGAGACTTTTTTAAAAAATGGTTCAAAAACGGCCCAAAAAATTATTTAAATACATTTTCAATATGTTTTAGTTATTGTCATATATTTTTGAGCCATATATATATATATATATATATATATATATTTTTTTTTTTTATCAGTATAAAAATATTTATATTGCCGAAATATTTAAAAAAAAAAACAATTATGCATTTACACTAAATGTATGCTAAGGTTATATTTATATTTACATAAATATACTTTTGATAAGTTTTAATATATATATATATATGGCCCAAAAATATATGAGGAAATATAAGGAACTAAAACTTAAAAAGACATAAAAAAGACATATTTATGTAAATATAAAAATAGCATTAGTATACATTTAGTGTAAATGCATAATTGTTTTTTTTTAAATATATTTACGCAATATAAAATATATTTAATTGTTTATATATTTATATTTAATCAGTCTAAATATTGTCCAAAATATAATTTAATAAAACATTTGTATTTACCCAAACTGTATACTAAGGTTATTTTTATATTTACATAAATATATTTTTGATAAGTACTGGCTATTTAAATTCCCTCATATATGTTTGGGCCATTTTTCTACATATACTTTCAGTCTAAATATATTTATATCGTCCAATATATATATAAGCCTACATAATTTTTTTTTTCTCAATTTCTTAAAATATATTTTGTCCAGAATAAAATTCTGTTTCTGCAATATGAGCTGTTTGAGTCAACATGCATTCTGTGAAGAAATTAATAAATGCTGATGTTGTAATAAATAAAAAACACAATGCCATATAAATAGGACAGTCATGTAGACTTATGGGTGAGGGTCAAAGGTCAAGGGTGGTTTGCATGTAACGCCGGTGCACTGTGGTGGACATCAGAGGGTTAGACGGGTGAAATCTCTCATGTGTGTGAGGTCTGATCTCCAGTATAACGCCTGCTTCAGTCCTCGCCAGTGTTTCGAAGAGGAATGGAGATGTGTATCTAGTGTTTCCTTATTTTTGGGCAGGAAAGCACAGGCTTGTTGACTTCCTCTCCCTCCCTTCCTTCCTTCTCTGCGAAGGTACTCATCTGAAAAATGAGAACAAAGTGATTGTTCCTGTTCTCTTTCTTAAGTCACTTCAAATGCTGTTTGTGAGGCTGGAGGCTCATTGTGAGGAGCGCAGAGCAGGAGACAGGTAAGAGACGCACACACACACACACACACACCAACCGGGCACAAACACTGGCTCAGTCCAGCTGATGCGCGTTACAGGTGGAGGTGATGCACTTATGAATCAATATGGACTTCTGTACAGCTCAAATGTTCATGCGATCCGCTCAGATGCTTCGTTTGCAGAGGGAGTTTAATGCTCAGACCTGCATAACAAGATTTTTCAGATAATATACTATTTTATATTTCCTGAAAAGCTGAATTAGTTAATTTTAAGTGTATATGCACTACTGCTTTTGGCTTTTTGGCATGCAAAATGATCTAATATGCAAAATGCATGTTAAATAATCATGTTTTGTGTGAAATATCTTGAGTATAAAATGCATTTAGTGTTCTGTAAATACAATTATGCATGTGATTCCCTCATTTGAGGATGTTTCCTACCTGTTATCAGTCGTCATTAATCTGAGTAAAGCAGAACAAGTGTTTAATTATGGCTCATTTTCTCCTCTCAATATTTCCACACTGATGACTGACAGATTCTGAGATAGTTTGACTGCATTGTACTCGAATGAGAGCTCAGGCTAATGGATTATGATGAAAAAGAGAAGTTCCCGTCTTAATGCGGTGAAAGTGAAACACAGAGGAACAACAGAGAGAAAGAGACGGATCCATTCGTTTCACAGGGTTAAACACGCCAATGCAACAAATCTGGTGTTTGCTGAACCATCGGGATTTCTAGAAATCAAATTAATGATGATCTTTCCTAGTATATTTGTCTATATTCAGTACAAATACATTCTTAAATCAAGATGCATTGATCTCCATCTGCCAATGGAGTCAGAAAAATAATTCAAAGGGAAAACAAGATTATTTTTCTGACTCCATTGGCAGATATTTGTTCTTGTTTTAATCACAAACTTAACATCTTCAGTCATTTTGCTTCTCCAGTAAATGTGTCTTGATTTAAGAACGTTTAGATATTTGTGCTGGAAAACAGAGAGAAACACTGAGGAAGAAAACAGGTTTTGATGGTCATGGGTTCGATTCCCTGATCAAATGGGTCATTCCGTGTCAAATCAACCAAATTTCAGAAACTTCCTCGGCTCAAATTTTTCATTTTGTTAATATTTTTTCTGAAGAAAGACAGATAAATAGTGATGATGGCCAAAATATTAAATGCCACAGATGTATATTGACTGAGTAATCACTGTTTTGTAGAGTGGGGTCAAAATGACAATTTTCACCTGACATTTGGAGCCAAATTACAGGAGGGTAAAATGACTTTAGAAAGATGGCAGCATCATTATTTTATTTTCACAGAGATTGGTAGATCTATTAGTGAAATCTGTTGACTTTAGCAATCTTTGCTGCATTATATGCCAACGGTGACCGTTCAAAAATGGGAAAAAAGCACTTCTTGTGTTTTTTTCCCGAAGTTTGCATGCCTGTAACTCAAGAAGCATTAAAGATAAATTAATATCCTTTTAGATTCTGGTTCTTTATCAAACATTTCTTTTGTTATCTTCATTTTAAAGGCCCCATATGGGTCAGTCCCAGAGATATGGAGATCTCCATGAGTAAAATGGTCAATTGTTTAAAATCTAGAAGCTGGCACTCAGAAAGGTATGTTCTATGCAATCGTGTTGATAGAAAAAAAAAACAAGATACATTTCTAGTTTCAACATTATTTGTTCTTCAGATATTCCTCTTTAAAAGAAAAAAGTATCAACTGTATGCAAAGAGACCCACATTTGGTTTTTGACCACTAAAATTGACCATTTTACTCATGGAGCCGCATTAAGATCTCAGTATCTCTGGGACTGAACCATCGAGGGCCTTTAAAATGGCAATATCAAAAGAAATGTTTGTAAAGAACCAGAATCTAAAAGGATATTAACATATCTTTAATACTTCTTGAGTAACAGGCATGCAAACTTGGGGCAAAAAACACAAGAAGTGCTTTTTTCCCATTTTTGAACTGTCACCGTTGGCATATAAAGCAACAAAGATTGATAAAGTCAACAGATTTCACTAATAGATCTACCAATCTCTGTGTGAAAATAAAATAATGATGCTGCCATCTTTCTAAAGTCATTTTTACACCCCTCTAATTTGGCTTCAAATCTCATGTGAAAACTGTCATTTTGACCCTCCTCTAATTGTGGAATTGTGGAACAGTGGATTACTCAGGCAATATACATCTGTGACATCTAATATTTTGGCTTTCATCTTCATTTATGTATTTCTTTCACCAGACAAAAAATGATCTCTGGTTGAGTTGACCCACATGTGCCTTGAATGCTGTGTAATGCATGAATGTCAGTGCAATAAATCCTTCTACATGTGGTTTTCACAGGCGGGTGATGGACAGTTCTCAAGATCTGAAGAACGTGTAAAAAACCTTCAGCATGGATTCAAAGGAGAGCGAAAGCAAGCACGCAGAGGACTTTCCCTGCAGAAGCGTTGATCTTTCTCTTCTTCCGTACCCTCTTCCTCATCCTGTCGTTCCTCAACCCCACAGATACATCCCTGACATGATCGACCTCAACAGGCTTCGGCTGCATCGCGTCGTCCAGGTGAAGCAAGAGGTGCCGCTGTGGCCTCCGTCTCCGCTGCTCATGCGCTCTCCGACGCCGTACTTCCCTGCTTTCCATCCCAGCCTAGTGCCGTTCCCGTTCCTCCTGCCCGGCTCCGTCCCGCATCTCTCCCCGAACCCCTTCTACCCAAGCGAAGCGCTGAGGTTTCGACGCAGGAGTCCGGAGGCCGCCAAATCCGGCGCCGAGAAGCTGAACGTCCACGTGGACGACAGCTACTACGTGGACGTGGGCGGCGATCAGAAGCGCTGGAAGTGCCGCATGTGCGAGAAGTCGTACACCTCCAAATACAACCTGATCACGCACATCCTCGGCCACAGTGGGATCAAGCCGCACGGATGCAACCTCTGCGGGAAGCTCTTCAAGCAGCTGAGCCACCTGCACACGCACATGCTGACGCACCAGGGCGCGCGGCCGCACAAATGCCAGGTGTGCCACAAGGCCTTCACGCAGACCAGCCACCTGAAGAGACACATGATGCAGCACAGCGACGTCAAGCCCTACAGCTGCGGAGTCTGCGGCCGGGGCTTCGCCTACCCTAGCGAGCTGCGCGCGCACGAGCTCAAGCATGAGAGGGGGCAGGAGAACGTGTGCGTGGAGTGCGGGCTCGACTTCCCCACGCTGGCGCAGCTCAAACGGCACCTGACGGTGCACCGTGGGCCCGTGCAGTACGACTGCGACGAGTGCGGGAAGAGCTTCCAGTACCCGAGTCAGCTGCAGAATCACATGATGAAGCACAAGGACATCCGGCCGTTCATCTGCAGCGAGTGCGGGATGGAGTTCGTCCAGTCGCACCATCTCAAACAGCACACGCTCACGCACAAGGTGAGGAGAAAATACACTCCAATTCAAATCCAACTCCCAACAGTGATTCTAACTAGCACTTTTTAGTTAAATTTACTTAATGGGCCCTATCATACACCCGATGCAAGTGTGTTCTGCTAGTTTCAGCCCGACGCGGTTCTCATGTTCACGTCCAGCTCCACGTTGTTTAAATATCAAATGCACTGGCGCATCTGTTCACCCATGGGCGTCTGGTCTAAACTAGGTGTGTTCAGGAGCATTGTTGGAGCGTTGCTATTGTGAGGAACTGAAAACGACTGCGCCATTGACCAACACAAACCTGCTCTAAAGTCAATAGTGCAGTATTTTTGTGTTATTTAAAGGGTGTGTTAGTAATATGAGCCTATAGGCGGTGCACAACGCGCGTACACTCTGCTTATTACACACACAGGGACGTGCAGCAGCACACACACGTTTAAATATTAAAAATAAAAGGATTACAATGTAAAATATCATTATTGTGTAGATAAAGATAAAAATGCCTACATGTCATAATGGATGGTCATTGCATGTATCAGAATGACCTGTTTGCAGTAATGACGAATGAAAATGGCTACTTAACCAATCGCAATACACACATGTATTTAAACTGACTCGTCAGGTTGAGGGTGTCTATATTCCTCCATTCCTCCTGGCTTTTAAAGGGAAAGGGAGATGAGACTCTGATTGTTTTTTATTTGCACGTTACGCCCAAAACACACCCATGACTCATTAAGAGACGAGGGACGACCCTTTTGGACCATGCGCCGGGCGTGCCGACTGTTTTTTCCGTCGTTAAACTAGCAAAAGTGGATTTGGACACGCCCTAAGTGCACCTGCGCCGTGAGCTCAGATCGGTACAATAGGGCCCAAAGTCATAATTTAACTGTAAAAATCTAGTAATCTGTACTATTCACATACTATGCCTTTTTTACTCAGAACACCCAAGTTAAGATTAATTGATTGGTTTGAGGGTTTTTTTGTCGAGCAAAAAAAAAGTTTTGGAGACGGGTCAATTCTTAAAGGACTTTTCCCTCATTTCCTCCACTCCTGCAGTTATTTTTCTCTGTTTGCATTCACTCATTTCCCAAAGTTGTCTTGATTTTTGAATTGTCAATACAACTGAAAAATTAGAGAGAACATCACATAAGCCGACTTCATAAACTGATGTTGATTTTTCTCAAATGTTTTTGTTTGAAATCACCATTATGGTGATCAGTGTTCCCTTTGGTTTGGCGCTTGGAACTTCCTCTTCTCTTCCTATTGATGCAGCGATGCAACAAGAAATCACAAATGTTTGATTTCAAAGGAAGGGAAGTATATATATATATACATATATATGTATTAGTGCTGTCAAATGATTATTCGCAATTAATCGCATCCAAAATAAAAGTTTGTGTTTACATAATATATGTGTGTACTGTGTATAATTATTATACATGTATATATATAAATACACGCGCATGCATATATATATATTTAAGAAAAAATTTGTATATTTATTTATAAAATATTTATATATAATATAAATAATATAAATATATATGCAGTATATACATGCAAAGATTTCTTAAATATATACATGTATGTGTGTGTATTCAAATATACATAATCATTATACACAGTACACACACATATATTATATAAACACAAACCTTTATTTCGGATGGGATAAATTGTGATTAATCATTTGACAGCACTTTTCATGTCAAATAATAATCTTTTATAATTTTATTGCGAACACATGTCATACACACCTTGTGAAACTTTTAAATGGGTTGATATAATCCGTCTATATTTGTAACAATATCTTGCAACCGACCATACTTGACAGACATTCAGCATCAAAACGCAACAATGGAAACAATTAAATTTTATTTATAGTGAATTATCAAGTACTCTCAGTTCTTTTTTAGTCACTAACTCTAAGTGAACTATACTAAGCATTTGTCAGCACAACATACTATTCCTATTTCAATTTGTTTTTTTAAGGCAATCGGTTTGCATGCTTTTTTAAGTAAGTCTAACTAATTAGATTTTACAGTGTAGTTGTGTAGTAAACCACCTGAGAAGAACACATTTATATAAATGATGTATAAGAGCATCAAACAGTCCGGTTTGGTCTTCTCATGGACGTTGATCCTCATCCGTGTGTCTTGCAGGGGGTGAAGGAGCACAAGTGTCGCATTTGTGGCCGTGAGTTCACGCTGCTGGCCAACATGAAGCGCCACGTCCTGATCCACACTAACATCCGGGCGTATCAGTGCCACCTGTGCTACAAGAGCTTCGTCCAGAAACAGACGCTCAAGGCCCACATGATCGTCCACTCCGACATCAAGCCCTACAAATGCAAGGTGCGTCACTGCTGTTCATTTAATAACGGCAACCAAAGTCATAACCTGCCCAGGAAACAAAATATACTCAAGGAACGTTTTGCGAATGTTTCTATTCGGTTATGAACTTTATCTCTGAGTGTTCTCTGAACATCCAGTTTTTAAGTGTTTTAAATGTTTGGTGATGTGAACATTCCATTGTATCATTCTTCAAACATCATGTTCTCTGAACATTCCAAGAAAAGTTACATTTAAAAAAACATTAGACGAACATCCAAATAAAACGTTCTAATAACGTTACTGGAAGAACGTTTTGCTAATGTTTCTGTTAAGTTATGAACAGTTATGAATTACTTTATTTTTGAGTGTTCTCTGAACGTCCAGTTTTAAATGTTTGGTTGTGTGAATGTTAAGGGAACGTTCCATTGTATCATTCTTCAAACATTATGGGAACGTTACTTTGAATGTTCTCTGAACGTTCCGAAACAAGTAGTTACATTTAAAAAAGAACGTTAGACAAATGTTTCAGATGTTTTATGAATGATACAAATAAAAATTTTGTGCTGATGCTTCGAGAACATTATTAAAGGCCAGAAAACGTTCTATTAACGTTTCGGGGGAATGTTTTGCTAATGTTTCTGTTAAGTTATGAAAACTTTATTTCTGAGTGTTCTCTGAACATTAAAAACGTTCAGTTTTTAAAAACATTTTTTCTTGGTTATGTGAATGTTAAGGGAATGCTACATTATATCATTCTTCGAACATCATGGAAATGTTACATTTGAAGGTTCTTTGAACGTTCTGAAACAAGTTGTTATATTTAAAAACACATTAGACAAATGTTTCAAACGCTCCATGAATGATACAAATAACATTTTTGTGCTTAACAAAGACCAGATAATGTTCTAATAATGTTGCTGGAAGAATTATTTGCTAATGCTTCTATTAAGTTATGAAAACTTTGTTTTTGAGTGTTCTCTGAACGGCTTAAATGTTTTTAAAAAATGTTATTGGTTATGACAACATTCCATTGTATTATTCTTCAAACAGTTTGGAAATGTTACTTTTGAATGTTCTTTGAACATTCCGAAACAAGTTGTTACATTTAAAAAAAGAATGTTAGACAAATGTTTCAGACGCTCCATGAATGATACAAATAACATTTACGTTTTGAGGACATTATTAAAGACCAGATAACGTTGTATTAACGTCACTGGAAGAACGTTTGTCCATAAATTTGAGAGAACGTTCTGCTGTTCTAATGGGTTAAAGTCGAGGGATGGATGTGAATGTGCATCAGTGAATGAACGTAGAGCGTCACACGTCGAGGCCTTCATGGACTCTCGGTTGTTTTGAAACGCATGTGACCTTGAGCTTGGACGCGCGTCCAAACGATGACCAGATACGTTTTTGGCAGTTGAGTGTCTCCTCGTCTGTAGGAAGGATATCGCTGCACAAACTGACTGTGTAACAATGGCTCTCTCGTCCCCCGAGAACAGGCCCCGCAAATAGATTTCATCTCGCTTTCTCTTGTGCTCAGGAGCACTTCCTGTTTTCTCACGGTCCGTTCGGACAGTTTACAGTCCCTCTATCCTCCTGAAGGAAAGGAAAGGACCACCCTAATAAAAAAAAGAATGCAGAGGAAGGACAGCAGAGGAGAAACTGTCCAGCCCTCCGTTGTCTGAGAAACTCTAAATCGCCTTTCAAATACACGCCATGAGAGACTGCGCATTACAGTGACCGTCACACTATACTCCAGTGTTTCCTACATAGAATTACAACTCATTTTGTTAGCAAAGCAACAATAAACCGAATATCTGATCATTTTATGTGATGATATACAGTGGGGAGAACAAGTATTTGATACACTGCCGATTTTGCAGGTTTGCCCACTTACAAAGCATGTAGAAGTCTGTGATTTTTACCATAGGTACACTTCAACTGTGAGAGACGGAATCTAAAACAAAAATGCAGAAAATCACATTGTATGATTTTTAAATAATTAATTTGCATTTTATTGCATGACATAAGTATTTGATACATCAGAAAAGCAGAACTTAATATTTGGTACAGAAACCTTTGTTTGCAATTACAGAGATCATACGTTTCCTGTAGTTCTTGACCAGGTTTGCACACACTGCAGCAGGGATTTTGGCCCACTCCTCCATACAGACCTTCTCCAGATCCTTCAGGTTTCAGGGCTGTCGCTGGGCAATACGGACTTTCAGCTCCCTCCAAAGATTTTCTATTGGGTTCAGGTCTGGAGACTGGCTAGGCCACTCCAGGACCTTGAGATGCTTCTTACGGAGCCACTCCTTAGTTGCCCTGGCTGTGTGTTTCAGGTCGTTGTCATGCTGGAAGACCCAGCCACAACCCATCTTCAATGCTCTTACTGAGGGAAGGAGGTTGTTGGCCAAGATCTCGAGATACATGGCCCCATCCATCCTCCCCTCAATACGGTGCAGTCGTCCTGTCCCCTTTGCAGAAAAGCATCCCCAAAGAATGATGTTTCCACCTCCATGCTCCACGGTTGGGATGGTGTTCTTGGGGTTGTACTCATCCTTCTTCTTCCTCCAAACACGGAGTTTAGACCAAAAAGCTCTATTTTTGTCTCATCAGACCACATGACCTTCTCCCATTCCTCCTCTGGATCATCCAGATGGTCATTGGCAAACTTCAGACGGGCCTGGACATGCGCTGGCTTGAGCAGGGGGACCTTGCGTGCGCTGCAGGATTTTAATCCATGACGGCGTAGTGTGTTACTAATGGTTTTCTTTGAGACTGTGGTCCCAGCTCTCTTCAGGTCATTGACCAGGTCCTGCCGTGTAGTTCTGCGCTGATCCCTCACCTTCCTCATGATCATTGATGCCCCACGAGGTGAGATCTTGCATGGTGCCCCAGACCGAGGGAGATTGACCGTCATCTTGAACTTCTTCCATTTTCTAATAATTGCGCCAACAGTTGTTGCCTTCTCACCCAAGCTGCTTGCCTATTGTCTTGTAGCCCATCCCAGCCTTGTGCAGGTCTACAATTTTACCCCTGATGTCCTTACACAGCTCTCTGGTCTTGGCCATTGTGGAGAGGTTGGAGTCTGTTTGATTGAGTGTGTGGACAGGTGTCTTTTACACAGGTAACGAGTTCAAACAGGTGCAGTTAATACAGGTAATGAGTGGAGAACAGGAGGGCTTCTTAAAGAAAAACTAACAGGTCTGTGAGAGCCGGAATTCTTACTGGTTGGTAGGTGATCAAATACTTATGTCATGCAATAAAATGCAAATTAATTATTTAAAAATCATACAATGTGATTTTCTGGATTTTTGTTTTAGATTCCGTCTCTCACAGTTGAAGTGTACCTATGATAAAAATTACAGACCTCTACATGCTTTGTAAGTAGGAAAACCTGCAAAATCGGCAGTGTATCAAATACTTGTTCTCCCCACTGTAGTTACTCAGTAACTCAATATACTTTGTCTTGTTTTCCAGCACAAATATCTAAACATTCTTAAATCAAGACACATTTACTGGGAAGCAAAATGACTGAAGATATAGTCTTGTTTTCTAAGAAACTGATCAAAATTAAGCAAGTTTGTGCTTTAAACAAAAATAAATATGCCAGTGGGGTCAGAAATTTTTTAAAAAATCAATAAAATCTTGATTTAAGAACGTTTAAACATTTGTGCTGGAAAACAAGACAGAAACACTGAGGAAGAACGTCATTTTTTGATGGTCATGGGTTCGATTCCCTGATCAAACATGGGTCATTCTGAAAAAAATTAGGTTTTGACATTTAAATTTTTTTTGCTTCGTCGGAATGACATTTGGGGCCCTATTTTACCGGTCTGAGCTCACGGCGCAGGTGCTCTTAGGGCGTATCCGAATCCTCGTTTGCTAGTTTAAAAAACGGGAAAAACAGTCTGTGCGCCCGGCACACAGTCCAAAAGGGTTGTGCGTCGTCTCTTAATGAGTCATGGGTGTGTTTTGGGCGTAATGTGCAATAAACCAATCAGAGTCTCATCTCCCATTCCCTTTAAAAGCCAGTTGCGCTCGCACCATGAGCGGATTCACTGTTTACATGAGGAAAGACTGAACGCTTCTCCAGAGAGGAATCCTTTATTTTTAATATTTAAAATGTGTGTGTGTGCTGCTGCATAAGCGTCCCTGTGTGTGTACACTGTAAAAAATGATCATGATTTTAACGGTAAAAGACTGTAAAAATGCTACGGTGAAAAACAGTTAATTGGTTAACTTAAAGTTTCTGTACTATATACGGTAAAAAACTGTAATCTAACCTTACATTTAATTTAATTTTACAGTAAAATACCCGTTATTTACAGTTTTTGGAAGTGAAAAAGAACAAGTCATGTAATTTACAGTGAAAAACCGTAAATTGACATTCCCAGAATTCCCTGCGTGACACTTCACATTTGATGTATTTTTGTTGAAATAACTGTTTCTTCTTAGTTTTTTCTAATCAGTTATGTACATTAGGGTTTTATGTTACATCTAATGTTGTTAAATTAATGTTTATTGCATTTTTTAAATTTCATGTGTGTTACCATGATGGTGTTTAGTGTTTGTGTGAATGTGCACCTTCTATATATTAGTATTGTCCTACTAAAGCTTTGATTCATCATGTGACTCTCATCTCCACTGTGATTGGTGGTTGTCAGTATATATCAAAGGTACACAACAGATGTTAGTGTTTCAGTAGGTTGGTAATTTAACATTATTTCAGTTAATGAAATACAGTTAATTTTTTTTACTGTAAATTTAACTTATATCTGTAAAACCTAAAATGTTGTTACCGTATTTTTTACTGTAAATTTCTGGCAACCACAGCTGCCAGTTTTTTTTTTACAGTGTACACATAATTATTACAATATAAACCTTTAAATTATACGGTTTCAAACTGTAAAATAGACAGTAAACTAAGTGCTGTCCCGTAAAACCTAAAATGTTGCTACCGTATTTTTTACGGTAAATTTCTGGCAATCACAGCTGCCAGTTTTTGTTTTTTTTTACAGTGTACACATAATTATTACAGTATAAACCTTTAAATTATACGGTTTCAAACTGTAAAATAGACAGTAAACTAAGTGCTGTCCCGTAAAACCTAAAATGTTGCTACCGTATTTTTTACGGTAAAGTTCTGGCAACCTCAGCTGCTCTTTTTTTACCGTAAATTTTACGGGGATTTTTTTACAATGTAATAATCAGAGTGTACACGCGTTGTGCACTGCCTATAGGCTCATATTACTAACACACCCTTTAAATAACACAAAAATACTGGACTATTGACTTTAGAGCAGGTGTGTGTTGGTCAATGGCGCAGTTGTTTTCAGTTCCTCACAATAGCAACGCTCCAACAATGCTCCTGAACACACCTGGTTTAGACCAGACGCCCATGGGTGAACAGATGTGCCAGTGCATTTGATATTTAAACAACGTGGACGTGAACATGAGAACTGCGTCGGGCTGAAACTAGCAAAACACACTTGTGTCGCGCCTGGCGTCTCATTGCGCCGTGTGTATGATAGGGCACATAGTATTGTTTTCTAAGAAACAGATAAAAATGAAGTGACTTTATGCTTAAAACAAAAGTCAGAAATGTTTCAAAAATCTATAAAATCTTGATTTAAGAATGTTTAGATATTTGTGCTGGAAAACAAGACAGAAACACTGAGTAAAGGTACAAACTTCAAGGGCAGAAAAAAGGTCAAAAGCGTAGCGATGAATAAACGTAACGACAGTCACTTTTTAACATCAAGATTCTAATGGGAATGACTGGATTCCACCCACAAACGAACAAAAATCTGTGTGCCTCGCATGAAATTGTGACAAGAAAATCATTTGTCCAGTGCATTATTGTCCTGATCAGCGATGAAAGCAATGCCACACGTTCTGAATCTCAGTCAGGGTTATCAAACTAATGAAGAGCACATTTGTGAGTGAGCATGGTTTGAATCTTCAGCTTGACCAGGTCACAGATATCTGAATAGTTACTCTCTTTACAGCTGTGTGGAAAGGAGTTTAACAGAATGCATAATCTGATGGGCCACATGCACTTGCATTCTGACAGCAAACCCTTCAAATGTCTTTACTGCGCCAGCAAGTTCACGCTGAAGGGAAACCTGACCCGCCACATGAAGGTCAAGCACGGGATCATGGACCAGGGACTGGACGCGCGGGGTAAGAGGCTTTACACGGCTAAACATGTCTAAAAATTCTTAAATCAAGACACTTGAGAAGCAAAATTACTTGAGATAGTACCCAGCGAACAAAGTTATGAGCAAACGTCCTTACAATAACTTAGCTCCTTTGCGGTCAAAAGTGACCAAAGCCTTGAAATGTAACTTTTTTTTTTTTCTTCAGGAAAACCAATGTAATAAATTTTTGTTTAGTAATATTTTTGGATTATTATTTAGAATTTTGAGGGTATTTTATGATACTATGCAATATTTATAAAATTTTTATGAGCTATTTTTCCCCATTGAAAATAATACAATTATTTTTTTTCTAATATATTTTTAAATTATTTTTCAATTAAAGCAGTATTCCATGTTAAATTAGAGACAAGGCATTTAAAATCACATTTTTGAAGGTAGATTAGTGACATCTGGATGGAGTAAATAAAGAAAAACGGATGTAATACCCTGGTGTGACCACTAGATTCCTATAAAGCTCTATATAAAGTGGCTTATAAATTCTCTAGTGTGTTTTTTAGACATAAATACTTATTTTTATTAAGTTGTGGAAGTTGTGGATTTGGATTTACACTTAGACATTCTCAAAGACTACTTTTTGTCAAGGTTTAGATTTTTTTGTTTGAAATGTTGATTTGAAGTGTCAGTTTTTGCATCAAACAGTCAAATCTGAACACAGAGGAGGACATTCTGTTACACATAACATCAAAAGTCAATAAAAATGTAACAAAAATGAAAAGTTATGCTTTATCACAGCTGGGTCTGATCTGATTTTAACCTCTTATTCGAATCTTTTGACTCAATTTCACCATATTGTTACACCAGTTCATTTGTGTGTGTATAATAGTGTGTTGTGTGTATGTTTGAGTGTGTGTGTGTTTTGTACTCTTGTACAGTGGCTCATTTGTAGTTTATACCACCAAAAGATTCTCTGAGGTGTCATACTTTTTCATATTTCCAGTCATTTCCGATGTCGGTCATTTTTGACCGCGAAGGATCCAAGTGCGACTTTTTTTGTTTTTCGACCCTTTAACATATATCCGAATAAATGTCCATTATTTTTTTGTGTGTTCTCATAGCTAATGCAACAAAAGTCACCAAGGGTCGTATCATCAGGGTTGCCAGGTTTTCACAACAAAACCCTCTCAATTGCTCAAAACTAGCCCAAAACAAGCCCAATCGTGTTTCAGGAGGGGTTCCCTGGGCTAAATATCACATTATTGGGGTCGCGTCAACCCCAACAGTGTTGAAAAGCCCAATTCTGCACTGGCGCATCTGTTCACCCATGGGCGTCTGGTCTAAACCAGGTGTGTTCAGGAGCATTGTTGGAGCGTTGCTATTGTGAGGAACTGAAAACGACTGCGCCATTGACCAACACACACCTGCTCTAAAGTCAATAGAGCAGTATTTTTGTGTTATTTAAAGGGTGTGTTAGAAATATAAGCCTATAGGTGGTGCACAACGCACACACACTCTGATTATTACACACACAGGGATGCGCAGCAGCACACACACATGCCAAATATTAAAAATGAAGCGTTCAGTCTCTCCTCATGTAAATAGCGAATCCGCCATGGTGCGAGCACAACTGGCTTTTAAAGGGAATGGGAGATGAGACTCTGATTGGTTTATTGCAGGTTACGCCCAAAACACACCCATGACTCATTAAGAGACTAGAGACAACCCTTTTGGACCATTTTTCCGTCGTTAAACTAGCAAAACTGGATTCAGGCCCTAAAGCCCTATTTGGGCGGGATTAGTTTAACATGGGGAGGTGGGGTAAAGTAATTATTACCAGAGCTTCTCAATGATTTTAGTCCCGTCTGAATGTGCCATCTCAGTAATCATTACTGCGCACGTGATATCAGGAAGTGACTTGATATGCACATGATGTCAGGGAGGTGACGGCGGTGCTTAAATCGAGTTACCCCTCCCACTTCTGCTAGTTTTACTGAGATTTCTTAACCTGTGCAATATGGCCATTAATATTACAAACATCCTGTGGTAAAATTACATTACTCCATCTACCCTTGTAAAACTAATCCCCTCCGAATAGCGCTTATGTGCACCTGCGCCATGTGCTCAGATCTTTAAAATAGGGCCCCTAATGTCATCCCATTCTGATGAAGCAAAAAAATTAAAAATTTCAAAACATAAAATTTTTGACCGAAGAGGCCCAGAGGATTAATAGAACGTTAGTTCAAAGTTATCTGGTCTTTCATAAAGTTAGCACAAAAACGTTTGTATCGTTCATGGAACATTTTTTAATCGGAGTGTCTATTTACACCAAGTGTAAATAGTGTGCCTTATTGGCAAGTGCTATTCACACTAGCTCCGCCTAACAATGCTGTTTGGACCAAACAAGATTAAAAAAAGACGCCTGTGTTTTAACACCTTCAGTGGCGCAGGCAGTAGAGCGACTAGGTTTTGACGCGATCGACCCGCGTTCGAATCCGCCTTTTGCTGAGCTCGCTCTTCTCCCTTTTCCCATCACATATCACATCGGAAAGGCATTTACTTTAAATAAAAATTAAGAAAATGTTCTAAAAGTGGAAATAAAGTGCCTAACGAAAAGTTTATTAATAATAAAAGTATTTATTGGGTAGGGTTATGGGTCGGTGTAGGGAGGGCTTTTATTATCCCATTAAGGCAGCATCCATTTAATAATTTTAATAAATATAATCATTTACACTCTATGTTATTATTTCACCCAGTTAATGTACAACAATACTGAGGTGCAAATAGTATGTATCTGTCAAAATAAAGTATAAATAGCATCTAATTATTATTTACACATATTGCAAAGAACTGCTAGTTTTACATGGTGTAAATAGAATATATCACTATTTGCACTTAGTGTAAAGATCATCTATCGCTAAGAAAATATGTTATTTTCACTCAGTGTAAATAGAATCTAGTTGCTGTTTACACGTGTTATTTTTTAAATGTAAATGCTTGTTTCGGAACGTTCAGAGAACATTCAAAAGTAACGTTTGAAGAATGATACAATGGAACGTTCGTGCTTCTCCAGTGAATGTGTCTTGATTTAAGAATGTTCAGATATTTGTGCTCATTTCTTATATATTTTGTATGATACTGATGATGTTCTCCGTCAGTCTTCAGGCGGCGGGGACGGCTGTGTCTCTCCGGGCCCCTGCGGATCCTGTCCCGCATCAGTCAGGACGAGCCCTTCGATCTGTCCCGGAAGAGCCGCGGTGGCCAGATGCGTCTGTCTCCGTCTGACGGCGGGAGCTCCAGCCGGGAGGAAGACGAGGACAGTCTGTACAGAATGAGCCAGTACAGTCCTGATCTCTACACCCCGGCGCTGGAGACCCGAGAGGAGGAGGAGGAGAAGAAGAGAGAGTTCTACAGCGATAAAGAGGACGAGTTCTGAGACAGAGACTGTGAATGAGGATCAAACTTTTTTTTCATGTGAAAAATGTACAGAAATCTACGCAAGTATCTTGATTTTCAGAAGAAGTGTAG
>CM077186.1:39080869-39083369 GCA_039654105.1 Coreius guichenoti
CATTTGAAAAAATTTGATTCCTAATGAAATTGACTTGTAATGTGGAATCAAATAAAATATATAAAATGTGTGTGTGTGTGATTGTGTGTGTCTGTGTGTGTGTGTGAGTGTGTGTGTGTGTGTGTGTGAGTGAGTGAGTGTGTGTGTGTGTGTGAGTGTGTGAGTGAGTGTGTGTGAGAGTGTGTGTGTGTGAGTGAGAGTGTGTATGTGTGTGTGTGAGTGAGTGAGTGAGTGTGTGTGTGTGTGTGTGTGTGTGAGTGAGTGAGTGAGTGTGTGTGTGTGTATGTATGTGTGTGTATGTGTGAGTGAGAGTGTGTATGTGTGTGTGTGTGAGTGAGTGAGTGAGTGAGTGAGTGTGTGTATGTGTGAGTGAGTGAGTGAGTGAGTGAGTGAGTGTGTGTGTGTGAGAGAGAGAGAGAGAGAGAGAGAGAGTGTGTGTGTGTGTGTGAGTGAGTGTGCATGTGTGTGAGTGAGTGTGAGTGAGTGTGTGTGTGAGTGTGTGTGTGTGTGTGTGTGTGTGTGTGAGAGAGAGAGAGAGAGAGAGAGAGAGAGAGAGAGAGAGAGAGAGAGAGTGAGTGAGTGTGTGTGTGTGAGTGAGTGAGTGTGTGCATGTGTGTGAGTGAGTGAGTGAGTGAGTGAGTGTGTGAGTGAGTGAGTGTGTGTGTGAGTGAGTGAGTGTGTGCATGTGTGTGAGTGAGTGTGAGTGAGTGTGTGTGTGTGTGTGTGTGTGTGTGTGTGTGTGTTTCAGAATATCAATCTCTCAGGCCTTCTTTAGGCTCCACTCTTCTGGTTATTTGTCCTGCTGAAACTGAAGTTAAAGAGGAAGTGCTCAGATCCTCTTCCTGTCCTCCACTCACCTCAGTGTTTCGGTGAACACACACAGAATCAGGTACTGAAGCATCTCTCTCTGCTGAAGTGAAAGTCCTGGATGAATCAGGACAATGGGGCGTCTGTGAACGAGAAACTTCACCACTATGAAAAATAAAAACCACACGCAGCGTCAGAACGGTTCCGCTCCTGTCGGTCAGTGACCCGTGTGTCCGGTCTCGGTGGACTGATGTGGCCTGTGTTGCTCTTCAGTCACCTGACGCTTCATTCAGGCTTGGTGTTAATACACAGATCTTTCCAGCCGGTCAGTTTATGTAAATTGTGTTTCTGTCATTTGTAAAAGCGGTCAGTTCCTCTGAGGATGTTTAGACCAGACGTTTGTGTAAAGAGTCACTGAAAGATTCCAGCATGAGACTCTGACTTCTGTCGGACGGAAAAACATCTCTATTTTACTTCATCTGCTCTGTTAGTTAATATAGAATTGGGTTTACGGTTTAATGTGTTAACATGAACTAACAATGAACAATACTTTATTTAAGGTGATATTAATCTACACTTAAAGGGACAGTGCACCCCCAAAAAGATGCATCTGTTAACATTAAGGCACTGTGAACTAACATAAGCATGAATATTGTGTGTGTGTGTGTGTGTGAAAGAGAGTGAGTGAGTGAGTGAGTGTGTGTGTGTGTGTGAGAGAGTGAGTGAGTGAGTGTGTATGTGTGTGTGTATGTGTGTGTGAGTGTGAGTGTGTGTGTGACTGAGTGTGTGTGTGTATGTGTGTGAGAGAGTGTGTGAGTGAGTGAGTGTGTGTGCGTGTGTGTGTGAAAGAGAGTGAGTGAGTGAGTGAGTGAATGAGTGAATGAGTGTGTGTGTGTGTGTGAGTGAGAGTGAGTGAGTGTGTGTGTGTGTGTGATCGAGTGAGTGAGTGAGTGAGTGTGAATGTGTGTGTGTGTGTGTGTGTGTGTGTGGATGTGTGAGTGAGTGAGTGTGTGTGTGTGTGTGTGTGTGTGATCGAGTGAGTGAGTGAGTGAGTGAGTGTGAATGTGTGTGTGTGTGTGTGTGTGTGTGAGAGAGAGAGAGTGTAAATAGAAAAACATCTCTATTTTACTTCATCTGGTCTGTTGGTGACACTTTACAATAAGGTTTAATTTGTTAACATGAACTAACAATGAACAATACTTTATTTAAGTTCATATTAATCTACATTTAAATGGACTGTAGAATTTTTGGGTGCACTGCCCCTTTAATAATCATTTTTTAAACTCAAAAGTTGCATCTGTTAACATTAACGCACTGTGAACTAACACGAACATGAACATGTTTAGTAACTAACATTACTTGCTTACTATGCATTCAATAATGTTTTCAAATGGGGGGCGGGGTTAATGATATAAAGTCTTCTCAATTTTTCTTTATAATCAAGATTATAAAATAAGATCAGAAGAATAGCGTTTCTGTGAAATCATCCGCTGTGTTTATGATATCAGAGCGCCATCTATCGGGCTCATCTACAATCACACTCAAACATGAGGCGCGATTGTACCTCATATTAAAAATTGGACTCGTGAACTCAGATTGTACTATTGTAGACCCACTGGGTTGATTACTGTAACATATATTATAATATACAAGATTTATAATTAACAATTCCTGTGTGTGAAATCTACAAATA
>CM077186.1:39088369-39230869 GCA_039654105.1 Coreius guichenoti
TTACTAAACATCTTCATGGAACATGATCTTAATATCCTAATGATTTTTGGCATAAAAGAAAAATTGATAATTTTGACCCATACAATGTATTGTTGGCTATTGCCACAGATATACCCGTGAGACGCATGACTGGTGTTGAGCTCCAGGCTCACATATGAATATAAACTACATACACATATTTAAAAAAAAAACAAAACTATGGAAGTTTGTTTCTGCCACGGAATAAAACCATTTAAAAGATAATTGCAATTGTGAGATAAAAATTACCTTTTTTATTCTGTGGCGGAAACATCAAATTAATTAAATGTAACTGAAATTAAAATGGAAAATATAAACATGAAATCTAATTCTAAATTTTAATAACAATAATGACACTAAAATAACACTGATTTCTTGTTTTTAAGCACAAACTCGCTTCATTTTGATCAATTTTTCATAAAACAAAACTTATATATTATATAAATATATACACTGCAAAAATGCTTTTCTTATTTAGTGTTTTTTGTCTTGTTTCCAGTCTAAATATCTAATAATTCTTAAATATCAAAAATTATCAAAAAAAAAAAAATCTTGTTTCTGTTTGAAATCTTGTTACTGTCCCAAACAGAAACAAGATTATTTTTTATATTTTTTGATAATTTTATTTTTAATAGATAATTTTGTTTGTTTAAAGCAAAAACTCACTTTATTTTGATTTTTTTGTTTTGTTTTTGTTTTGTTTTTTGTTTCCCAGAAAACAAGAAAAAATATAATTTTACTTATCTAGTAAAAGCATCTTGATTTTAAGAATTTTTAGATATTTAGACTTGAAACAAGACAAAAATACTAAGAAAAGCATTTTTTTGCAGCGTACTTGTATAAATATATTTTATTTCAAGTAACAAAAATGGTTTTAGTTTTGGTCATAATAACAACCCTGGAACAAATATCTGCCAAATCAGAAAAATCAACTTCATTCAAAGGGAAAATACAATTATTTTTCTGACCCCACTGGCATTTTTTTTTTTCTTGTTTTAAGCACAAAATCAAAAACATTTTTTATTAATCTTTCATCTTGATTTAAGAATGTTTAGATATTTGTGCTGAAAACCAGACAGAAACACTGAAGAAGAACGTCATGTTTTGCAGTGCAGATGTTGAATGGAGTGTGTGTTGTAAGTGTTTGTGTTGTGAATGTTCAGTGGCAGGAGGAGAGGATCATGGGAGCGTCTCTGATGTTGGCCGGACTGAAGCAGGAGAACTCCGTCGGCTTCAGCGCTCGGCTTCTGGGATTCGCTCTCATCGGTGTGTATCTCGACAAGACGAGCACAAATAACTAAACATCCTTAAATCAAGACACATTTACTGGAGAAGCAAAATGAAGATATTAAAGGCAGATGAGAGTTGATGATAATGTGCAAATTAAAGGGGTCATGAATTGAGATCAACTTTTCATCCAGCCTTTGATATATAAAAGTTCATCGTGATAGAAGAATATCCTGTAAGTTTCGGAGCTGAAAACTTCCTTGTTAGTCAAAGAGAAGCTTTTATTGACACCATGCCCAGCAAACGCTCGATCTCAGAATATGCCAACCCTTGACGTCAGCGTGTGGTGAAACACCGCCTCAACAGAAGAATAAGTACGCCTGATTCTGTAGCCCCGCCCACCGACTCGTGGAGCTAAACGGATCGCGCTACCGAGCAATACACATGCCGAAGATAGCAAGATATTGCGCTGTGCCTGGTTGTGGAAGAACACAGTCGCTGCATAAGCTTCCTTCGGATTCTAATATTACGAATGTGTGGTTGAACTTTATTTTTAATGAAGATCCGGCTCACGTGCGTAAGACATTGCATGTTTGTTCGCTTCATTTCACCGCGGAATCGTTTGTAAACAAGACACAGGTCGAGACTGGATTTGCAGACATATTGAGATTAAAACACAATGCTGTGCCTTCTATATGGGATCCGACAGGAATGGTGCAACACACTTATGTGAGTAAAAATGTTTTTTATATGTGATAGTATTGCATTGTTACGGATCGTTTGATATCTACTGATTATGTGTACGTGTCTAATCAGTCACAGAAGGGTCCGACTATGAAGGATGTAGCTTGTCAAACAGACAGTTAAAAGATTAGAAAAACCTAATTAAGGATAACTTACCAAGCTGTCACAGGCTGGAGTATCCTTTGTATTTGAGGTGCTGTTGGTTTATTGTCCTGCGATTCGGGATCAGACTCTGGGTCGAACATGTATGGGCGAATCATTCCGGTTGCCATTTTTCCAGATTGGACGTTTTCAAAACAATTCCCCACGTGTACTGACGGGGGAGTCGAAACTCATTATAATATGCAAAACTGTTATCCAATCATAGCAGTGGGCGTTTACTTCCAAGTCTTCAATGCGGCACGCCCATAAAAACCGAGCGTTCCAGGAGAGAGGCTCAAAACCAGGATAGAAAATAGCCTAATACTTATTCATTATGATGTTTCTGAATGTAAAAACCACGCAAACCTAATAAGTTGACCTCAGACAACAGTATAAAAAAATAATAAAAGCCAGTTCATGACACCTTTAAAGAAAAAGCTCATTTCAGTACGGATCAACACAATCTACCAAGAGCAGCGCAAATATCACCGCACGTTAAGTGCAAAATAGATGCTTTTGTGAGTTAAATAATGGTGCGAATCCCAGTAAACTGATTACAGCAAACCTGTCAATCATGTGATTTATGTAAATAAGGCCGCAAGGAGTGACGGGTCGTGGAAAAGTCTAGAGAAAAACCATGAAAAAATTTCAATAAATAAGTGATTAAATGTTAAATTAACATATAAAACATGCACAAAAATAATAAAATAAATAAATATTTGCTTAATTTCTTATTTATAAATTTGCTTAAGTGCAGAGAAAAGTATAAAATTAAGTAAATAAATGAATTAGATTAAAATAAATAAATGATTGAATAGAAAATAAACATGATAAAAATGTAAAAAGTAAATAAATAAATGAGATTAAAATAAATATGTGGAAAAGCCTAGAGTAAAACTGTGAATATTATAATAATAATAAAATTAATAAATAAATTAGCTTAAATAAACGTACGTGTGTGTGTGTGTGTGTGTGTGTGTGTGTGTGTGTGTGTGTGTGTGTGTGTGTGTATATATGTATATATATGTGTGTGTGTGTATATAT
The DNA here is from genome assembly GCA_039654105.1 of Coreius guichenoti. NCBI lineage: Eukaryota > Metazoa > Chordata > Actinopteri > Cypriniformes > Gobionidae > Coreius > Coreius guichenoti. Next base: position 39,091,544 of record CM077186.1, read on the forward strand.
GTATATATATGTGTGTGTGTGTATATATGTATATATATATGTGTGTGTGTGTGTATATATGTATATATGTGTGTGTGTGTGTATATATGTATATATGTGTGTGTGTGTGTATATGTATATATGTGTGTGTGTGTATATATGTATATATGTGTGTGTGTGTGTGTGTATATATATATATATATATATATATATAGAAAAACCAAACTCTAGTCAGGCCAATCACATCGTGTATAGAGTCGGTGGGCGGGCTTAACGTAATGACTGCAGAGTTATATAAATATATATATAAAAATGTGATTTAAAATAAATGAATAAAAATGTGATTAAAATAAAAAATATTAATTTATTAAATTAACGATAAATTAATAAAATTGGATTTAAATATACAAATAAATGATGCATTTAACAGTACATTATTATAGTGAGTAGAAAAGATATAACTTAATAGAAACTAATGTTAGATATATAATATAAAAATTTTTTTAGTGTATTAATTAGGTGTTTATAAAAGACAGATGTCTTTTAAATTCATATTTGGGGGTCCGTGGCGTCTAAATGTTTGAAAAGCCTTTTTCTAGCCCCATAAACCTTATGTCTGAAAGGGAAACTCCTACAAATGCAATAAGTTCAGACGCAAAAACACCAGTGTCCTAGCCTAGAAATCTAGACGCACCCTAGCGGCAGTAATGTAATTTGCAGCCAGGGTCGTCTAGCAACTCTCCGTTGGCTTGCGAGCTTGAAAAACCAAACTCTAGTCAGGCCAATCACATCGTGTATAGAGTCGGTGGGCGGGCTTAACGTAATGACTGCAGAGTTGCGACGGTTCCGCGTGCTACTTGAAAACAAAGAAGCTGGCGAACAGCGGTCTTTCGAATCGGCTTTGGCCGCGACTCTGGAAGACTTGGAGTTAAGCTCTTCTTTGAGAAAAGAACAAAGAACGGCACTGAAGTCATTCTTAAAAAAGGAAGATGTGTTCGGAGTTTTGCTGAAAGTTTAATCTATCAACTAGCGCCGCTTCACCTTCTTCGTTGCTCTGGTTGGTTGTAGCGCTATCCTATTTTTGAAAGACAACCGTTTTTCCCGCCCCCCGGATTGAGCCCTGCCAACGGTGCGTTCCCAGACCCAACATCTTGATGTGGGTCTGGCTTGTCAGGCTACCAGTGTCGGGTGTAATGCATTACTTAGTCATTTAACCCTTGTGTGTCAATTAAAAAAGTTACACACAGGTCCATAGAGGACAAAAATTTGTATCTTGGAAACACAGACTTGAGTTTGGTCTCATTTTAAAGAAGACCCTCGGCAGATTATTGTTGAACTAGGAAAAGAAGTTTATAAAACTTTATAAAATGAAAAGAAATTCAGTTTTTTGAGGAAAACATTCCAGGATTTTTCTCCACATAATGGACTTCAATGGCAACCAACGGTTGAAGGTCCAAATCAATGCAGTTTCAGAGGAAGGGCTTCAGAGGCTCTGCACGATCCCAGAGGAGGAATAGGGTCTTATCTAGACAAACCATCGGACATTTTCAAAGAAAATAAACATTTATAGACTTTTTAACCTCAAATGCGCGACTTCGACCTTCAACCGTTGGTTGCCATTGAAGTCCATTATGTGGAGAAAAATCCTGGAATGTTTTCCTTTAATTACTTTTCCCTTGTAAAAGTAAAGTAAGGAATTATTTTTCTGTCATTTAATTAGTTACTTCTGATGTAATTGCATTAAATACTGTATAGACCGACCAATTCTTTATAAAACTATAATGGATTTAACACAAATTAACGTCTAATGTTAAAAATGTATGTTTTTAATGTAATTGTCTCCCCTTAAATGCTTTGGTCAGTTTAAGAATAATTTATGCAATTTTATATTATGTATTTAAAAGGATTGAGCCGTTTCATGTCTATCCTTATGTTGTTCAGCTGGTTGAGGTTGAGAAAGTAATTAGTAATGCAATAGAGAGAGTAATTACTGCAGTAATCTAATTACACTGCTGAATATGTAAGTAATTAATGACACTGATCCTGGTTTAAGATGTCAGTAAATCTGGCCCTTTGTCTTTATTACTTTTTAAAATTTATTAAAATTAAGTGAGTTTATGCTTAAAACAAGACAATTATCTGTCAGTGGAGTTTAAATGGAAAATAAACTTGTCAAAGTGAAAACAAGATTTTTCTGACTCCATTGGCAGATATTTACTCTTGTTTTAAGCTCAAACTCACTTCATTTTGATTAATAATTCAGTCTTAATATCTCCAGTAAATGTATCTTGATTTAAGAATTGATTGATTGATTTTCAGCATTGATTTCATAGAGCAAAGTTTGAATGTTCAGTGTCAAGGTTAAAAATACTCCAGGAGATTATTAATAGTTTAGACGGATTAGTTGTCGTAACCGCTGGTGTGTGCAGGTAAAGTGGAGCTGTCCAGAGGAATCCACGCCGTCTTTCATGAGATGCCCCTGATCTGGACCTCGGGTTATCTTGGGCGAGCCCTCGCCGTCATGGACGCCGTGTGTTCGGACTTCAGAGACGTCAAGTTATCAGAGGAAGTTGTGAGTATCTCAGATAACTATAATGAGAGCTTGACATGTTACATATTTATCTGGTCTGAGGGAAAAGTTTAAAGAGAATACACATCAATTGTTTGAGATCACCGAGCATAAACACTCTTTTCTCATTATAATAATTCATAGGCAGAATAAAGGGGCGGGGCCTGGTTGAGTTAGTTAGTAGTGTGTTGAAACTGCCAGTTATGGTGAGGGGCGGGGCATTTCCCAAACACCAATCACAACACACTGCTCCAGCTGACCAATCAGAGCACAGTGTGGAGGAGGGAGGAGGAGGGGCTTAACAGAGACAGGAACTAAACAGAGCGTTACTGACAGACTGGGAAGAGAGGAGCCGCAACAATGGAGAATATGAGGAAATAATCAACATTCAAGCTGGAAAACCTGCTCTAGTAGAGCCAGGAACAACATCAAGAGTTTAATAAAAGCAAATGATAAGCACATATAATGCGGTGTGACGTTAGTGTTGAAGCCTCTTTGTGCTTTCAGCTGGATCATGTGGAGAAGATCCTGCAGGATCTGTCAGTGATTTCTGATGGACAGATCTCAGCGAGCGACTCCGACACACTCCTGGATGAGGAGGATCAGCTGGAGAGACTCAAACTACCAGAGTACATCAACCGCTTCAAGGTTAGCTTCCCAAAACATGAAACATCCTGAACATGTATACTGCACATTTACGTAAATGCTTGAATGAATGATTCAATGACTCACTCATTAAGAGAGTCAAATGCTTTGTTCCTCAATGAATCAGCTGTTTAAATGAATCAGTTGAATGAATGATTCAATGACTCACTCATTAAGAGTCAAATGCTTCGTTCCTGAATGAATCAGCTGTTTAAATGAATCACTTGAATGAATGATTCAATGACTCACTCATTAAGAGAGTCAAATGCTTCGTTCCTGAATGAATCAGCTGTTTAAATGAATCAGTTGAATGAATGATTCAATGACTCACTCATTAAGAAAGTCAAATGCTTCGTTCCTGAATGAATCAGCCGTTAAATGAATCAGTTGAATGAATCAGTTGAATGAATGATTCAATGACTCACTCATTAAAAGTCAAATGCTTCGTTCCTGAATGAATCAGCCGTTTAAATGAATCAGTTGAATGAATGATTCAATGACTCACTCATTAAGAGAGTCAAATGCTCCGTTCCTGAATGAATCAGCCGTTTGAATGAATCAGTTGAATAAATGATTCAATGACTCACTCATTGAGAGTCAAATGCTTTGTTCCTGAATGAATCAGCTAGTTGAATGAAGCATGTTAGTGCTTCTTGTATTTCAGAGGGTTGATTTGTGAACTGCATGTTTGGTAGGAGCTGAAGGAGCGTCTTCTGGCCCAGGACCAGACAGACCCGAGGAGCCTGGAGGCGCTGGTGTCGGCTCTGACCCGTCAGACGCTGGCGGCCTGTGAGGACGCGGATCTGTCCGATTACCGGCGGACGGTGTGTGAGTGGGAGGCCGAGCGACAGCAGCTCATTCAGAGGGAGAGAGAGACGAAAGAGAAGAACCGTCTGAAGAAGCAGCCGGCCGCTGCGGCCCAGTGACAGCGGCACCAGGCATTGTTTGTCATGTTTATTGTCTTTGGTTGGGTAGATCGAGATAAAGGTTTGTGTGTTAATATTATTTGGATTCTTTTTCAACGCCCTGTAAATCTGAACAGTATAAATAAACGATGAAAATACTCGTATTTAGTCTCAGTCCTTTCATACTGTTCGCACTGAAATAACAGGATTTACACTAAACGTTTGTGTCTGAAAGAGTCTCTTCTGCTCACCAAGGCTGTGTTTATTAGTTCATAAAAACAGTGAAATATTTCTCCAGTGTAAATCATCTGTTCTCTATGTGAATATATAGTAAAGTGTAATTTATTCCTGTGATCAAAGCTGAATTTATCATCATTACTCCAGTCTTCAGTGTCACATGATCCTTCACAAATCATTCTCATATGAGGATTTGATGCTCGACACATTTATGATTATTATCAGTGTTGAAAACATGTAGAAACATTTTTGTGATACATTAAAATAAAATAAAAAGTGACAGTAAAGACGTTTATAATCTCACAAAAGATTCTATTTGAAGTAAATGCTGTTCTTTTGAACTTTCTATTCATCAAAGAATCCTGAAAAATAAAATGTATCAGTTTCCACAAAAATATGAACATTGATAATAATCATAAATGTTTGTTGAGCATCAAATCCTCATATTAGAATGATTTCTGAAGGATCATGTGACACTGAAGACTGGAGTAATGATGATAAATTCAGCTTTGATCACAGGAATAAATTACACTTTACTATATATTCACATAGAGAACAGATGATTTACACTGGAGTAATATTTCACTGTTTACTGTATTTATGATCATAAACGCAGCCTTGGTGAGCAGAAGAGACTCAAAAACATTAAAAATCTTAATTCTGATTATTATTTTCTTGTGTGTTCATTCGTGTCTGCGGGTGTGTGTTGTGTCTCATGTATCTCACACACTGTTATCGATCCGCTCAAACACATGGCGCTTCTGCTGTAATCCTGCACCTTCATGTTTAGTGTTTCTTCATGTCGTTCTCTTTCCTCTGAACACACACAATCCCAGCGGACAAAACACATTCTGTTCTCTGGTGTGTCTTATCAGGACTCGGACGAAAAAGCCGAATCATTCAGAGTCTGAGCCACTCTGAGGAAGTCCTTTATCTTTAGTGCATTTAGAAGAGATTCTGCAGCTGTAATTGGTGGAAATAAGCAATTGTGAGTGTGAGCGTGATTGAGTGTGTGTGTGTGTGTGTGTGTGTGAGTGTGAACGTGATTGTGTGAGTGAGTGGGTGTGTGTGGGGGTGTGTGTGTGTGTGTGTGTCTGTGTGAGAGAGAGTGAGTGTGTGAGTGACTATGAGAGAATGACTGTGTGTGTGAGTGACTGACTGTGTGTGTGACTGTGTGTGAGAGTGAGTGAGTGACTGACTGTGTGTGAGAGTGAGTGAGTGACTGACTGTGTGTGAGAGTGAGTGAGTGACTGACTGTGTGTGAGAGTGAGTGAGTGACTGACTGTGTGTGAGAGTGAGTGAGTGACTGACTGTGTGTGAGAGTGAGTGAGTGACTGACTGTGTGTGAGAGTGAGTGAGTGACTGACTGTGTGTGAGAGTGAGTGAGTGACTGACTGTGTGTGAGAGTGAGTGAGTGACTGACTGTGTGTGAGAGTGAGTGAGTGACTGACTGACTGACTGTGTGAGAGTGACTGTGACTGTGTGAGAGTGACTGACTGACTGACTGACTGTGTGAGAGTGACTGTGACTGTGTGAGAGTGAGTGACTGACTGACTGACTGACTGTGTGAGAGTGACTGTGACTGTGTGAGTGAGTGACTGACTGTGTGTGAGAGTGTGAGTGACTGACTGTGTGTGAGACTGTGTGTGAGACTGTGTGTGAGACTGTGTGTGAGACTGTGTGTGAGACTCTGTGTGAGACTCTGTGTGAGACTCTGTGTGAGACTCTGTGTGAGACTCTGTGTGAGACTCTGTGTGAGACTCTGTGTGAGACTCTGTGAGACTCTGTGTGAGACTGTGTGTGTGAGAGTGAGTGACTGACTGACTGTGTGAGAGTGACTGTGACTGACTGACTGTGTGAGAGTGACTGTGACTGACTGACTGTGTGAGAGTGACTGTGACTGAGTGAGTGACTGTGACTATGAGTGTGTGACTGTGAGTGAGTGAGAGTGACTGTGTGACTTGTGTGTGTGACTGTGTGACTTGTGTGTGTGACTGTGTGACTTGTGTGTGTGACTGTGTGACTTGTGTGTGTGACTGTGTGACTTGTGTGTGTGACTGTGTGACTTGTGTGTGTGACTGTGACTGTGAGTGAGTGACTGACAGTGAGTGAGTGACTGACAGTGAGTGAGTGACTGACTGTGTGTGTGTGTGACTGTGAGTGAGTGACTGTGTGTGAGACTGAGTGACTGACTGTGTGTGTGTGTGACTGTGAGTGAGTGACTGTGAGTGAGTGACTGTGAGTGAGTGACTGTGTGTGAGACTGTGAGTGAGTGACTGAGTGAGTGACTGTGAGTGACTGACTGACTGACTGACTGTGTGTGAGAGTGAGTGAGTGACTGATTGTGTGAGAGTGACTGTGAGTGACTGTGAGTGACTGTGAGTGACTGTGAGTGACTGTGAGTGACTGTGAGTGACTGTGAGTGACTGTGAGTGACTGTGAGTGACTGTGTGTGACTGTGTGTGACTGTGTGACTGTGTGTGTGTGTGTGAGTGAGTGACTGTGTGTGAGAGTGAGTGAGTGACTGACTGTGTGTGAGAGTGAGTGAGTGAGTGACTGACTGTGTGTGAGAGTGACTGTGACTGTGTGACTGTGTGAGTGAGTGAGCGACTGACTGTGAGTTAGTGAGTGACTGACTGTGTGAGTGACTGACTGTGAGTGTGAGACTGTGTGTGAGACTGTGTGTGAGACTGTGTGTGAGACTGTGTGTGAGACTGTGTGTGAGACTGTGTGTGAGACTGTGTGTGAGACTGTGTGTGAGACTGTGTGTGAGACTGTGTGTGAGACTGTGTGTGAGACTGTGTGTGAGAGTGACTGTGACTGTGAGTGAGTGACTGTGACTGTGAGTGAGTGACTGTGACTGTGAGTGAGTGACTGTGACTGTGTGAGTGAGTGACTGTGACTGTGTGAGTGAGTGACTGTGACTGTGTGAGTGAGTGACTGTGACTGTGTGAGTGAGTGACTGTGACTGTGTGAGTGAGTGACTGTGACTGTGTGAGTGAGTGACTGTGACTGTGTGAGTGAGTGACTGTGACTGTGTGAGTGAGTGACTGTGACTGTGACTGTGTGAGTGACTGTGACTGTGACTGTGAGAGTGAGTGACTGTGACTGTGTGACTGTGTGAGTGAGTGACTGACTGTGTGACTGTGTGAGTGAGTGAGTGACTGTGTGAGTGAGTGAGTGACTGTGTGACTTGTGTGTGTGACTGTGTGAGTGAGTGAGTGACTGTGTGACTTGTGAGTGAGTGACTGTGTGAGTGAGTGAGTGACTGTGTGACTTGTGAGTGAGTGACTGTGTGACTTGTGTGTGTGACTTGTGTGTGTGACTGTGTGACTTGTGTGTGTGACTGTGTGACTTGTGTGTGTGACTGTGTGAGTGAGTGAGTGACTGTGAGTGAGTGACTGTGACTGTGTGACTTGTGTGTGTGACGAGTGACTGTGGGTGAGTGGGTGAGTGACTGTGTGACTGTGAGTGAGTGACTGTGAGTGAGTGACTGTGAGTGTGTGACTGTGTGTGTGAGTGAGTGACTGTGAGTGAGTGACTGTGAGTGAGTGACTGTGAGTGAGTGACTGTGAGTGAGTGACTGTGAGTGTGTGACTGTGTGACTTGTGTGTGTGACTTGTGTGTGTGACGAGTGAGTGACTGTGTGACTTGTGTGTGTGACTGTGTGACTTGTGTGTGTGACTGTGTGACTTGTGTGTGTGACTGTGTGAGTGAGTGAGTGACTGTGTGAGTGAGTGACTGTGACTGTGTGACTTGTGTGTGTGACGAGTGACTGTGGGTGAGTGACTGTGTGACTGTGAGTGAGTGACTGTGAGTGAGTGACTGTGAGTGTGTGACTGTGTGTGTGAGTGAGTGACTGTGAGTGAGTGACTGTGAGTGAGTGACTGTGAGTGAGTGACTGTGAGTGAGTGACTGTGAGTGTGTGACTGTGTGACTTGTGTGTGTGACTTGTGTGTGTGACGAGTGACTGTGGGTGAGTGGGTGAGTGACTGTGTGACTGTGAGTGAGTGACTGTGAGTGAGTGACTGTGAGTGAGTGACTGTGAGTGAGTGACTGTGTGAGTGAGTGAGTGACTGTGTGTTTGAGTGACTGTGTGTGACTGACTGTGTGACTGTGTGTGTGAGTGACTGTGTGACTGTGACTGTGTGTGTGAGTGACTGTGTGTGTGAGTGTGTGACTGACTTGTGTGACTGACTGACTGAGTGTGTGTGAGTGAGTGTGACTGACTGACTGTGACTGTGTTTATGGTCTTTAACAGGACTCAATCTTCTCCAGTCTGTCTGTATTGAATCTGCTGCTGTTCATGAAAACACACACATTCCTTGTGTTTCCCTCTGAGATCCTGAAGATCCTTCATTCTACATCCCACCTCTCTCTGGCCACCGGATCCATAACATGTTGGTTTGTTTGTGGACGTTTTTGAATATGCCAGTAATTGCAGATGATATTAATCAGTGATTATTTATTGAAGCAGCCTCGAATGAATTCATTGCATATATGAATTATTGAGGTGAATAGCTTTGTCTGTTAGTTCCACTTGTGTCAGTTACATTTAATCATTGAGCAGAAATATGTCAATCATATTGTGGCCGACGTGGACGTTATTTTTCCATCAAATTTGATTAGTGAAATTTGTGTCAGATTTGATATGAAACATACGCCGTAGGAAGCGGTTTCATGTATCGTGTGTTAAGTGACAGAATGAATCCGATGCATTCTGGGCCGTTTCTCCAGTAATTGTGTTATGATGGAGGACAGAGTGAGCTTTAACTCGATTGCGGTTCTCGGATCAAGCGGCTGTTTCCTCTCGGCCGTGTTTAGCTGTTCATGTGAACATGATTTGTCCTGTTCCGGCACGTAACCCAAAACCCTGAGACTGATATGAATCTGAGGCTGATTCTAATCATGTGAAGCTGAAATCTCGTTTGGATCCTGATTAAAGCTTTTCCAGCATCGTCTCGTTACATAAACCGCCATCATTCAGGACTTTTATGATGCATCGCTGCGTTTCCGCTTTTACACGGAGACTCGTCTTCAATTAAGAGCTTCAATTTCAAAATCTCGGTTACATGGGATTTTTGCTCCTAGTCAGGCTTTGAATTAGATAAATGACAATATTTTGTTACGATTTATAATATAAACCTTACACTACAAAAAATTGTTTTTCCTCCTTCTGCACAAATATCTAAACATGCATTTCCTGGAGAAGCAAAATTACTGAAGACATTAAGTCTTGTTCTCTAAAAAAAATAAATCTGTCATTGGAGTCAGAAAAATAATCTTGTTTTCTCACTGAATTAAGTTTATTTTTCTGACTCAATTGGAATATATTTTTCTTATTTTAAGCATTTTTTTTTTAGAGAACAAGACTTATCTTCAGTCATTTTGCTTCTCCAGGAAATGTATCTTGGTTTAAGAATGTTTAGATATTTGTACCAGGGCTGTTAAGGGATAAAATGTTTTAATGTAATTAATTACATGATGTGCTGATTAATTAATCACACATGGCTGATAAATTATCCCCTAAAAGATCATTTAAAGTCATTATTGTGTTAAATGAGAAAAGCATTGAATAAACATTACAAAGAGTCTCTTTAGAAAGAAAGTGTGAAAAAAATCACAACTTAAAAAATAAAAAATAAAGCTTTTTATGAGTGAGTCACTGAATCAATGATTCACTCGATTCACTCAGGAACAAAGCTTTTAATGAGTGAGTCACTGAATCAATGACTCACTCGATTCACTCAGGAACAAAGCTTTTTATGAGTGAGTCACTGAATCAATGACTCACTCGATTCACTCACGAACAAAGCTTTTTATGAGTGAGCCACTGAATCAATGACTCACTTGATTCACTCAGGAACAAAGCTTTTTATGAGTGAGTCACTGAATCAATGACTCACTCGATTCACTCAGGAGCAAAGCTTTTTATGATTGAGTCACTGAATCAATGACTCACTCGATTCACTCAGTAATGAAACACCGCTGTGTGTTTCTGAGAGACATCAGTTCTGCTTTTCCTTTGTTTGGAACTGTTTTCATTGGCGAAACTGGGCAAAAACTGATGTTATTGTGTCTAAAATCAATATCACATTTACAAACATGCAGATATTATGGAAAAAAACAGAACTCTTGCTCAAGCGATACTGCAAAACAATATTATGTGATATGACAAAACCCAAACAGGGGAATTTTTTGCCCTCATATCTTGAATTTTAGTGGCATTTTCAAAGCATATCCTATAATGAATAGCAGCAAATTAACTCATTAAATCTCCAGTCCTAGTTTTGTACTGTAAAATATGTTTATTTGCCGTGCATTAGACGATCATAAAGCCTTTAAAGCCGTAGTCTGTGTCTCAAGCACTGCAGGACTGGCTGTAGTTTTGACTGAGATATCGAGTCAGACGTCAGCCGCTGCCAATCTAAACAGTTTATTCTCATCCAGACAACACTGAGCTCTCTTTTGTTTCAGGACCATCACTCATATTTAACTGATGTTATCAAATCCTGTTCTCCGTCAGAGATCATATGAATCACAGATGGACAGACCGTCTGACCTCTTCGGACAATCATGACTCCTGGGAATCCCCTGTGGAAGCTGTTTCAGTGATTGCAACTTTTTATCTTACAATTCTCACTTGCAACTACTAGTTATAAATGTGAAATTCTGAGGAAAAAAGTCAGAATTGTGAGATTAAAGAGTCACGATTACCTTTTTTATTTTATTTTTCATTCCATGGCAGAAACAAGCTTCCATGATTCCCAGCACAACACACTGAAGAAGAAATTGTTGTAGGATTTACTTTGAAACTATTTTCACTCAGAAATTGCTAGTAAATTTCACAAATAATTACAAAGAAATGACAAGTAACACATTTTTTTTTAAATAGGAAAAACTGAAATAGTATTTTTTATTTATGAACAGATTTTTGTTTTTTCAGTTACTTTATTATGGCTTGACAAATCCAACACACTGGTATACTATTTAAAGTTCTTCTGAGACTAAATTGTTAAACAGTTTCTCCTCCGAGAGCTACAGGCTTGGCTCAGTCCTTCAGGCTGTTCTGACTCGGCTCACTGTAACTTTTCAAACTGATCCGACTTATGGTTTTTTAAGCCACATCCACTATGTATCTATCACTGGCAAAGCTTAACAGCTAGCTTAGAACATGCTGGCCACATGCTAATTTAGGCTACCAACATGTTAATTCATGCTACCAACATGATAATTTACGTTAGCAACATGTTAAATCATGTTAGCAACATGCTAATTTACGCTAGCAACATGCTAAATCATGTTACCAACATGCTAATTTACGCTAGCAACATGTTAAATCATGTTAGCAAGATGTTAAATCATGTTAGCAACATGCTAATTCATGTCACCACTATGCTAATTTATACTAGCCACGTTAAATCATGTTAGCAAGATGTTAAATCATGTTAAAAAACATGCTAATTCATGTTACCACCATGATAATTTACACTAGCAACATGTTAAATCATGTTAGCAAACATGTTAATTCATGTTACCAACATGCTAATTTACGTTAGCAACATGCTAAATCATGTTACCAACATGCTAATTTACGCTAGCAACATGGTAAATCATGTTACCAACATGCTAATTTACGTTAGCAACATGTTAAATCATGTTAGCAAAATGCTAATTCATGTCACCACTATGTTAATTTACACTAGCCACATGTTAAATCATGTTAGCAACATGTTAAATCATGTTAGCAACATGTTAATTCATGCTACCAACATGCTAATTTACATTAGAAACATGCTAAATCATGTTAGCAAGATGGTAAATCATGTTAGCAACATACTAATTTATGTCACCAACATTCTGATTCATGTTACCAATATGTTAATTCATGTTGACAACATGTTACATAATGCAAACAATATGCTAATTCATGCAAACAATATGCTAATTCATGCAAACAGTATGCTAATTCATGCAAACAAAATGCTAAAACATGTTAGCAAAATTCCAATTCATGTTACCAGCATGTTAATTAATGTTAACATGTTAATTCATGCTACCAACATGTTAATTTATGCTAACAACATGTGACATAATGTTACCAATATGTTAATTAATGCTAACAACATGGTAACAGTGTGTTAAAACATGTTAGCAAAAAATGTTAAATCATGCTAGCAAACATGCTAATTCATGTTACCAACATGCTAAATCATGTTAGCAACATGTTTTTGTTAACAGCATGATAATTCATGCCAACAACATGCTAACAACAAGCTACATAATGTTAACAATATGCTAATTCATGTTAACATGTTATAACATGCTTGCAGTGTGTTAAATTATGATAGCAAACATGTTAATTCATGCTTACAAAATGTTAAATCATGCAACATGCTAATTCATGCTAGCAATGTGTTAAAACATGTTAGCAACATGCTAATTCTTGTTAGCAATGTGTTAGAACATGTTAGCAAAACATGCTCATTCATGCTAGAATCATGTTAAAACATGCTAGCAAACACACTAAATCATGTTAGCAGCATGCTAATTGATGTTAACAACATGCTGAAACATGAAAGCAACATGTTAAATCATGCTATCAATATGTTAAATCATTTTAGCAAAATGCTAATTAATATTAGCAATGTGTTAAAATGTTAGCAACATGCTAATTCATGCTAACATCATGTAAATCCATACTAGCAGAGTGCTTCATGTTAGCAAGCATGATAATTCATGCTAGCAACTTGTTAAAACATTTTAGGAAAACATGTTAATTCATGTTAGCAATGTCTTTCACTTTCCACTTCGATAAAATGTAAAGCTTATAAAACGTTCAAACTTTCATACGGCTTTGTCAAGTCAACATCAACGTTTGTCCCAACGAACTTCACTCATCTAGTTTATGCTTATGTTGTTTGTAAATATTGGAATGTAGCATCTCTCTCTGTAGCGTCAGATCAAAGCTTGGACTGGAAATAGCAGTTTTCCCGGCGTGTCCGCACCTGTTCCTGGATCTGCAGGTAATGAGGGTTTATAAAGGCCTTTCGGCAGGATAAGAACTCAAACCGTGTGCCAAAACCTCAGATGGGCTTATTCAGACTCTCTTGATACCAGAGATGATGATGATGATATATTGATTTGATGATCACAAGTATAAACTTGTGCACAGAGCATGTGTTTCTGCAGAGCATTCCTGCTGTTCTGACTCGACTGCTTCAATGAAGTAACAGTCAATGTGTTGTTGTGTTATCTGAGCTGAGTTTGAATAATGTAAACTCATAATGTCAACTGTTACACAGACAGTTAGAGGAATATTAGTGGACTGGTTTAATATGGGTTTTTCTGTCGGCAAGATGTCGACTTGCACTGATTCTTATTTCTCTCCTCATCTAGACTTTCTTCTGAGACTAATTTAAGCAGAAGCAGACGAGACGCTTAGCTCCCGAGACGAGACACGAGATCGGGTTCACGAGAACGAGACGAGACTTTTGACAAAATTCATGACTGGAAAAATAGTCTGCAGGAGCATTTTGAACATTTTGATGGTGACATTTTCAGTTCTACTTTCTGAGTATGAATTATGAGCTTCCAGAACTTCTGACTGAGGCTGTGTGTGACCTCCTAATTCAACTCCTTTCCACAAATTGAACATAGAAATAAAAACAGTATACATAACAAAAATAAATACAAACCCGATTCCAAAAAAGTTGGGACACTGTACAAATTGTGAATAAAAAAGGAATGCAATAATTTACAAATCTCATAAACATATTTTATTCACAATAGAATATAGATAACATATCAAATGTTGAAAGTGAGACATTTTGAAATGTCATGCCAAATATTGGCTCATTTTGGATTTCATGAGAGCTACACATTCCAAAAAAGTTGGGACAGGTAGCAATAAGAGGCCGGAAAAGTTAAATGTACATATAAGGAACAGCTGGAGGACCAATTTGCAATTTATTAGGTCAGTTGGCAACATGATTGGGTATAAAAAAGAGCCTCTCAGAGTGGCAGTGTCTCTCAGAAGTCAAGATGGGCAGAGGATCACCAATTCCCCCAATGCTGCGGCGAAAAATAGTGGAGCGATATCAGTTTCTCAGAGAAAAATTGCAAAGAGTTTGAAGTTATCATCATCTACAGTGCATAATATCATCCAAAGATTCAGAGAATCTGGAACAATCTCTGTGCGTAAGGGTCAAGGCCGGAAAACCATACTGGATGCCCGTGATCTTCGGGCCCTTAGACGGCACTGCATCACATACAGGAATGCTACTGTAATGGAAATCACAACATGGGCTCAGGAATACTTCCAGAAAACATTGTCGGTGAACACAATCCACCGTGCCATTCGCCGTTGCCGGCTAAAACTCTATAGGTCAAAAAAGAAGCCATATCTAAACATGATCCAGAAGCGCAGGCGTTTTCTCTGGGCCAAGGCTCATTTAAAATGGACTGTGGCAAAGTGGAAAACTGTTCTGTGGTCAGACGAATCAAAATTTGAAGTTCTTTCTGGAAAACTGGGACGCCATGTCATCCGGACTAAAGTGGACAAGGACAACCCAAGTTGTTATCAGCGCTCAGTTCAGAAGCCTGCATCTCTGATGGTATGGGGTTGCATGAGTGTGTATGGCATGGGCAGCTTACACATCTGGAAAGGCACCATCAGTGCTGAAAGGTATATCCAAGTTCTAGAACAACATATGCTCCCATCCAGACGTCGTCTCTTTCAGGGAAGACCTTGCATTTTCCAACATGACAATGCCAGACCACATACTGCATCAATTACAACATCATGGCTGCGTAGAAGAAGGATCCGGGTACTGAAATGGCCAGCCTGCAGTCCAGATCTTTCACCTATAGAAAGCATTTGGCGCATCATAAAGAGGAAGATGCCACAAAGAAGACCTAAGACAGTTGAGCAACTAGAAGCCTGTATTAGACAAGAATGGGACAACATTCCTATTCCTAAACTTGAGCAACTTGTCTCCTCAGTCCCCAGACGTTTGCAGACTGTTATAAAAAGAAGAGGGGATGCCACACAGTGGTAAACATGGCCTTGTCCCAACTTTTTTGAGATGTGTTGATGCCATGAAATTTAAAATCAACTTATTTTTCCCTTAAAATGATACATTTTCTCAGTTTAAACATTTGATATGTCATCTATGTTGTATTCTGAATAAAATGTTGAAATTTGAAACTTCCACATCATTGCATTCTGTTTTTATTCACAATTTGTACAGTGTCCCAACTTTTTTGGAATCGGGTTTGTACGTTTTTTTTCTTAGTCTTATTA
This sequence comes from Coreius guichenoti, assembly GCA_039654105.1. Lineage (NCBI taxonomy): Eukaryota > Metazoa > Chordata > Actinopteri > Cypriniformes > Gobionidae > Coreius > Coreius guichenoti. The sequence goes on from CM077186.1 coordinate 39,107,184, forward strand.
AGTGCAAACAATAAGTGAAACCATAATCAAAGTACTCTCTCAATATTCAAAGTGCAAACAGAGAGCAGAGCTAAGAGGTGGTTACAACTACACAGCCCAGCCTAAGATAGCTTTGATATTGGGAGACTGTTGTAAAAACTGAAATGTCTGTATAACTTGCACATTAGTTTTCATGAACACCTGCCTCCATAAAAAACGTATTAGTAAGTAAATAAGCTCATCTCTAGTGTTTGTTTATGGCTAACTAACAAACTGTGAATATTGGATAACTTTCCTGAGGTAAATGCAATGTTAAGTGACATATTGTTCTGAAGGTGATTTATTGACATCTTTCCGCGGGTGAAACTCTGAGCAATTAATTTGCGCGAATCAGGAAGCTCGCGTTTGCTTTCGCTTTTGATTCGCGATCGCACATACTTTGTGTGTAGGGAGCGGCGGTACTGAGCGCGCATTCTACAAGATAAGACGCCATGGCGACATCGCGAGACAGCTTTTCATTTGACGAGAAATCTCAGCACATTTTAATCTTGCGAGATCTCGTCACACCCCTAGAATCTCTTCTGAGGAATTCTAAGCTACACCCACCAAACTCGGCTCAGACCTTCAGGCAGTTCTGACTCAGGTCGCTGTATCTTTTCTAACTGATCCGACTTACAATTTACGTTAATCGCACAATCAAAACTATGAAAAGTCCCATAGACTTTCATTGAGGGGGTCAAAAATTTTGTACAATAACTCTAATAGAGTATTTAAGCTTCATCCACTATGTATATATCACTGGCAAAGCCTAGCAACTAGCTGCTAGCAACATGCTAATTCATGCTAACAACATGCTTAAACATGTTAGCAATGTTAATTCGTGTGAACACGTCAAAACATGTTAGCAATGTGTTAAATCATGCTAGCAACGTGCTAATTCATGTTAGTAATGTGCTAAAACATGTTAGCAATGTGTTAGCAACATGCTAATTCATACTAACAACATATTAAAACATGCAAGCAATGTGTAAAAAACGTTATCAACATGTTAGAACATGCTAGCAACATGGTAAATCATGTTAACAACATCTTAAAACATGTTAGCAATGTGTTAAATCATGCTACCAAAATGCTAATTCATGCCAACAAAATGCTAATTCATGTTAGCAACATGTTAAAACATGTAATGTGTTAAAGCTTCTGTTAAAACATGTTAGCAATGTGCTAGCAAATTGTGAAAACATCCTAGCAACATGTTAATTCATACTAACAAAATGTTAATTTATGTTAGCAACATGTTAAAACAGGCAATTTCATGTTAACAATGTGATAAAACATGTTAACAATGTGTTAAAACATTCGTGACATGCTATAACATGCTAGCAATGTGCAAAAACATGTTAGCAACACGTTAAAACATGCTAGCAAAATGTTAAAACATGTTAGCAACATGGTAATTGATGCTAGCAAAACATGCTAAAACATGCTAACAGTGTGTTAAACCATGTTAGCAACAAGCTAATTTATGCTATCAAAATGCTAAAACATGTTAGCAATGTGCTAGCAACATGCTAATTCATGTTAACAATGTGATTAAAACATGTTAACAATGTGTTAAAACATTCTAGTGAAATGCTATAACATGCTCGCAATGAGTTAAACATGCTAGTGACATGGTATGACATGCTAATAATGTGTTAATTCATGCTAGCAATGGGATAAAAAATGTTAACAACATGCTAATTCATGTTAGTGATGTGTTAAAACATGCCATCAACATGTTAATTCATGTTAGCATTGAGATAAAAAATGCTAGCTACATGCTAATTCATTTTAACAACATGCAAATATATGTTAGCAATGTGTTAAAACATGCTATCAAACATGTTAATTCATAGCAATGTATTAAAATCTGTAACAAACATGCTAGCAAAATGTAAAATAATGTTAGACACATGTTAACAACATGATAAAACGGCAGCGCTGGCATTTTGTTTTCAGTCCACAAAATCAACACTGTCACTAAAGAAGTGTGTTTCTGGTTGAGAGGGAAAGATAACCTTATTCAGCTTCCCAAATAACCCAGCATTAAGGGAACAGTGGATGCAGTTTGTGTTTCCGGAGTTCTGCAAGTGTGTGTGTTTGTTCCCGGTCATGAGTAGAAACCTCAGGTGGTGAGTGAAACTGCATCAAATGTGTGTGTTTTGTTGGCAATTGGTGCGTAAGTGCATATAATGTGAATAACACCAACATATAGTGAATCGAGCATTATCCAGGGATAATGATGCATTGTGTGTGTGTGTGTGTGTGCGTGCGCTCGTGACTCTTTAGCTCCGCCCACGGCACGCCTCCACGAGCTCGGCTGTTTTCAGAAAGAATAGGTCCAGCGTATCTGTCTTTTATAAATATGATAAAACTAAAGACTTTTTTAAGTTATGAAGGATGCAAATCTTACTCTATAGATACTTAAGATTAACATGAGACTGACATAAACTGTGTGTGTTATGGACCCTTTAAATGTTCTGATTCTACAGTGAGTGTTTGACGGTACGCTCTGTTGTTTTGGTGAGGGCGTCCCGTTATAAGTGAGGCAGGAGGGGCGGTTCAGTCAGTCATGACTCTATTCCCTCCACAGCAGGACTTACAACTCCTGGAAAATGAGAGCTAGAGCAGCGCTGAGACTGTAATGGACTCCCAGCAGAACAGCACCGCGGCGCGCAGGGTGGAGCCCAGGATCCCCACGATCCCCGCGATCATGTTCATCTTCGGGGTCATCAGTAACCTGATCGCCATCGTCGTGCTCTGCAAGTCCAGAAGGGAGCAGAAGGAGAGCACCTTCTACACGCTGGTGTGCGGTCTGGCGGTCACGGATCTCCTGGGCACCGTCCTCGCCAGTCCGGTGACCATCGCCACCTATGTGAAGGGCGCGTGGCCCGATGGAGACCCGCTGTGCCAGTACTTCGGAATCGTCCTGCTCTTCTTCTCCTTGGCAGGGCTGAGCATCATCTGCGCCATGTCCATCGAGAGATACATTGCCATCAACCACGCGTATTTCTACAACGATTACGCGGACAAGAAACTCGCGGGAGTGACGCTGCTCGCCATTTACGCGTCTAACATCCTGTTCTGCGCGCTCCCGAGCGCGGGCTTCGGAGAGGTAAAGATGCAGTATCCTCAAACCTGGTGCTTCATCGACTGGAGGACCAATGTCAGCACGCACGCCGCCTTCTCCTACATGTACGCGGGCTGCAGCTCGCTCCTGATCCTGGTGACGGTCATCTGTAACGTGCTGGTGTGCGGCGCGCTCATCCGGATGCACCGGCGCTTCATGCGACGCACGTCGCTCGGCACTGACCCAGTCAGAGCGTCCGATCCCGGCAGGAGCCGCAGCTTCGGCCGCCTGGCTGGCGCGGAGATCCAGATGGTCATTCTGCTCATCGCCACCTCTGCGGTCGTGCTCATTTGCTCCATTCCGCTCGTTGTAAGCTCTCGAATGGCATTGTGTGCGCTTTATCTCTCCAATTCTGCTGCATGCCTCAGATATGAGCGTCTTATCTGCAAAACGAGAACTTTCTCACGATCTGCCTCATGATTTTCCTTTTTCTGCATTGTGCTACAGATTAGAATGAATCACAGAGGATGATGATAAAGTCTTATAGGGAACTAAACATGCTGAAATAGTCTTGGGTCACGGTGTCAACCTCTCAGTGATCAGTTCTTAAAACAACCTTTTCCCCCCGTTTTAATAATCTAAATAAACTTTTTCCACCTTAAAGATGTTAAAGGTTCTTCATGGAACCATGCACTCTTAAATTTAAAAATTTGGCATTGATGGATCCATGAAGAAGCTTTAACATCCATGGAAACTTTCCATTGTACAAATAAAAGTTTCAGTAACACTTTACTTAAAGCCTTTATAATGTATTAGGTTTTCATAACCAAATGTTCTTTACACTAAGAATGAAGAGCTGATCACTGAAAGGTTCTTTTGTGAACCAAAATGTTTCTTCTATGGCATCACTGCGACAAAAAAAACTTTATTTTTAGGTGTTTTGTCAAGATTTGTATTTCGTTTCTTTAGCAATTCTTGTCGGGACATTTGAAATGATCCCAAATCCCAAAGTAAAGGAAAAAAATCCATAACTAGCAAGTATTTTGATCTCTTCTAATATGTTCAGGTTGATGTTCGTATTTTCATTTCTAAGGTCAGGCTTTTGATGCAATGAAATACAATGTTGAAAACAAATTGATATTCCCTTTAAATGTTACTTGTTTTATTCCTTGAAGCATGTCAGTTAAAATTTATTATAATATTTCAAGATTCCTGGTTACATCAGAAATTGGTTGTTTGTCATTTGTTTTAATGCATTATACTTTTTAAAGGCATAACATAAGTATTATAATGTAGTTACAATTATTCATAAGATCATAAAATGCATTATAAGGTGCATTGCAAGGCATAATTAATGCATTAAAAATATGCATTATATGCATTATATATATATAAAGGCTTTAAGTAAAGTTTCTTTATACTAAGAAGAAAAAAAAAGGTTCTTTGAGGAACCAAAATGCTTCTACTATGGCATCACTGCGGCAAAAAAACTTTATTTTTAAGTGTTTCGTCAAGATTTGTATTTAGTTTCTTTAGCAATTCTTGTCGGTGACATTTAAAATGATCCCAAATCCCAAAGTAAAGGAAAAAAATCAGCATATATTTTGTTAGATTTGATACCATATTAAAGGAAAAAAGATCTTTTCTAATATTCCGTGTTCAGGTTGATGTTCGTATTTTAATTTCTGAACAAATTGATCTTCCCTTTAAATGTTACTTCTTTTATTACTTGAAGCATATCAGTAAAAATTGACAAAATTAATGCAGACATTTCATTATAAAGAAAGAAATCTCCCAAAATGAAAAAAATTAATGTTAAGTATGGTTTAATCGCACAAATTTGTAAAAAATTCTGGATCACATTTACTTATAACATTTAGTTTATGTAACTGCACATATTCACATGCAAAATGTTTTAATTTGTCAAATGCATACTGAAAATGTGGTGTGTCACTTTATTTTAGGTCCAGGTGTTTCTCAACCAGCTTTATAAGACGCCGGTGGAGAAAAGGCTGGACAGAAATCCAGATCTGCTGGCGATCCGATTCGCCTCAACCAACCCCATCCTGGATCCCTGGATTTACATCCTCCTGCGTAAAGCCGTGCTCTCCAAGCTCATCGAGAACATCAAGTGTCTCTTCTGCAGGCTGGAGTCTCAGCGACCGCAGCGACAGGGCATGAACAGAGCGCAGGTGTCCTCCATCCTCTCCAGAGACTCTCCGTCGGCCGTGTCCGGAGAACTCAAAGAGCGCACGAGGACCTCGAGGACAGCTCTGTGTCCGCCCGAAGCCCCGGACACCTGTCAGTCAAACCTGTGCTCGTCTGAAGCTTCGTCTGAATCCTCCGACCGGAACAGTTTAGACAGTCGGTCAAAAGAGCAGACCTTACAAATGACCATAACCAATGAGACTTTTCAAGAGAAGAGCATTTAACTCCTCCTGATGTGTATGCAAGGATGCTTCTCGTTCTCTGTTCTGCCTTCTGCGCTTTGATCTAGTGACAAGTGAATCTAAACCAGTGACTTTAACCTCCATTTCACTAAATCTGATTATTTATTTATTTGAGCAAACCACCAGTTTATCAGCTATAAGTCTCTACGCTCTTAAAAATAAAGATTCTTTATTGGCATTTGTCGTGTTATTAAACAAAAGAGATCAGGCCCATTGACCGTGTAAACCATTCTTTTATTTTTTCTTCCCTTTTTCCCCATACAGATCTTCCTTGCTATATCCCCTCTCTTAAAGAGACCCATAATAACACATAACCACACCACATCTCCCCTTCTAACACCGTGTCCTAACTACACGCGACGCGACGCCGCGACACGTGATAAAAGGCGTCTTTTCCATGTTAATTAGAGTTTTTGTCATAACCATCCGCGACGGCGACACGCCATGATTCTATTTTAGAAACGATTTCTATTTCTGCGACGTCGCGGCTGGAATAACAACACAAAACACGACAATGATAATCTCAGGTAGTGTTTATGTGCTTTATTTAATGTTAAAAGCGTGTAATGTGACTTTGAATATCATTTAGTGCTTCCAGCTTTGTTAGTCGTACTAAAAGCAACAAAGGATAATTCACCTCAGATCTTGAAATTAAACAAATGGAAACAAGAACGTTCAAACTGTGAACAAAAAAGTATATTCAATGACAAAGATTAATTTAGCAACTCAGTATGTATTTTTAGTAATGTTTAAATTATGTAATATTTGTGAATTTGATTATGTACTTATCCATTTCCTTGCGAGTGCCGTCAGATTAATCTCTGGTGGCATAGCCTACACTTGCCGCGAGAGCCCGCCCACACGCTGTTCTGATTGGCTGTGGTTTTTGGATTGATTTGTTGCATCTCGCAGTCGCGTCGCGTCTGGTGTGGACAGACAAGTTGCTTGTCGCTGGAATCTTATGGCGTCGCGTGTAGTTAGGACACGGTGTTAAGCCCGGAACACACCAAACCGACGGTCGGCCGTCGGGCAGTTTTTGTGCGTCGGCCAACTAAGTTTTCTCAGTGTGTTCTGCACCGTCGGCTGAAGTTGTTCCTCACTTACCTTTTTTTGGCCGATTCGACATGTTGAATCGGCGTCGGAGCTCGTCAGTTAGTCGGGCCATCTGATCATTCTGATTGGCTGTTCAGCTACTGCCACCTGCTGGTATGGAAAGGTATTTCCTCTTACGCAGACGCAGAACGGACGTGTTACTTGGCCGTCGGGTGTGGAGCGTCGGCTTGGTGTGTCAGGGCAACTTTGGACCCAGACGCTGCCGACGTGAGCCGACCCCGCAGTCTGCTTTCGTCCCCACTAGTTAATCAGCGTCGGCTTGGTGTGTTCTGGGCTTTACAAAACCGTTACAAAACAGAACAAAACAGTAAAACAGTAAGCCTACACTACAAAAAAATAATTCAGTGGCTTAGTAAATGTCACAGTAATAATTAACTTTATTAACTTAATAAAATCTCTGAATATCATTTACTTGATGGTTTGAGTTGAACATACCAAAATAATTGACTAAAAATCCAACAGTTAATTTTGTCTAAAATTTACAGTTATATTTAAGTTTTTTTCACTAAACGAATTTAGTATTTGAATAACCAATTATTTATTTAAAATAAACTTAATATATTTGTGAAATTTCTATCAAAATATTTGAAAATGGAGAATTAAATTGATCTGTTTCAAGAATTCAAGATTATTAATATTTAACAGACACTGAAGAAATTGAGTAAGTTTACTCGTTTAAAACAATGCACCCCTCCCCCACCCCCTGACGTGACAACGACTCGACGGTTGAGTAAGCGCGGGCTGTTTGAATTCTCTTCAGTCTCCAGATAAGTTCCTTCTTCTCAGCGTCTCAGAATTGGTGCATTTCCTCTGTGAAATTCAGGTTTGTGTGTTTTATTTTATCTATAAAATCATTACTGTGCTTAAAATCATTTTATTTAATGCAAAACAACATACAGGGACGCAATGTGAGTCACCTAAACGAGTGTCTCGTCCGTCTTTTTGCGTGACTGAAACATCCGATGATGCCTTGCATAAAACACGACTTTATTTCTAAAGTTAATTAATATAATTTATTCGGATGATACAATGTTCTCAGAACTGTGCACTGTTTGTTTATTGGCAGGTTATGGAGTCAGGCGCGTCCATTTCAGGCTCGAGAACCAGCGCTGATACGGTGGAAATGGGATAACAGACCGGTTGATTACACTTGAATTACTTTTAAATGTTTAATTTTTACTTCTAAAATGTTTGTTACATGAGTTTAAATGTTGGCAATATTGTATACATGTCAAAACAGTAATATATGCTGTATTGCTGTATCAACAATAAAGGCCAATGTCATGTATAAGTGTGGTTGCGTGGAGTATTTTACAAAGGTTTAGAGGAAATTAAAGTTAATATAAAAGTTATACTATAAAAGTTAATATTACTCATAAATAAAAACAGGTTTTTAAATGTTTTTTCCCAATTATTTCTACTTAATTTTATCTGTTAATGTACCAAATGCAGTTACTCAGATCTACTTAATTTTTTTACTTACATTTACTCAGTTCATACGGTGTATGTAATTGATTTCACTGCTTTAAAATTTACTCAATATTTTTAGTGTAAAAATGTTTAACCAAAAAAATTTAGTAAATCATAGTAAAAGTTTTTAGAGTGTATAACAAGACCATTCCTTTGCCTTCAAAATTACTTTTAAACTTACACCAAGCATATCCACATTCAAAATAACTGAACTAGTGTTTTTTCCTCTAAACACTGCATTAACATTCTTCCCATTTACATTCTAAACTTTTTTTTCCCCTCTTCTCTTAACTCACTGTATGTGAAACCCAAATTAGCTCTCCTGTGACTTATAAGTCCAGCGTCTTTGGTTGGATCACTGTCCTCCCTGAACGTGTTTTGTATAACATGGTAGCTTTGACTGTTTGGCCTTTTGAAGGTTCTGGGGAGTGCTCCCCAACCTCTGTTTGATCACCAGATTTCGGGAACATTTCAGCACATGGTTTGGTGTCTGGCATAGGAACCAGATGACGTCTGTTCCTTCGGATGGTGCCTTGAGGACTTTCCACCAGGTATGAACGAGGTGCTGAATGGGATGCTACCACCGTACCCTCAGTCTTTGTGTCTAATCCAAACTCTCTGACCTGAGGAAAGGTGACTGAGTTGTCTTGCACGATGACGTGTTGTAACTGGCAATCTGCTTCTCTCTCCTTTTCCTTTGCTGCTACAACAGTGTAATCAGGGAGGTTTGGAATCAGAAGCAAGTGATGCTGTGGTATCGGTGTGCGTAGTCTTCGCCCCATTAGGAGCTGAGCAGGACTGTAGCCATTTGCCAGCAGTCAAGTCAAGTTACCTTCATTTATATAGCGCTTTTTACAACACAGATTGCTTCAAAGCAGCTTTACAGTGCTAATAGAAAAATTAATTTTGTTTTAGATGAAAAGCTAAAGTAAGTTTTTGATAGATTCATTTCTGTTGTAAAAACTGATTAGTTATTTAATTTGGCGCCACTTAAACAACACCATCCTCAACAAAAACAGAAAACCCCCAATGTGTTCCGGACCCCATCCGCACGGCAACAGCACCTGGTGGCCCGAGAACGCAAACCATGAAATACGTTTGAAATAGTTTTGAAACTATACCATCATCATCCCCGCGCAAACCCCAAAAAAGGCGAGTCCGTGAAAACGCTGCGTTGTGGTCATGTTTAGGCGCAGGTCCACCATCTGATCTGGATCCGGCAGACTACAGCAGTGTTGTTCTGTAAGCCAGTATTGCCAAATAGGGGTTTTACCGTCTGAACATGATGCTCAGCTTCTCCATTGCTTTGAGCAAATCCCGTGCATTGAAAACAAGTCCGCACCCAGCTTAAGCCACGGTCTGGCTGGAAAATCAGAGGGCATTAAAACCTCGATTGGATTGACTCGTTCTTTAATACATGTTGTGCAATTCTGAACAAGCTCGTTTATCTGTCCAGTTAGACCCGGCCACCACACTGAGTCTCGAGCACGCAGCCTACATCTTGCAATCCCCTGGTGCCCTTCGTGCAACTTCTACAGAACTGTGTGGCGCATAGCTGTGGGTATCACCAGCCGCAAGTCCTTTAACAGAAGACTATCATGGACTGTGAGAACTGCTCTTTCAGGCCAGAATTTCCTTACCTCTCCTGTTATGTGGCTGAGGTCCGGCCATCCTTCCTGGCATCGTTTCATCACCTCAGAACTGGTGGGGTCCCTTTTCAGCTGTTCTCTGAGTTCAGTTAAATAGTTAGTGCTGGAAGGCATGCACCCTATAAAAGTCTCTACATAGATGTTAGTGTCTTTCATCAAGTCCGCATCGTAATTGTGTTCTCCTCGGCTGTTAGTTACTGGTTAACGAGACAACGTGTGAGCTGTTAACAACATTTTGCCTAATGTATGTGTGATGGTGTAATTGTACCTCATCAATCTCATGCGGAATCTCTGAATTCTTGGAGGAAGTTCTGCTAGTTCCTGAATACCCAGCAGGCTCACCAGAGGTTTGTGGTCTGTCTCCAGATGGAAGTGATGCCCTATGAAGAAGTCTTTGAAACTTTCACATCCCCAGGTCAGGCCCAAAGCCTCCTTTTCCACCTGGGCGTACCGTTGCTCTGTGGGGGTAAGTGAACGTGACGCATATGCCACAGGTTTCCACTGCTCCTCCTCTTTCTGTAGAAGAACAGCACCAAGGCTGTATGATGACGCGTCAGCAGACAGTTTCAGCTCTTTGTTCGGATTATACAAAGCTAGTACAGGTGGGGATGAAAGCTCATGCTTAAGTTCAATAAAGGCTTCTTGCTGGGCCCAACACCAGTGGTTTCTTTTAAAGTTTCTTTTGTCCTTCTCTGCAAGGCATGGGATGAATTTACCTAATTGGTTTCCCATACCGAGGAAGCTGCGAACTTCACTGATGTTGGATGGCTCTTTCATCTCCAGCACCGCTCTAGTCTTGTCTGGATCAGGTCTCACCCCGCTTTCTTAAATTATATGACCCAGAAACTTGACCTACCGTCTGACCAACTCACACTTCTCCAAGTTCAGTGTGATGCCAGCTTTTTCAATCCTAGCTAACACTGAGTGTAGTCTCTCATCACCCCAGATGAGCACATCATCCATATGACACACTACCCCAGACAGTCCTTCTAGGACCATGGACATGCGTCTCTGAAAATGCTCCGGTGCTGAAGCAATGCTGAACGGCAGCCTATTGAAAAAAAATCTTCCAAATGGGGTTATGAAGAGATGTCACACCAATCACAAGTTCAGTATGGAGTACCGCAAGGCTCAGTGCTAGGACCGTTGCTCTTCACCCTGTACATGCTACCACTGGGAGATATCATTAGGAAGCATGGCGTTAGTTTTCATTGTTATGCTGACGATACTCAGCTCTATATTTCTTCACGCCCTGACGAAATTTACCAATTCACAAGATTAACGGAATGCATAGCTGATATAAAAAATTGGATGACTAGTAATTTCCTGCAACTTAATTCAGAAAAAACAGAATTTTTAATTATTGGACAAAAAAACTCCACAAGTAGTAACCTAGAATACTGTCTAACACTCGATGGCTGCTCTGTCAAGTCCTCGTCGTCAGTTAGGAACCTGGGTGTGCTCTTTGATACCAATCTCTCATTTGAAAGCCACGTTTCTAGCATCTGTAAAACTGCATTCTACCATCTTAAAAATATATCTAAATTACGGCACATGCTTTCAATGCAAAATTCTGAACAGTTAGTTCATGCGTTCATGACCTCAAGGCTAGATTATTGTAATGCTCTACTGGGTGGTTGCCCTGCTCGCTTAATAAATAAATTGCAGCTGGTCCAAAACGCAGCAGCTCGAATTCTTACTAGAACCAGGAAGTATGACCATATTAGCCCGGTTCTGTCAACACTGCACTGGCTCCCTATTAAACATCGTATAAATTTTAAAATCTTGCTAATTACTTACAAAGCACTAAATGGTTTAGCTCCCCAGTACTTGAGCGAGCTCTTAATGCATTATACTCCATCACGTCTATTGCGGTCTCAAAATTCTGGCCAGTTGATAATACCTAGAATATCAAAATCAACTGCAGGCGGTCGATCCTTTTCCTATTTAGCACCTAAACTCTGGAACAGTCTTCCTAGCATTGTTCGGGAAGCAGACACACTCTGTCAGTTTAAATCTAGACTAAAAACACATCTCTTTACTATGGCATACACACAGAACATTATCAATTTATATTATTCAAATCAGTTAAATGATTGTTAGGCTGCATTAACTAGGTCTGCCGGAACCGGGAACACTTCCCACAACACCTGATGTACTCATTACATCATAAGAAGAATGGCATCTACGCTAATGTTAGTCTCTCTGTTTATCCCGAGGTTTACTGCAGTCAGCCGGATCCGGGCCGTATCCAGATCAGATGGTGGACCTTAGCCTGGACATGACCAACGCATCCCTGAAATGTCTGCAGACACCGTGTCAATTAAACTCCCCCCTGTAAATGCCGCATCGACACGACATCCTCATTAAACCCGTCTCCGGCGTGACGACTCCAATCTTTCGAATATCTTTCCATCTAATATGACTTCTGACCTGTAATGTTGCCAGAATCATAATCATACACTATTTGTTCGTCGGCCAGAGGAGAACTGGCACCCCGACTGAGCCTGGTTTCTCCCAAGGTTTTTTTCTCCATTCTGGCCCTGAAGGAGTTTTGATTCCTTGCCACCGTCGCCTTTGGCTTTTGGCTTGCTCAGTTGGGGACACTTAAATTTCAACTATATTACTGATCTGCCCGCATTGACACTATATGATAATTGAAATGAGCTGGATGACATCACCGTTTTCTCCAGAGCGGCTGTACAGCCGAATCAAATTCTGTTGCATTATTTTCCTGTTTAACACTGTGAAGCTGCTTTGAAACAATTGCCATTGTAAAAAGCGCTATATAAATAAAGGTGACTTGACTTGACTTATAAATGTTGTGTATTTGGCTGATTGGTCCAACAGTGGAATCTGCCAGAACCCCATGTTTGCGTCCAATTTACTGAAGACCTTAGCCCCGCCCAGCAGTCCAAGAGTCTGCTCTACCAAAGGCAAAATGTACTCTTCCCTACATACAGCCTCATTTAATTTGGTGAGGTCAACGCAGATACGCACTGTCCCGTTCTTCTTGGGTACAGGTACCATGCCTGAACACCAGTCGGTCGGCTCCTCAACCTTTGTTATGACTCCCAGCTGCTCCATGCACTCTAATTCCTTCTTAACTTAATCCAGCAAAGGAAGTGGAACTCTCCTAGGGGTTGCCAGTGAGAATGGAGTCACATTTGGTTTGAGCTTGATGGTGTAGGGCTGGTGTACCATACCTACGCCTTGACATACCTTTGGGTACAGTCTTTTGAGCATGTCTGCATCCACACTGTCGAGCCGAGCTACCAAATTGAGCTTTAAAATTGCTGGCCGACCCAGAAGTGCTGTGTGCAGATCTTTAACCACATATACATTCTCTTGCACCGTGAGCTCACCTTTACTAAGTGACTCCTGGGACATCCCCATTACAGAGAGTGGAGTCCCACCTGGCCCCAGTAGTGCCTTGTCTGCATTTTCCAGAGTAAATGTCCCTTTTTTTATCTCTCTGAATGTAGATTTTGGAATGACTGTGACGTCTGCACCTGTGTCGATTTTAAATTTTACTTTATGGTGTCTAATGAACAGCTCCACAGCCCAAGCATCCTGGCCCGCCTCTACTGTGCCTAAAAACCAGGGCTCTGTTGGTTCACTACACTCTGCTGCATCAACAGCATGCACTGTTTTGGCAGTTTTACACATCTTGCTGTAGTGCCTTTTTTTCCCACATGTGTGGCTTGAAACATCTTTGGCTGGGCATTGCCATTTCCCATGACCCGGTGTTCTTCCGCATCTTTGACAGGGTCTTTTATCATTTTTGATCTGAGATGGGGCTGATGCATGCTTGTGAAAACTGCTGGCTTTAAAATGTGACGGGCTCTGTTTTGCTGTTTTTTAGTTTGCCTTTGCTGCCACAGCATCAATTTCCGCTCCACCTTTTATTTCACCTGAAAATACTTCACCTTGAAATTATCAACTGATTCATTTGGCTGCTGCACCCTTTGATTAAATCTTGCACGTTCATAGATTACGTTCTTTTTGGGCACAAAAAATGTGTTGAATGTTTCTTTAACAGTTTTGTACTCATGCCGCTGCGCCTCAGATAATGACTGTCCTCTTAATACATCGTCTGCCTCGTCTCCCATGCAGTATATTAATGTGTTCACTTGATTAGCCTGCTAGCTGACATGTAGATTACTGGCCAGTCGAAATCTTTCAAACCGCCGAATCCACTTCTCCCACTCTTGAGGTTTTGCGAAGTTGAACAGCTCCGGAGGCTGAATCGTGAAGGTGGCGCTCGAAGGCACACTTAGGCCCCGATCAGACAGAACGCGTTTTTGCAGTGAGGCGCCTTTTTTGAATAGTTTTCTGTTGGAAGTGAGCGTTACGGGGTTATTTACACTGCACGCATCTGCGGTGCGTTACGGCTGCGACGCGACTACCGGAGCTGATCGCGGCCACTCTAGCCAATGCTTGTGTTTACGCGCTGCGGCGCGTTTCAGAAGCATCCCAGAAGCATCTCGCCGTGCCGCTTCGCTTAAGATAGGTGCCTCGCCTATTTTTAAACGGAAGCCGCGCAGTAAATACAAAATAAAAGTCAAACATCCTGACTCCGTATTTCACATAACTATCCTTGCTACAGTATTTATTACAGTTTATCAGTTCACTGTAATTAATACAACAGTATACTTTAGCATTCATTAACAAATTGTTGTAAATACTATAATATATATGGTATACTAGAATTTACTAGTTTAACACAGCAAATACTGTAGTATATTTTCATGTGGGAAAGCAAAAACCAACAATAAACAGAATTAAACTGGACAAAACAAACACTTAATGTTAGAACACAAAAAAATCGAGAAAAACAACGTAGGACTGTGTAATCACGTGGTCTCGCGAATCCTGTCGCCTCGCTCCTGAAATGCTCCTGGTGTGAGTTGGCACCGCGTAGAAGACGGAACAAAACCTCACCGCAGACGCGTGCAGTGTAAATAAGGGGTAAGGGGTTAGACCCGGCTGGAGTTGTTGCTGCGCCGCCCTCGCTCATGCTGATCGCTCAACTGCCGCCGACTTTTTTCTTCCCTCTCTATCTTTCCCCTCTTCACTGTTGCGCGTCGATTTTCGCTTTACTTCTGACACCATGTCGTGTTAAACAAAAGAGATCAGGCCCATTGAACGTGTAAATCATTCTTTTATTTTTTCTGCCCTTTTTCCCCATACAGCTCTTCTTTGTTATATCCCGACTCCTCCCAGCCCCTCTCTCTTAAAGAGACCCATAATAACACATAACCACACCACAGCATCGACTGTTCAAGAAGAATCCATAAACCAAAAATGTTTTTTCAGGGTGAAAACTGGTTCCTCTATGGCATTGTTCGTTATCTGTAAGAGTGTAAGGATTGTTTTGATCAGTTTGGACGGTAAAAGCGTCTCTCTCTGCCAGCGTGCTCTACACGTGTTTGTTTTTCCAGAAGAGTTCAAATCAGTCACATCAAGATCAACAAAACTCCAGCCCTACAGGAAATAACCTAGTTGAGATGTTTTCATAAAAACCTTTCCAGTTTCTCAGTGTGTCCTGCTTCCCAAACATAAATAAATAAGTACTGTGTGCGGTTTGGCTCTGGTGCGTTACAGCGAGAGACACTTCATCACCTGATCATATAAAGAGATCCCAGCTAACAAATTCGCTTTAAAACCGTTCCAAACGTTCCCATTAACGTTATTTCTGAATGTTCTCTATACACATTTAAAACGTCCAGGTTTTTAAGTGTTTTAAAAATGTTTATTTGTTATGTGAATTCAAAGAAAACATTCCATTTTATCATTTTGCAAACATTACCTTTGAATGTAACATTCTAAAGCAAATAGTAACATTTAAACATTAAGTGTACGTTACTTTTTAATGTAACATTCTAAAGCGTAGCTCCAAGCGGGACTCAAACCCGGGTCCGCCGGCATGAGAGTCAGACACTCTAACAAGTAGTCTAAAGGCGTGATCAGAGGAGCACAGCGACTACTAGCTGGCCTCCGTTAGAAAAGCAAATAGTAACCTTTAAACATTAAGGGAACGTTACTTTTGAGTGTAACATTCTAAAGAAAATAGTAACATTTAAAAAGCGTTAGGTGAATGTCCAACTAAAACGTTTCAGATACTTTTCTATTAACGAAAATGTTCTCATAATGTTCCTTGTTCGCTGGAAAAATCCTTCTAGAAATGTCGTAGAGATTGAGCTGGAGAAAACAGAAGCAGGCTTGATGTAATTAAATGTTTTGTCACAGAGTCACAGAATCACTGACTGAAAAGAGTCCTCTGAGAAAGTTGCAGGGTTTTGACTGGTAAAGCTGCTCTGTGATTTGTTGTTTCTGCTCATAATGACACACTAATGTCTGTGTTCATCATTACAGGCCAATTTCCCACTCAGGCTCATCGTTGTTTTAGGCTTAGACTATTAGATAACAGAGAAGACTTCTAATCGAATGTGATTGAGTTCAGTGAGAATCAGCAGACGTCTGTCTCTCTCTCTCTCACACACACACACACACACACACACACACACAGAGAGAGAGACAGAGAGCTTCAGGCCAGGAATCTGCCAACCTCCGTGTCCTTCTGATCCTTTAAAAAACATTCTTTACACTCATGATACGGATGTCGTTTACAGGCTTCATAACCCGTGAGATGAAACTGTTCCCATGAAATGTTTGCTAATTATATTTAATCTTTGTTTATAATCACACAGACCAAAGCAAATATGACCACTGCTCTGTCCGGCTCTCCTGTGTTCATTAAAATACAGTAAATACAGTATCGATTACATAAGATATATATTCAAGATCAAGATTAAAAAATAAAGGTTCCAAAAGAGTTTTCAGAAGAAATACCATTTTCAACCATTTTAATAATCTGAAGAACCATAGATGATGCCAGTAAAGAACCTTTACTATAAGAGTTTAGCTATTTAACTCCTTTCGGACTCCTGTTGGTGACATCTTAATCAGGAAAAAAACCACAATCAACATATATTTCGTTAGTTTTTTTTTTTCTATGTAACTTTTTTTTCAAGATTAACTTAAATGTAAATAATGAGTAAATACATCATCAATACTTCTTCCAAACCGTGTTTTGTCTTACCCTGATTCGCTGGTAAACCGATTATAAGTGTTTATATTTTATCTGGCGGGATGGTTTTCGCGGGATATTGCGTCATGCGTCACTCGCCCATGCGTATCTCATCATATCTGTAAATAGAGTTGCCTGTCTGGTGTGGGAGGTTAGAGGTTAGTTGAGTGTCTGTGTGTGTGACTCCAGGGTTGCCAACTCTCACACATCTGGCGTGACACACACGCTTTCAGGCTCTGTCTCGCTCTCACTCTGCCCAAGTAAATCTCACGCCAAATTGCCAAACCTGCTTTTGATATGAAACAAAGTCTAAGCTTTTACTTTTTTTTAAAGTTTTAATACGAAATTCAAACAATAAATACTGTTTTGGCACACTTAATGTGGCATAAGTTAAAGCCAGAGCCGTTGAAAAACAGAGTTGCCACATGCTTTCATCTCGCGCCGGCGCGTGCGGTCACGTGGTTCATTGAGCGCTCAATAGTTCTACACAAACCAGCGCTGCCAATACATCTGAATAGACAACAGCTTCACTATACAGGTATCTGCAGCAATTTTTGGTAAACAGTACAGCATAGCGTGCATTGATTATTACGTCAACCACATTTACAGTATCACTTTATTCTGGAGAGTGATGGAGATGCAACATTGTGAACATTAATGTTAATGTTTTTCTTGTATTTAGCCCTCAGGTATTCCTTACTAATTGGTCACACTCATACTCATTGGTGGTCAAGTGTGACCATACACCTTAACTATTTTTCAATTAAATAAATGTTCTATATTTTTCAATAATATTTATTGAATATTTTGAGGAGATCTTTTCGTACTAAATACTATTTGTGCAATAATTATGGTCCATTAATGATCACTTAAAATATTTTTCTTCTAATATTTTTCTTATTTATATTACAGTTAGTGTAGTAATTAAGGTTAAAATAGAGCATTCCAATGCAAAGAGGCAACTTAGAGTCATTTTGGGGATGGAAAAATAATAATTTTCATTTGTAATGCCATTACCCACTAGGTGCCTGTATGGCTCTTTAATAAATATACATCTAGTCTAGTTGCTCAAAAAAGTATTGCAGATCATAACTGCTTACTTATTTTTAGGTTTTGCATTTGAATAAATATTTAGACATGATCAAACACTAGATTTCTTTAAATGTGAAATTTTAAAACATTAATAACTTACATCCTAATATTTTTAATGATATTTATATAAGCACACACAAGTGAATATTAATGAATGTGAGCAAATATAATTTAACCCAAGAAAAGTTTAAAATAGTACTAAAAAGGCAAACTTATTTTTCCTATGCACAGTAGGCTATACATATGAATTGATACTGAATCAAGATCGAAATCGATATTTCAAATATCGTTTTTTCGATAAATATCTATAATAAATAAATAATATAGATAATTTATATATATATATATAAAAATCTCACTCCAACCTGAACTTAAAAGTTGGCAACCCTGGTGTGTGTGTGTGTGTGTGTGAGAGAGAGAGAGAGAGAGAGAGAGTGTCAGTGTGTGAGAGTGTGAGTGAGTGCAAGTGTGTGTGTGGGGCAGGGGTTAGTTGAGTGTGTGTGTGTGTGTGTGTGTGTGTGTGTGTGTGTGTGTGTGTGTGTGAGAGAGAGAGATTGTCAGTGTGTGCGAGTGTGTGTGTGTGTGTGAGAGAAAGTGTGTATGTGTGTATGTGGCAGGGGTTAGTTGAGTGTGTGTTTGTGTGTGAGAGAGTCTGTGAGAGTGTCACTGTGTGCGAGTGTGTGTGTATGCGTGTGTGTGTGGGGCTGGTGTTAGTTGAGTGTGTGAGTGAGTGTGTGTGTGTGTGTGTGTGTGTGTGTGTGTGTGTGTGAGAGAGAGAGAGAGAGAGAGAGAGAGAGAGAGTGTCAGTGTGTGTGTGTGTGTGTGTGTGTGTGTGTGTGTGTGTGTGTGTGTGTGTGTGTGTGTGTGTGTGGCAGGGGTTAGTTGAGTGTCTGTGTGTGTGTGTGTGTGTGTGTGTGTGTGAGGGGTTAGTTGTCACAGCGAGTGAGAAAGGTTGACATGGAGCCGCTAAACCTCTGGAGAATCACCCGTTTATAACAGACGCTGAACAGAGGAGAGTCTGCTGGAGAAAAGAGAACGAGACAGAGCTCGTAATAAAACAAGAATCAACATGAGCTCGACTTCAGGAGATGGAGAGAACTGAGGATCTGAGGTGATGGTGTTTATCACTTAACATGTGAGTACGGTCAAAGACTTCATATATACAAAGACGGTTCACTCCGATTACTTATGAATAATCCCCGCCTTCTAAATGAAAGAGCCAATCATTGATTAGTAAAGTCATTGCCGTTAGAAGCTCCGGTTACTATAGAAACAGGCAGACTGCGCATGCGCATTAGCTTTGTCCAGGCTAAAAAATGCATTATTTTTGTCATGATTCGAGCGTTTAGAAACAAAATGTATGAGACAGATGTTGTCAGAATTCATTGGTGACTTCAAATATGACATTTAGTTTTGGATAATTTGATGTTTCCCCATTCAAAGAGATA
This sequence comes from Coreius guichenoti, assembly GCA_039654105.1. NCBI lineage: Eukaryota > Metazoa > Chordata > Actinopteri > Cypriniformes > Gobionidae > Coreius > Coreius guichenoti. Next base: position 39,126,590 of record CM077186.1, read on the forward strand.
CAAGAACAAATTATTAAAATGTTAGTTTAACTGACTGTTTCCTGCTGAAGTTTATCATGTCCTGATAATGATCCTGATACTCTGTGTTTGTTTTGAAAGTCTCTTCATCATCAGCTCTGTTTGTGTTATGATCCTGATGGATTAATGTAGTAAATAATCATGAGTGTCAATGGAAAATAATGTTCCCATCAGCTGAAGATGTTGTTGTTTATGATTTATTTGATGTTCTTGTCCTTCACATGTACACACCCTCATGTACCAGATCACCAAAGCCAAAGATTTCGGGCTTCACGTGAATAGATTGTGAGATATGAGAGTGTAAACAAACCATTTTGAGCTGTGCCAGTCTTTACCTGCACGTGTGTCTCCATCATCTGGACGCAAACAAGCATTGCTAGAATAAATTAAGTCATTAAAACATGAGGGTTTTATTTGAATGTGCAGAAACTGAGAAACCTTCATTTGTACAGTAAATATGTCTTACGCAAATGATATGAGGCAGTTTTCAAGATTTTAGTCCGTGATTAAATGTAATTTTATCCCTTGAGTTATTCCTGTTATGCAGCACATTTTCATCCCGTAATAATATACATTAAATATTAAACATTTAAAAAAAAAAAAAAAACTACTTTGATTTGAGGCAGTGCATAGACTCTAAAAAATGCTGGGTTAAAAACAACCCAAGTTGGGTTGAAAATGGACAAACCCAGCAATTGGGTTGTTTAAGCAAACATTTAACCCAACCGCTAGGTTAAAACAACCCATTCGCTGGGTTAAAACAACCCAACCGCTGGGTTAAAACAACCCATTCGCTGGGTTAAAACAACCCATTCCCTGGGTTAAAACAACTCAACCGCTGGGTTAAAACAACCCAACCGCTGGGTTAAAACAACCCATTCCCTGGGTTAAAACAACCCAACCGCTGGGTTAAAACAACCCAGTTGCTGGGTTAAAACAACCCATTTGCTGGGTTAAAACAACCCAACCGCTGGGTTAAAACAACCCAATCGCTGGGTTAAAACAACTCAATCGCTGGGTTAAAACAACCCAACCGCTGGGTTAAAACAACCCATTCGCTGGGTTAAAACAACCCAACCGCTGGGTTAAAACAACCCAATTGCTGGGTTAAAACAACTCAATCGCTGGGTTTGTCCATTTTCAACCCAACTTGGGTTGTTTTTAACCCAGCATTTTTTAGAGTGTATTGGTCTTCTTACATTAAGTATTCTAGCTGTTTTTTTTGTTGTTTTTTTTTTCTTTCAAACTAAAAGCATTTCTTAGTTGGGAATTTTAATTGCTAATCGTTTAATTTGTTTTTGCTGTGTCCTCAATATCACCTTTTTTATTCTTTAACTTCCAGAATGACATCATCCTGCAGGAAGTGATGTCATGAGCTGGAGGCAAACAAACATCAGTAAGTGTTATCAGTGGTTTTGATTAATTCTGTGATGTAAACATTCTTCCTGTTCAGTCCGGTTCATTTTCTTGTCATTGTGTAAATAAGTTGGTAAAGTCAGTCTGAGCTTGATTATTTTCGTACCATTAATATAGTATTATATTAATATTTTTAATTAGTTTTTATATTTTCTGTTTTCATATTAATTTTAGTTTAATTTTTAGTAATTTTGATGTGTGTGTGTTTTTAATGTTTATTTGGTTTTAATATTTTTTTATTTTATTTTAGTTAAATTATTTTCAGCTTTGGTTCTAGTAATATTAATTATTCAACATTTATTTATTATTTATTTAACATTTATTTCAGTGAATGTAAATGCTATTAAATATTTTTAGTGTTTGTAAAGTGTAAGTTTCTAAGCTTGAGTTATTTTATAGTATTATGTGTTTATTAATATTTTGATTTTGTTATTTCTGTTTTCATTTTAATTGTAGTTTAAGTTTTAGTCATTTTATGTTTTTTTTTTTTTTTTAAATGTATCTATTTAATTTTAGTTCTTTTTTATTTCAGCTTTATAGTAATATTAGTAATTTTATTATCATAGTATTATGGTATTTATTAATATTTTGAATTGTTTTTTATTATTTTTGTTTTCATTTGAATTGTAGTGTAACTTTTTTTAGTAATTTTGTTGTGTGTGGGTTTTTTAAATGTCAGTTTAATTTTTATTACTTTTTTATTTCAGCTTTAGTTCTTTTTTAAGTAGTTTTTATATTTTCTGTTTTCATATTAATTTTAGTTTAATGTTTAGTAATTTTGTTGTGTGTGTGTGTTTTTTTACGTTTTAATATTTTTATTTTTATTTTAATTTAATTATTTTCAGCTTTGGTTCTAGTAATATTAATAATTTAACAACTTAAATTAAACAAAAAATAGAAATGTGAAGTTTTTTTTAAGTTTTATTTTTTATTTATTTAACATTTATTTTATTTCAGTTAACATAAATGCTTTTAAATATTTTTAGTGTTTGTAAAGTTTAAGTGTCTAAGCTTGAGTGTTAATTTAGTATCATTGTTATAGTATTATGGTACTACATTTTTATTTTAGTTTTAGTAATTTTGTTGTGTGGGTGTTTTTAGGATTTTTTTAAATGTCTATTTAGGTTTTAGTATTTTTTTTTTTAAGCTTTAGTAATTAATAATAATTATTATTACTAATATTAATATTAGTAACTAGTACTATTAATAATTCAACTTTTAAGCCTTTAATTGGCCTTTAATTAAAATAAAATATATTTTATTTTGATTTAAATAAACAATATAAATGTTTTTTGAAAATTTTTATTGTTAGTAAAGTGTCTAAGTTTATGTGCTATTTTAGTATAATTATGGCATTTATTAATTTTTTAAAATTTGTTTAATTTTTTTCTGTTTTCATTTAATTTCAGTAATTTTGTTGTCTCTTTAGTTTTAGTTATTTTTTTTTCATTTTCAGTTTAGTTTTTTCAGCTTATTCAAAATTACAAATGTGGCAAATAGCTAAAATAAAATGTTTTATTATTTTATTTGAATTGACAACGCAAATGTTTTTGAAACTGTTATTGTTACTAATGCGTTATGTGCTATTTTAGTATAATTATGGCATTTATTAATATTTTGAATTATTATTTCAGTAATTTTGTTTTGTGTTTTTTTTGTAAACTGTCTGTTTACTTTTATTATTTTTTCAGCTTCAGTTTAGTTATTTTCAGCTTATTCAACTTAAACTAAATGAAAATGGGGGGCTTTGTTTTATTATTTTATTTGAATTAACAGCATAAATGTTTGTGAGTCCTGTCAGATGTAGAGCAGTCAACGGTAGTTTGATGAGTGACGGTGTATGTGTGTGTGATCTCTCCTTCAGTCACATGATGATGATGCTGTGTGTCATGTTTAATGAGCCGGCTGTCATCAGAGAAAGGGAAGCCCCGCGGCTTCACCTGCGTGCGGCCCGTCTCTTCCTGGCAGGTCTGGCGAGCATCACAGGTCAGCCTCGTCATCTTTCACCTGGACACTCACAGTCAACAGTTAAAGTTACACTGTAGTAAATAAATTAAAGATGCCCTCGAAGGAAAAAAAAACACGACAGGCACAGGAAACCGAAGAAGAGGAGGACGATGACGGAGCGGAGAAGAAATCAAAGTCGAGAAGGAAAGGTAAGATCAGCAGTCCAGATTGTGCCACAAAGAAGAAACAGAAACACGCCGAGGACACAGAGTCGGTCAGCGATGCGTCCGAGGTGAGGAAGAGCCACAGAGGGCTGGAAAACAAGAAGAAGAAGAAGAAGAAGAAGAAGACGACCTCTAAACCGGAGGATGAGGAGGTGAAGAGCAGCAGCGAGGACGGTGAAGATGAGCACGAGTCAAAGAACAAACACAAGAACCTTCCGGATGTCGTCCAAGTGAGCAAAGACAGGAAAAAGAGCATCATGGGATCCAAAGACAAGAAGTCCAAAGACGAGGGGGGCAAGAAGAAGAAGAAAGGCGAAACGGAGCCGGAGGAGGAGGACGATGACTCCCAGAAGAAGAAGAAGAAGAAGTCCAAGAAGGGAAGCAATGACAGCGACGACGAGGGCAAGAAGGGAAAGGGCAAGAAGAAGAAATCCAAAAATGTTGATTATGTGGAGATCTACGAGAACGAGCTGAGGAACTATGAGCCTGAAAAAGTGGAGAACTATGAGGACGAGTACCACAAGAAAAAAGGTAAGACACCTAAACAACGTGATTAAACGTGTGTTTTCTGCTCTAAGAGGATTTGCTGTTGCAGTAGACGTACTGAAAATATCTTCTAACATTCCCATTAAGGTTTAAAAAACAGTATTACTGAGTGTTCTCAGAACGTCACGTTTTTTAAATGTTTCATAAACGAACTTTTACTGAACGTTACTTTTGAATGTTCTCTGAGCGTTACTTTAGAATGTTCTCTGAGCGTTACTTTAGAATGTTCTCTGAACGTCACTTTAGAATGTTCTCTGAGCGTTACTTTAGAATGTTCTCTGAGCGTTACTTTTGAATGTTCTCTGAGCGTTACTTTAGAATGTTCTCTGAACGTTACTTTAGAATGCTCTCTGAGCGTCACTTTAGAATGTTCTCTGAGCGTTACTTTAGAATGTTCTCTGAGCGTTACTTTTGAATGTTCTCTGAGCGTTACTTTTGAATGTTCTCTGAGCGTTACTTTAGAATGTTCTCTGAGCGTTACTTTAGAATGTTCTCTGAGCGTTACTTTAGAATGTTCTCTGAACGTTACTTTAGAATGCTCTCTGAGCGTCACTTTAGAATGTTCTCTGAGCGTTACTTTAGAATGTTCTCTGAGCGTTACTTTTGAATGTTCTCTGAGCGTTACTTTTGAATGTTCTCTGAACGTTACTTTAGAATGCTCCCTGAGCGTCACTTTAGAATGTTCTCTGAGCGTTACTTTAGAATGCTCTCTGAACGTCACTTTAGAATGTTCTCTAGAATGTTCTCTGAGCGTCACTTTAGAATGTTCTCTGAGCGTTACTTTAGAATGTTCTCTGAACGTTACTTTAGAATGCTCTCTGAGCGTCACTTTAGAATGTTCTCTGAGCGTTACTTTAGAATGTTCTCTGAGCGTCACTTTAGAATGTTCTCTGAGCGTTACTTTAGAATGTTCTCTGAGCGTTACTTTAGAATGTTCTCTGAGCGTTACTTTAGAATGTTCTCTGAACGTTACTTTAGAATGCTCTCTGAGCGTCACTTTAGAATGTTCTCTGAGCGTTACTTTAGAATGTTCTCTGAGCGTCACTTTAGAATGTTCTCTGAGCGTCACTTTAGAATGTTCTCTGAACGTTACTTTAGAATGTTCTCTGAACGTTACTTTAGAATGTTCTCTGAGCGTCACTTTAGAATGTTCTCTGAGCGTTACTTTAGAATGTTCTCTGAGCGTTACTTTAGAATGTTCTCTGAGCGTTACTTTAGAATGTTCTCTGAACGTTACTTTAGAATGCTCTCTGAGCGTCACTTTAGAATGTTCTCTGAGCGTTACTTTAGAATGTTCTCTGAGCGTTACTTTAGAATGTTCTCTGAGCGTCACTTTAGAATGTTCTCTGAACGTTACTTTAGAATGTTCTCTGAGCGTCACTTTAGAATGTTCTCTGAGCGTTACTTTAGAATGTTCTCTGAGCGTCACTTTAGAATGTTCTCTGAGCGTTACTTTAGAATGTTCTCTGAGCGTTACTTTAGAATGTTCTCTGAGCGTCACTTTAGAATGTTCTCTGAACGTTACTTTAGAATGTTCTCTGAACGTTACTTTAGAATGTTCTCTAGAATGTTCTCTGAGCGTCACTTTAGAATGTTCTCTGAACGTCACTTTAGAATGTTCTCTGAGCGTTACTTTAGAATGTTCTCTGAGCGTCACTTTAGAATGTTCTCTGAACGTTACTTTAGAATGTTCTCTGAACGTTACTTTAGAATGTTCTCTAGAATGTTCTCTGAGCGTCACTTTAGAATGTTCTCTGAACGTCACTTTAGAATGTTCTCTGAGCGTTACTTTAGAATGTTCTCTGAGCGTCACTTTAGAATGTTCTCTGAACGTTACTTTAGAATGTTCTCTGAACGTTACTTTAGAATGCTCTCTGAACGTCACTTTAGAATGTTCTCTAGAATGTTCTCTGAGCGTCACTTTAGAATGTTCTCTGAACGTCACTTTAGAATGTTCTCTGAGCGTTACTTTAGAATGTTCTCTGAGCGTTACTTTAGAATGTTCTCTGAACGTTACTTTAGAATGTTCTCTGAACGTTACTTTAGAATGTTCTCTGAGCGTTACTTTAGAATGTTCTCTGAACGTTACTTTAGAATGTTCTCTGAGCGTCACTTTAGAATGTTCTCTGAGCGTCACTTTAGAATGTTTTCTGAACGTTACTTTAGAATGCTCTCTGAGCGTCACTTTAGAATGTTCTCTGAGCGTCACTTTAGAATGTTCTCTGAGCGTCACTTTAGAATGTTTTCTGAACGTTACTTTAGAATGCTCTCTGAGCGTCACTTTAGAATGTTTTCTGAACGTTACTTTAGAATGCTCTCTGAGCGTCACTTTAGAATGTTCTCTGAGCGTCACTTTAGAATGTTCTCTGAGCGTCACTTTTGAATGTTCTCTGAACGTCACTTTAGAATGTTCTCTGAGCGTTACTTTTGAATGTTCTCTGAGCGTTACTTTTGAATGTTCTCTGAACGTCACTTTAGAATGTTCTCTGAGCGTTACTTTTGAATGTTCTCTGAGCGTCACTTTAGAATGTTCTCTGAGCGTCACTTTTGAATGTTCTCTGAACGTCACTTTAGAATGTTCTCTGAGCGTCACTTTAGAATGTTCTCTGAGCGTCACTTTTGAATGTTCTCTGAACGTCACTTTAGAATGTTCTCTGAGCGTCACTTTAGAATGTTCTCTGAGCGTCACTTTAGAATGTTCTCTGAGCGTCACTTTAGAATGTTCTCTGAGCGTCAATTTAGAATGTTCTCTGAGCGTTACTTTAGAATGCTCTCTGAGCGTTACTTTAGAATGTTCTCTGAGCGTCACTTTAGAATGTTCTCTGAGCGTTACTTTAGAATGTTCTCTGAGCGTCACTTTAGAATGTTCTCTGAGCGTCACTTTAGAATGTTCTCTGAGCGTCACTTTAGAATGTTCTCTGAGCGTCACTTTAGAATGTTCTCTGAGCGTTACTTTAGAATGTTCTCTGAGCGTTACTTTAGAATGTTCTCTGAGCGTTACTTTAGAATGTTCTCTGAGCGTCACTTTAGAATGTTCTCTGAGCGTCACTTTAGAATGTTCTCTGAGCGTTACTTTAGAATGCTCTCTGAGCGTCACTTTAGAATGCTCTCTGAACGTCACTTTAGAATGTTCTCTGAGCGTCACTTTAGAATGTTCTCTGAGCGTCACTTTAGAATGTTCTCTGAGCGTCACTTTAGAATGTTCTCTGAGCGTTACTTTAGAATGTTCTCTGAGCGTCACTTTAGAATGTTCTCTGAACGTCACTTTAGAATGTTCTCTGAACGTTACTTTAGAATGTTCTCTGAGCGTCACCTTTGAATGTTCTCTGAGCGTCACTTTAGAATGCTCTCTGAGCGTCACTTTAGAATGCTCTCTGAGCGTCACTTTAGAATGCTCTCTGAGCGTCACTTTAGAATGCTCTCTGAGCGTCACTTTAGAATGTTCTCTGAGCGTCACTTTAGAATGTTCTCTGAGCGTCACTTTAGAATGTTCTCTGAGCGTCACTTTAGAATGTTCTCTGAGCGTCACTTTAGAATGTTCTCTGAGCGTTACTTTAGAATGTTCTCTGAGCGTCACTTTAGAATGTTCTCTGAGCGTCACTTTAGAATGCTCTCTGAGCGTCACTTTAGAATGCTCTCTGAGCGTCACTTTAGAATGTTCTCTGAGCGTCACTTTAGAATGCTCTCTGAGCGTCACTTTAGAATGTTCTCTGAGCGTCACTTTAGAATGCTCTCTGAGCGTCACTTTAGAATGCTCTCTGAGCGTCACTTTAGAATGTTCTCTGAGCGTCACTTTAGAATGCTCTCTGAGCGTCACTTTAGAATGTTCTCTGAGCGTCACTTTAGAATGTTCTCTGAGCGTCACTTTAGAATGTTCTCTGAACGTCACTTTAGAATGTTCTCTGAGCGTCACTTTAGTATGTTCTCTGAGCGTCACTTTTGAATGTTCTGAACGTCACTTTTGAATGTTCTCTGAGCGTCACTTTAGAATGTTCTCTGAACGTCACTTTAGAATGTTCTCTGAGCGTCACTTTAGAATGTTCTCTGAGCGTCACTTTAGAATGTTCTCTGAACGTCACTTTAGAATGTTCTCTGAGCGTCACTTTAGAATGTTCTCTGAGCGTCACTTTTGAATGTTCTGAGCGTCACTTTAGAATGTTCTCTGAGCGTCACTTTAGAATGTTCTCTGAACGTTACTTTAGAATGTTCTCTGAGCGTCACCTTTGAATGTTCTCTGAGCGTCACTTTAGAATGCTCTCTGAGCGTCACTTTAGAATGCTCTCTGAGCGTCACTTTAGAATGCTCTCTGAGCGTCACTTTAGAATGTTCTCTGAGCGTCACTTTTGAATGTTCTCTGAGCGTCACTTTAGAATGCTCTCTGAGCGTCACTTTAGAATGTTCTCTGAGCGTCACTTTAGAATGTTCTCTGAGCGTCACTTTAGAATGCTCTCTGAGCGTCACTTTAGAATGTTCTCTGAGCGTCACTTTAGAATGCTCTCTGAGCGTCACTTTAGAATGTTCTCTGAGCGTCACTTTAGAATGTTCTCTGAGCGTCACTTTAGAATGTTCTCTGAGCGTCACTTTAGAATGCTCTCTGAGCGTCACTTTAGAATGTTCTCTGAGCGTCACTTTAGAATGTTCTCTGAGCGTCACTTTAGAATGCTCTCTGAGCGTCACTTTAGAATGTTCTCTGAGCGTCACTTTTGAATGTTCTCTGAGCGTCACTTTAGAATGTTCTCTGAGCGTCACTTTAGAATGTTCTCTGAGCGTCACTTTAGAATGTTCTCTGAGCGTCACTTTAGAATGTTCTCTGAGCGTCACTTTTGAATGTTCTCTGAGCGTCACTTTAGAATGCTCTCTGAGCGTCACTTTTGAATGCTCTCTGAGCGTTACTTTTGAATGTTCTCTGAGCGTTACTTTAGAATGTTCTCTGAGCGTTACTTTTGAATGCTCTCTGAGCGTTACTTTTGAATGTTCTCTGAGCGTTACTTTAGAATGTTCTCTGAGCGTCACTTTTGAATGTTCTCTGAGCGTCACTTTAGAATGCTCTCTGAGCGTCACTTTTGAATGCTCTCTGAGCGTCACTTTTGAATGTTCTCTGAGCGTCACTTTAGAATGTTCTCTGAGCGTCACTTTTGAATGCTCTCTGAGCGTCACTTTAGAATGTTCTCTGAGCGTCACTTTAGAATGTTCTCTGAGCGTCACTTTAGAATGTTCTCTGAGCGTCACTTTTGAATGTTCTCTGAGCGTCACTTTTGAATGTTCTCTGAGCGTCACTTTAGAATGTTCTCTGAGCGTCACTTTAGAATGTTCTCTGAGCGTCACTTTTGAATGCTCTCTGAGCGTCACTTTAGAATGTTCTCTGAGCGTCACTTTAGAATGTTCTCTGAGCGTCACTTTAGAATGTTCTCTGAGCGTCACTTTTGAATGCTCTCTGAGCGTCACTTTAGAATGTTCTCTGAGCGTCACTTTAGAATGTTCTCTGAGCGTCACTTTAGAATGTTCTCTGAGCGTCACTTTTGAATGTTCTCTGAGCGTCACTTTTGAATGTTCTCTGAGCGTCACTTTAGAATGCTCTCTGAGCGTCACTTTTGAATGCTCTCTGAGCGTCACTTTAGAATGTTCTCTGAGCGTCACTTTTGAATGTTCTCTGAGCGTCACTTTAGAATGCTCTCTGAGCGTCACTTTTGAATGCTCTCTGAGCGTTACTTTTGAATGTTCTCTGAGCGTTACTTTAGAATGTTCTCTGAGTGTTACTTTAGAATGTTCTCTGAGCGTCACTTTTGAATGTTCTCTGAGCGTCACTTTTGAATGTTCTCTGAGCGTCACTTTAGAATGTTCTCTGAGCGTCACTTTAGAATGTTCTCTGAGCGTCACTTTAGAATGTTCTCTGAGCGTCACTTTTGAATGTTCTCTGAGCGTCACTTTAGAATGCTCTCTGAGCGTCACTTTTGAATGCTCTCTGAGCGTTACTTTTGAATGTTCTCTGAGCGTTACTTTAGAATGTTCTCTGAGTGTTACTTTTGAATGCTCTCTGAGCGTCACTTTAGAATGTTCTCTGAGCGTCACTTTTGAATGTTCTGAACGTCACTTTTGAATGTTCTGAGCGTCACTTTAGAATGTTCTCTGAGCGTCACTTTAGAATGTTCTCTGAGCGTCACTTTAGAATGTTCTCTGAACGTCACTTTAGAATGTTCTCTGAGCGTCACCTTTGAATGTTCTCTGAGCGTCACTTTAGAATGTTCTCTGAGCGTCACTTTTGAATGTTCTCTGAGCGTCACTTTAGAATGCTCTCTGAGCGTCACTTTAGAATGCTCTCTGAGCGTCACTTTAGAATGTTCTCTGAGCGTCACTTTTGAATGTTCTCTGAGCGTCACTTTAGAATGCTCTCTGAGCGTCACTTTAGAATGCTCTCTGAGCGTCACTTTAGAATGCTCTCTGAGCGTCACTTTAGAATGTTCTCTGAGCGTCACTTTAGAATGCTCTCTGAGCGTCACTTTAGAATGCTCTCTGAGCGTCACTTTAGAATGCTCTCTGAGCGTCACTTTAGAATGCTCTCTGAGCGTCACTTTAGAATGTTCTCTGAGCGTCACTTTAGAATGTTCTCTGAGCGTCACTTTAGAATGTTCTCTGAGCGTCACTTTAGAATGTTCTCTGAGCGTCACTTTAGAATGTTCTCTGAGCGTCACTTTTGAATGTTCTGAACGTCACTTTTGAATGTTCTGAGCGTCACTTTAGAATGTTCTCTGAGCGTCACTTTAGAATGTTCTCTGAGCGTCACTTTAGAATGTTCTCTGAGCGTCACTTTAGAATGTTCTCTGAACGTCACTTTAGAATGTTCTCTGAGCGTCACTTTAGAATGTTCTCTGAGCGTCACTTTTGAATGTTCTGAACGTCACTTTTGAATGTTCTCTGAGCGTCACTTTAGAATGTTCTCTGAGCGTCACTTTAGAATGTTCTCTGAACGTCACTTTAGAATGTTCTCTGAGCGTCACTTTTGAATGTTCTGAGCGTCACTTTAGAATGTTCTCTGAGCGTCACTTTAGAATGTTCTCTGAACGTTACTTTAGAATGTTCTCTGAGCGTCACCTTTGAATGTTCTCTGAGCGTCACTTTAGAATGCTCTCTGAGCGTCACTTTAGAATGCTCTCTGAGCGTCACTTTAGAATGTTCTCTGAGCGTCACTTTTGAATGTTCTCTGAGCGTCACTTTAGAATGCTCTCTGAGCGTCACTTTAGAATGCTCTCTGAGCGTCACTTTAGAATGTTCTCTGAGCGTCACTTTAGAATGCTCTCTGAGCGTCACTTTAGAATGCTCTCTGAGCGTCACTTTAGAATGTTCTCTGAGCGTCACTTTAGAATGTTCTCTGAGCGTCACTTTAGAATGCTCTCTGAGCGTCACTTTAGAATGTTCTCTGAGCGTCACTTTTGAATGTTCTCTGAGCGTCACTTTAGAATGCTCTCTGAGCGTCACTTTTGAATGCTCTCTGAGCGTTACTTTTGAATGTTCTCTGAGCGTTACTTTAGAATGTTCTCTGAGCGTTACTTTTGAATGCTCTCTGAGCGTTACTTTTGAATGTTCTCTGAGCGTTACTTTAGAATGTTCTCTGAGCGTTACTTTTGAATGTTCTCTGAGCGTTACTTTTGAATGTTCTCTGAGCGTCACTTTTGAATGCTCTCTGAGCGTCACTTTAGAATGTTCTCTGAGCGTCACTTTAGAATGTTCTCTGAGCGTCACTTTAGAATGTTCTCTGAGCGTCACTTTTGAATGTTCTCTGAGCGTCACTTTAGAATGTTCTCTGAGCGTCACTTTAGAATGTTCTCTGAGCGTCACTTTTGAATGTTCTCTGAGCGTCACTTTAGAATGCTCTCTGAGCGTCACTTTAGAATGCTCTCTGAGCGTCACTTTAGAATGTTCTCTGAGCGTCACTTTTGAATGTTCTCTGAGCGTCACTTTAGAATGCTCTCTGAGCGTCACTTTTGAATGCTCTCTGAGCGTTACTTTTGAATGTTCTCTGAGCGTTACTTTAGAATGTTCTCTGAGCGTCACTTTTGAATGCTCTCTGAGCGTCACTTTAGAATGTTCTCTGAGCGTCACTTTAGAATGTTCTCTGAGCGTCACTTTAGAATGTTCTCTGAGCGTCACTTTTGAATGTTCTCTGAGCGTCACTTTAGAATGTTCTCTGAGCGTCACTTTTGAATGTTCTCTGAGCGTCACTTTAGAATGTTCTCTGAGCGTCACTTTAGAATGCTCTCTGAGCGTCACTTTTGAATGTTCTCTGAGCGTCACTTTTGAATGTTCTCTGAGCGTCACTTTAGAATGCTCTCTGAGCGTCACTTTTGATTGCTCTCTGAGCGTTACTTTTGAATGTTCTCTGAGCGTCACTTTAGAATGTTCTCTGAGCGTCACTTTAGAATGTTCTCTGAGCGTCACTTTTGAATGTTCTCTGAGCGTCACTTTTGAATGTTCTCTGAGCGTCACTTTAGAATGTTCTCTGAGCGTCACTTTAGAATGTTCTCTGAGCGTCACTTTAGAATGTTCTCTGAGCGTCACTTTTGAATGTTCTCTGAGCGTCACTTTAGAATGCTCTCTGAGCGTCACTTTTGAATGCTCTCTGAGCGTCACTTTTGAATGTTCTCTGAGCGTCACTTTTGAATGTTCTCTGAGCGTCACTTTAGAATGCTCTCTGAGCGTCACTTTTGAATGCTCTCTGAGCGTCACTTTTGAATGCTCTCTGAGCGTCACTTTAGAATGTTCTCTGAGCGTCACTTTTGAATGTTCTCTGAGCGTCACTTTAGAATGCTCTCTGAGCGTCACTTTTGAATGTTCTCTGAGCGTCACTTTAGAATGCTCTCTGAGCGTCACTTTAGAATGTTCTCTGAGCGTCACTTTTGAATGCTCTCTGAGCGTCACTTTAGAATGCTCTCTGAGCGTCACTTTTGAATGCTCTCTGAGCGTTACTTTTGAATGTTCTCTGAGCGTTACTTTAGAATGTTCTCTGAGTGTTACTTTAGAATGTTCTCTGAGCGTCACTTTTGAATGTTCTCTGAGCGTCACTTTCGAATGTTCTCTGAGCGTCACTTTAGAATGTTCTCTGAGCGTCACTTTAGAATGTTCTCTGAGCGTCACTTTTGAATGTTCTCTGAGCGTCACTTTAGAATGCTCTCTGAGCGTCACTTTTGAATGCTCTCTGAGCGTTACTTTTGAATGTTCTCTGAGCGTTACTTTAGAATGTTCTCTGAGTGTTACTTTTGAATGCTCTCTGAGCGTCACTTTAGAATGTTCTCTGAGCGTCACTTTTGAATGTTCTGAACGTCACTTTTGAATGTTCTGAGCGTCACTTTAGAATGTTCTCTGAGCGTCACTTTAGAATGTTCTCTGAGCGTCACTTTAGAATGTTCTCTGAACGTTACTTTAGAATGTTCTCTGAGCGTCACCTTTGAATGTTCTCTGAGCGTCACTTTAGAATGTTCTCTGAGCGTCACTTTTGAATGTTCTCTGAGCGTCACTTTAGAATGCTCTCTGAGCGTCACTTTAGAATGTTCTCTGAGCGTCACTTTTGAATGTTCTCTGAGCGTCACTTTAGAATGCTCTCTGAGCGTCACTTTAGAATGTTCTCTGAGCGTCACTTTAGAATGCTCTCTGAGCGTCACTTTAGAATGCTCTCTGAGCGTCACTTTAGAATGTTCTCTGAGCGTCACTTTAGAATGCTCTCTGAGCGTCACTTTAGAATGCTCTCTGAGCGTCACTTTAGAATGTTCTCTGAGCGTCACTTTTGAATGTTCTCTGAGCGTCACTTTAGAATGCTCTCTGAGCGTCACTTTAGAATGCTCTCTGAGCGTCACTTTAGAATGCTCTCTGAGCGTCACTTTAGAATGTTCTCTGAGCGTCACTTTAGAATGTTCTCTGAGCGTCACTTTAGAATGTTCTCTGAGCGTCACTTTAGAATGTTCTCTGAGCGTCACTTTAGAATGTTCTCTGAGCGTCACTTTAGAATGTTCTCTGAGCGTCACTTTTGAATGTTCTCTGAGCGTCACTTTAGAATGCTCTCTGAGCGTCACTTTTGAATGCTCTCTGAGCGTCACTTTTGAATGTTCTCTGAGCGTCACTTTTGAATGTTCTCTGAGCGTCACTTTAGAATGCTCTCTGAGCGTCACTTTAGAATGCTCTCTGAGCGTCACTTTAGAATGCTCTCTGAGCGTCACTTTAGAATGCTCTCTGAGCGTCACTTTAGAATGTTCTCTGAGCGTCACTTTAGAATGTTCTCTGAGCGTCACTTTAGAATGTTCTCTGAGCGTCACTTTTGAATGTTCTCTGAGCGTCACTTTAGAATGCTCTCTGAGCGTCACTTTTGAATGCTCTCTGAGCGTCACTTTTGAATGTTCTCTGAGCGTTACTTTTGAATGTTCTCTGAGCGTTACTTTAGAATGTTCTCTGAGCGTTACTTTTGAATGCTCTCTGAGCGTTACTTTTGAATGTTCTCGGAGTGTTACTTTTGAATGCTCTCTGAGCGTTACTTTTGAATGTTCTCGGAGTGTTACTTTTGAATGTTCTCATTATTAATTATAATGATAGTATCTGTAAACCCTAATGCTAAAATAATGAATTGGTTTGAGTAGGGAAAACTGAGCATAAATTAAACAAATTAGTTCAATCAAATGAACTTTTATGCATGTATAGAACTTTCTTTTTCTTTTGAGTTCACTAAACTGACACATTTTAAGTAATCTGAACTGTTTCATTGTTTTGAGTTTTATGAACTTGTTTCTTTTAATTTAGACAAACTTAATTTTAACTGAAACTGAAAGCATTTATTGAATTATTTTAAGATTGCACTACTAAAAATATTTAAGTTGAGATTACATGATAATATAAAGTTAAATGTATGTGTAATACTGTTCTTTGTTATGGGAATGGACATGGACGGCTGCCGCACACACATAATAAAACATAAACAAAACGTAAAAGTCCAGGCCTGGTCCTCTCTCGTCCTTCACTGTCGTCGCTTCTCCTTTTATGCTTCCGAGCTCCTCCTCGCGCCGCTCTCTCACGGCTCTCGCCCGCCCTGCTTGTCACAGTATGAATTAGCTTAGCTAAGTTGAGAGCAATAAAAATATATATGTGAGTAAAAAAAAAAATCGGCCAGTTCTGCTTACTTAAACCTTGTGTTTCTTAGCTTAAAATTTTTTATGTAACTGATTACCTCAATTTTTTTTAATTTGGATTTACACAAAAATGCATAATTGTGTCAAGGTTCTCTCAACCTTACGAACAAACATTCTTCAAGTAACGTTAGTTCAGAGTTATCTGGTCTTTAAACCTGTTTCTGTTCTCAAAACGTTAGCACAAAAACATTATTCATACATCATTCATGGAGCGTTTTGTTTTCGTCTAACGTTTTTTAAGTGTTACTACTTGTTTCAGAACTTTCAGAGAACATTCAAAAGTAACGTTCCATTAATGTTTGAAGAATGATACAATGAAATGTTCCCTTAACGTTCACATAACCAAGAGATTTCAGTTATATTTTGACCACGGTGTTTCCGGTCACCTTATATTGCTGTGATCTATATTCTGATTTTAATATGGGTGATATCGTCTCTTGATGATTTGTCGTGTTTTCACACTAGTTTTAATATGTTGACCTGAGACGATCATGAGCGTAGTCATTGTTCATCGGGGTGTTTCACACTGTTATTCACTCGAGTGTGCATGTCCTCCTCATTAATAATGCACTGGATCTCTCACTCGTCCATTCTGTGCTCAATCATATGACAGTGTATGAGGTGGTGACCATCACCGGAGACGTCAACGGCGCTGGCACAGATGCCAATGTCTTCATCACTCTGTTTGGCGACTACGGCATCACTCCCAAGCTGCACCTGGCCAGCAAGTGAGTCCATGTTACTGACCTGAAACTTGATTCATAATCATCAATAATAAATGAATGGCCTGGGAGCCGCAGTCTCGTTGTTTACTGTTGTATTTAAAGGTATTTTGCTGATGAAATGTAACCCCATCACTCTGTCTTTCCCTGAATCCACAGCACAGAGAAGAGGTATTTGAGTCGCTGCTGTTGTGAACTTGTGCACATGATATTCTAGAACCTTTCATCAAGGACCAATATTTCCCACTCAGAAGGGCTCAGGTTTATTGCTCCTCATAATGAAGGGCTACAATATGCATGTGCTGTACATCACTATGATGGACTCGTGTGAATCAGACTATGGAAATGTATAGCATTGTGCTGTAGAGACACACACCGCAGCACTTTACTATTCTGTTTCCAGACACACATCATTCAAAATTATATTTACTATAATCTAGCTTGACTCGCACTGCAAAAATGATGTTCCTATTCTGTATTTTTGTCTTGTTTTACAGTACAAACATCTAAACATTCTTAAATCAAGATGCATTAAGTCTTGTTTTCTGAACAATGCATCGAAATTTGGTGCTTTTCAGTCATTTTTGACCAATTTTTTTATTTTTTTTAGAAGTTTTTACTTCATCAGAATGGTACTAGACTTGGTAAAGGTTTTGGCATTCGCTATGTGAACGCACCAAAAAAATCATGGACATGATTCGAAAAGGTAAAATGGTCCTAAAAAAAACAGTCACACTTATATTGTTCACTGTCAAAAATGAGCACATTGAAAATGAATGGGAACGAATTTGGTTCTGCGGCCAAACAAAATCTGACTGAAAGCTCATTTTTTGAGATATCAACCTCAAATTTGGTACAAAACTTGTTTAGATTTATGGCTTTGGTTTTCTCACAGTTTAGAGTAAAATGGAAAATATTTCATACAAAAATTGAAAATAGTATTTTGGTGCATTTTTCATAACAATAAACGTAAACTTCTATAACTCATTTTAAAGTTCACTTTTTTTTCACTTCAGCAATAATCTGCCAAGTGTCTTCTTTAAAAAGAGACCAAACTTTCAAGATTTATGACAGTTTAAGTTCAAAAAGTGAATAAATGGATTATAACTACTGCATAAATATAATTTATTACCATAAAATCCCCTAAAAACACTAAATATTAAATAAAAAAACATTATCGAACTAATAAATAGTATGCTAATTTCATTGAAATAATAACATTTTTGACCGTCACACAAGGAGATCAAGAGGGTTTAAAAAGAACAAATATCTGCCAATGAGGTCATAAAAATAATTTTATTTTCCCTATGAATTAAGTTTATTTTTCTGACTCCATTGGCAGATATTTGCTCTTGTTTTAAACTCAAACTCACTTTTGATTCATTTCAATCTTAATATCTTCAGTCATTTTGCTTAAGAATGTTTAGAAAACAAGACAAAAACACTAAGCAAAACTACATTTTTTGCAGTTTATGTCACATGAAATACATAATTAGCCAAAGCTCATTTGCAGAATATGTGTGTTTACAAGATGTTCCATCAGCAAATACATGATATATTGGGTGCTAGATATCATGTATTTTCTGAAATGTATCGTGACTCTTTTAAAGTTTACTAAGGACATTTCATATACGATGAAGCATTTGTGACTCTCGTGTGCATTCATGCAGTGCACAGCCAGTGTGCTTTTAAACTGCAGGTTTGAGCTATTAAAGACTTGATAATTATGATGGATTAGATTGTTCTTTTTTTCAGTTATTTAGATTTACACTATTGTATCATAAAGTATTATTATGGTTTCGTATTAACACCTTATTTTGGCCTGAATATTGTGATTGTTTAAAGGGAATCAGGGTTTGATTTGTCTCAAGAAATGAGATGATGTTCAGTTATTGTTTGCATTGATATTTATTACAGGAATCGAACTGCTTTCGAAAAAAACAAAACTGACGTCTTCCGGATAAAAACACACAATGTCGGCACTTTGAAGAAAGCTAGGTGAGTTGATGAGTTTTACTGTAATTTGAGGTCAGCAATAACTGAATTTATTAATAAATAATAATCAAATCATTTTAATAATAAAAATAAATTAAATACAATAATGCATTTTTGAACAAATGTCTTTTATGTATGCAACTAGTCAAAAGTATGTAAGCTTGTTTCTGCCACAGAATAAAAAATAATAAAGGGAATTGCAACTTTATATCTCGCAATTCTGACTTTATATCTCGCAATTCTGACTTTATATCTCGCAATTCTGACTTTATTTCAGTTCTGACTTTATATCTCGCAATTCTGACTTTATATCTCGCAATTCTGACTTTATTTCAATTCTGACTTTATATCTCGCAATTCTGACTTTATTTCAATTCTGACTTTATATCTCACAATTCTGACTTTATTTCAATTCTGACTTTATATCACACAATTCTGACTTTATATCTCACAATTCTGACTTTATTTCAATTCTGACTTTATATCTCACAATTCTGACTTTATCTCACAATTCTGACTTTATATCTCACAATTCTGACTTTATATCTCACAATTCTGACTTTATTTCAATTCTGACTTTATATCTCGCAATTCTGACTTTATTTCAGTTCTGACTTTATATCTCACAATTCTGACTTTATTTCAATTCTGACTTTATATCTCGCAATTCTGACTTTATATCTCGCAATTCTGACTTTATTTCAATTCTGACTTTATATCTCACAATTCTGACTTTATTTCAATTCTGACTTTATATCACACAATTCTGACTTTATATCTCACAATTCTGACTTTATTTCAATTCTGACTTTATATCTCACAATTCTGACTTTATCTCACAATTCTGACTTTATATCTCACAATTCTGACTTTATTTCAATTCTGACTTTATATCTCGCAATTCTGACTTTATATCTCACAATTCTGACTTTATTTCAATTCTGACTTTATATCTCGCAATTCTGACTTTATATCTCACAATTCTGACTTTATTTCAGTTCTGACTTTATATCTCACAATTCTGACTTTATTTCAATTCTGACTTTATATCTCGCAATTCTGACTTTATTTCAATTCTGACTTTATATCTCGCAATTCTGACTTTATTTCAGTTCTGACTTTATATCTCACAATTCTGACTTTATTTCAATTCTGACTTTATATCTCACAATTCTGACTTTATTTCAGTTCTGACTTTATATCTCGCAATTCTGACTTTATATCTCACAATTCTGACTTTATTTCAATTCTGACTTTATATCTCACAATTCTGACTTTATTTCAGTTCTGACTTTATATCTCACAATTCTGACTTTATTTCAATTCTGACTTTATATCTCGCAATTCTGACTTTATTTCAGTTCTGACTTTATATCTCGCAATTCTGACTTTATATCTCACAATTCTGACTTTATTTCAGTTCTGACTTTATATCTCGCAATTCTGACTTTATTTCAGTTCTGACTTTATATCTCACAATTCTGACTTTATTTCAATTCTGACTTTATATCTCACAATTCTGACTTTATATCTCACAATTCTGACTTTATCTCACAATTCTGACTTTATATCTCACAATTCTGACTTTATATCTCACAATTCTGACTTTATTTCAATTCTGACTTTATATCTCGCAATTCTGACTTTATATCTCGCAATTCTGACTTTATTTCAGTTCTGACTTTATATCTCACAATTCTGACTTTATTTCAATTCTGACTTTATATCACACAATTCTGACTTTATATCTCACAATTCTGACTTTATTTCAATTCTGACTTTATATCTCGCAATTCTGACTTTATATCTCGCAATTCTGACTTTATTTCAGTTCTGACTTTATATCTCACAATTCTGACTTTATTTCAATTCTGACTTTATATCTCGCAATTCTGACTTTATTTCAGTTCTGACTTTATATCTCGCAATTCTGACTTTATATCTCACAATTCTGACTTTATTTCAGTTCTGACTTTATATCTCGCAATTCTGACTTTATTTCAGTTCTGACTTTATATCTCACAATTCTGACTTTATTTCAATTCTGACTTTATATCTCACAATTCTGACTTTATATCTCACAATTCTGACTTTATCTCACAATTCTGACTTTATATCTCACAATTCTGACTTTATATCTCACAATTCTGACTTTATTTCAATTCTGACTTTATATCACACAATTCTGACTTTATATCTCACAATTCTGACTTTATTTCAATTCTGACTTTATATCTCGCAATTCTGACTTTATATCTCGCAATTCTGACTTTATTTCAGTTCTGACTTTATATCTCACAATTCTGACTTTATTTCAGTTCTGACTTTATATCTCGCAATTCTGACTTTATTTCAGTTCTGACTTTATATCTCACAATTCTGACTTTATTTCAATTCTGACTTTATATCTCACAATTCTGACTTTATATCTCACAATTCTGACTTTATATCTCACAATTCTGACTTTATTTCAATTCTGACTTTATATCTCGCAATTCTGACTTTATATCTCGCAATTCTGACTTTATTTCAGTTCTGACTTTATATCTCACAATTCTGACTTTATTTCAATTCTGACTTTATATCTCGCAATTCTGACTTTATTTCAGTTCTGACTTTATATCTCGCAATTCTGACTTTATATCTCGCAATTCTGACTTTATTTCAATTCTGACTTTATATCTCGCAATTCTGACTTTATTTCAATTCTGACTTTATATCACGCAATTCTGACTTTATTTCAATTCTGACTTTATATCACACAATTCTGACTTTATATCTCACAATTCTGACTTTATTTCAATTCTGACTTTATATCTCACAATTCTGACTTTATATCTCACAATTCTGACTTTATTTCAATTCTGACTTTATATCTCGCAATTCTGACTTTATTTCAATTCTGACTTTATATCTCACAATTCTGACTTTATTTCAATTCTGACTTTATATCACACAATTCTGACTTTATATCTCACAATTCTGACTTTATTTCAATTCTGACTTTATATCTCGCAATTCTGACTTTATTTCAATTCTGACTTTATATCACACAATTCTGACTTTATTTAAATTCTGACTTTATATCACACAATTCTGACTTTATTTCAATTCTGACTTTATATCACACAATTCTGACTTTATTTCAATTCTGACTTTATATCTCGCAATTCTGACTTTATTTCAATTCTGACTTTATATCTCACAATTCTGACTTTATTTCAATTCTGACTTTATATCACACAATTCTGACTTTATTTCAGTTCTGACTTTATATCTCACAATTCTGACTTTATATCTCACAATTCTGACTTTATATCACACAATTCTGACTTTACAATTCTGACTTTATATCTCGCAATTCTGACTTTATATCTCACAATTCTGACTTTATTTCAATTCTGACTTTATATCTCACAATTCTGACTTTATTTCAATTCTGACTTTATATCACACAATTCTGACTTTATATCTCACAATTCTGACTTTATTTCAATTCTGACTTTATATCTCACAATTCTGACTTTATATCTCACAATTCTGACTTTATATCTCACAATTCTGACTTTATATCTCACAATTCTGACTTTATTTCAATTCTGACTTTATATCTCGCAATTCTGACTTTATTTCAATTCTGACTTTATATCACACAATTCTGACTTTATATCTCACAATTCTGACTTTATTTCAATTCTGACTTTATATCACACAATTCTGACTTTATATCTCACAATTCTGACTTTATTTCAATTCTGACTTTATTTCAATTCTGACTTTATATCACACAATTCTGACTTTATATCTCACAATTCTGACTTTATATCTCACAATTCTGACTTTACAATTCTGACTTTATTTCAATTCTGACTTTATATCTCACAATTCTGACTTTATTTCAATTCTGACTTTATATCTCGCAATTCTGACTTTATATCTTTATTTTTTTTTATTCTGACTTTATTGATGTAAACTCGCAATTGTGAGATAAAAAGTCGCAATTATCTTTTAAAATAACATTAAATAACATTTATTGGAGAAGCAAAATGATGGAAGATATTAAGTCTGAAAACTTTTTTTGTTTGTGCTTAAAATCTTGTTTTCCCTTTGAATTGAGTTTATTTTTCTGACTTTGTTCTTGTTGACTTAATATCCTCAGTCATTTTGCTCATCTCCAGTAAATGTATCTTGATTTATTTGTACTGGAAAAAGTAAGAATACATTTCAAGCCTTTTCTCTAGTAGTGTGGTGTTGATTGATCGGAGGTGTCCGTCCGTTCTGTGCTGTTTGTCAGGATTGAACATGATAACACGGGTCTGAACGCCAGCTGGTTTCTGGACCGGGTCGTGGTCACGGACATGAACAGGCCACATTTACGCTTTTACTTCGCCTGCAACAACTGGCTGAGCAGGACCGAGGGCGACGGCCTGTTCGTGCGGGACCTGCTGGGCAGCCTGGACCCCATGGACATGCCCAAATGTGAGACGCAAGGACTTATATTACAATTTGTGAAATGTCACTGTAAAAATAGTTGCTGCCTTAAATTTAATAGTACAATCAACTTGGATGTTTAAGTCATTTTAACTTAAATTACATTAAACCGACTTAAAAAATGAGTTGAATCTTGTATAACTTATAAAAAAAGTTGAAAATTGCTTAACTTTTTTTGTAGGGGTTAAAGCAATGTAAAAGCATATGTTATAATTTTTTGCAGTGTATCTCTATTTTGTGTCCTCTGATTCCTTCAGTGAATTTCATGATTTATTGTGCTTTTTTTGCAGATAATAAATATGTTTTGAGTGTGTTCACGCCTGATGTGAAAGGCAGCGGGACGGATGCTGATGTTTTCCTCAATATTTTTGGTGAAAATGGAGATACAGGTATGTAGTTAGTTAAACAATCCCGTTTAAGCATTATAATGCCATTCAAAGTGATTCTCAACAGGTGAAAACAATATATTAAAAAAAAGTAATTTTTTTTTATATACACTACCAGTTAAAAGTTTGGAATAATTAAGTTTTTTTATATACATTTTTTATTGTTATTTTCTCGTCTTTTTAACGTAAAAAATGACGCAGACCAAAAAATAATAATTAAGATAGAAAATAAAAATAATAAATAAGGTAGACTGGTCAGTTACACAGAAGGGTGAATAACAAAAAAAATACACAAAACAAATAAATAATGCGACATATGCAGCAAAATATACACAGTGACAAGACAATGTGTATATTAAAAATTATGTGAATATACACCGATCAGGAATAACATTATGACATTATTGTGAATAACACTGATGATCTCTTCATCACGGCTCCTGTTAGTGGGTGGGATATATTAGGCAGCAAGTGAACATTTTGTCCTCAAATTGATGTGTTAGAAGCAGGAAAAATGGGCAAGCGTAAGGATTTGAGCGAGTTTGACAAGGGCCAAATTGTGATGGCTAGACGACTGGGTCAGAGCATCTCCAAAACTGCAGCTCTTGTGGGGTGTTCCCGGTCTGCAGTGGTCAGTATCTATCAAAAGTGCTCCAAGGAAGGAACAGTGGAGAACCGGCGACAGGGTCATGGGCGGCCCGTGTGGTCCAATCAAACAGACGTCTTGGGTCCTGCCATCCATGTGGATGTTACTTTGACACGTACCACCTACCTAGGCATTGTTGCAGACCATGTACACCCTTTCATGGAAACGGTATTCCCTGGTGGCTGTGGCTCTTTCAGCAGGATAATGCTCCTGCCACAAAGCAAAAATGGTTCAGGAATGGTTTGAGGAGCACAACAATGAGTTTGAGGTGTTGACTTGGCCTCCAAATTCCCCAGATCTCAATCCAATCGAGCATCTGTGGGATGTGCTGAACAAACAAGTCCGATCCATGGAGGCCCCACCTCGCAACTTACAGGACTTAAAGGATCTGCTGCTAACATCTTGGTGCCAGATAGCACAGCACACCTTCAGGGGTCTAGTGGAGTCCATGCCTCGACGGGTCAGGGCTGTTTTGGCAGCAAAAGGGGGACCAACACAATATTAGGTCATAATGTTATGCCTGATCGGTGTATAAATGCCAATGGAAACATCTAAGGACATGAGCATATCTATATGGCCGTATGAGTGGTAAAATCCAGATTCATTTACTGCAACCCTAGGTATGTAAACCAGTAATATAACGCTGAAAGAAGTCTACGACAGTTCAAATAATTTGCAAATTTGCATTTGCGAATAATTACGTTTTTAATGTTTCTGAAAGAGTCTCTTCTGCTCACCAAGGTTGTGTTTATCTGATCATAAATACAGTAAAACAGTGAAATATTACTCCAGTGTAAATCAGCTGTTTTCTATGTGAATATATAGTAAAGTGTAATTTATTCCTGTGATCAAAGCTGAATTTATCATCATTACTCCAGTCTTCAGTGTCACATGATCCTTCACAAATCATTCTCATATGAGGATTTGATGCTCGACACATTTATGATTATTATCGAAATAGAAAGTTCAAAAGAACAGCATTTATTTGAAATAGAATCTTTTGTAACATTATAAATGTCACTTTTGATCAATTCAATGTCCTATATATATTAATTGTTGTGTCTGAGAAGGCTGGTTTAAAGTGGCTATAGACTAAGCGTGTCCTCAGCGAGACACAGAACCTGATAGCACACGTATAAACCTCAAAATATCCTGTTACATTATTATCTGATGTTTACATTCCCCAAAGGTGAGAGAAGACTCGACAATGATAAAAACAACTTCGAGAGGGGAACGGAAGACAAGTTTACCATAGAGGCTCCAAACCTGGGCCGAGTGAGGAAGATCACCATCGGACACAACAACAAGGGCTCTTCGGCCGGATGGTTTGTGGAGAAGGTGAAATCTCAGGAAAAACATTTTCACTGCCTGTTTAGAGTATAATACAAATCTGAGACTTTGTTTCATATCAAGGCGCTACGATTTGTTCACGCATCAACTGAAAACCGCACAGACTAAAAGACTGAACATCTTAAGCTCTGGGACAATTTTTGGGGATTTCCGCCTGGATTTGGCCAACCCAAAGTGAAAAGCTTCCCGTACCCACATACAGTGGTCTAAATACACAATTTTGGTGTCATTTTACAGGAAACCCTTTGAAGTTACATAAAACACTGCTAAAAGTGATAAACATGTAAGTATATGTGGTCTGAGCTGTAATAAAAAAAAAAAAATTTGGGGTTATAAATTCATTTTTGAAAGTGTATATCTCAGGCCCTGTGTGCTCTAGCACCCTGCAGACAGTTTTGGCTGTTTCCACTAGATGGCAGCGCAAAATCAAAAAGCGCCTATTTTGTTTGTTTGTTTTTTATATTTTATATGTTTGTTTATTATAGCCGGGGTTTGAAATGTACTTTTTCACTCACTGGCCAATTTGGCTACAAAATTTTACCGGCCACATTGTTTCTGTAATTAATCGCTATTAAAAACATCTGAGTTTTTTATATTTTTATATTGTAATAATTTCACAGTTACTCTCCAAATTAATGTAGAATCAACTTAAAGACAGTATATTTTAAATTATTTGTTGTATTGGCATCTTTTTATGAATGAAGGCCAGTATAACTGATACTAATACTGATACTGATGTCTCTATGAAACTGATTTTTTATTAATGATTAGACATTCAACTTTACAGTATAATTGAAAGCTATATCAATTTCAACATTTATTAGGCTTAAAAAAAAAACAACTTTAACTTTAAAACAATCTTCACATAAACCCATTATAATTAATGTCATATTTACCTGTGGCATTCCTACCTGTCTAACAGGGAAATATACAGAAATTGAATAAAGTTATCAAACAGTCTGCACTGCATAAATAATAAATTAAATATAGATTAATCCTTAATAAAGCTAAAATGTTCTCTGTTACCTTTGTTCTTTGATTAACATTTACCACAGACATCACAGCAACTGGTTTATGGACTGCTGTCACTTTAAGATCTGCCACTGCCGAACATGACGCGTATCTGACGCACTGTCACGTGCATCTCATTCTCAGTTCAAGACGTTATTTAACTAATTTAAGATTGCTTTTATGAGGATACTCTACAAAACGGTGTGTTATTGTTTGTTCAAGCGCAAAAGAGAACTCGATTCTGGTGCGCTGTCTGTGCATCACAGATAGGACATTCACATGCAGCGCTCATAAATAAAAAGTGAGTAAACATAATAAGTGACCCGCCAAATTGGCTAGTGATTTGACCGCGTTACCCGTCACAGTTGATTTTTACCCGCATTTGACGGGTTGGCGGGTGTTAATTTCAAACTCTGATTATAGCACAGACAACATATACAATAATATTCATCACTTTCAGCAGTGTTTTATGTCATTTTAGGGTTTTCTGTAAAATGACACTGGGATATTGCATTTATACCACTGTATATGGGGAGACTGTAGATTTGGGTAGGCGGAAATTACATAAAAAAGGTATTATTCCTTCCTTCAGATCCATTTGAATAATTCTTGCATACATGATACAAACAAAATTATTTTTTCCAGTATTTGCTGCCATTTAGTGGAAACGGCCCAAACTGTCTGCAGGGTGCTAGAGCACAGGGCCTGAGTTATACACTTCAAAAATGAATTTATAACCAAAAAATCAAAAAGCGCCTCTTTTTTGGGGGGTTTATTACAGCTCAGACCACATATACTTACATGTTTATCACTTTTAGCAGTGTTTTATGTAACTTCAAAGGGTTTCCTGTAAAATGACACCAAAATTGTGTATTTAGACCACTGTATGTGGGTACGGGAAGCTTCTCACTTTGGGTAGGCCAAATCCAGGCGGAAATGGTCTCAGAGGAATTTAGTGTAAATAAGTTACTTTGTGTAAAACAAATGAAAAAGTGATGCATATCTCCAGAAAGTAGACATAAGCTTTCAAATGGTACATATGAGGTCAGAGCTCCTCCACAGACATTTAACATTTAAAGTACTTGATGACGTCATTCCTTATCAGGGTCCTTGGAGTTTAAGAGGTTAAGAATCAATATTGTTTCAATGGATTAAAATCGAGAGACCGGTGTTGTCAAACGCATGTGGAGGGATTTGGACTGGTAGTGGATCATTTGCATTCGCTCCACCTCACATCTCTCAGGATGAGGTCATCCTCGTCACCTTATCCACGCTGAAAGGAAACACCACACTACTCTACGGGATTGGCTTTCCTTCTGATGAGAGCCACGGTCTGCGGATAGATAGATAGATATGCACATAGACACCATATATCACTGGAATGAAACCCGCACTGCTGATGGCGCTTCGCTTTTATTTCAGGTCATACTGGATGATCTGGGAAACAAAGCCGTGTACGAGTTTCCTGTCAACCGCTGGTTTGCCATCGATGAAGATGATGGAAAGATACAGAGAGATGTTCTGGTTGGAGGAAGTCAACCCACTGGTAAACGATACAGCTTCTTGAATGAGCAAGTTTTACAAAATCTTCTCATACAACCTCCAATAACCAACATCAGCATCAAATACTACAGTTTTTACTACACCTCACTGTCCTTAAAAGTGATCCTCAACAGGTGGAAACGATATATATAATTAAAAAATACACAAGAAATGCATATTTTTATATGCACTACCACGCTGTAAAATCCAACAGTGATTCTAACTAACACATGTTGATTTTCCTAAAATATTTTTGTTTGCTCGCCATTATGGTGATCAGTGTTCCTTTTGGTTCGGCACTTGGAACTTCATTTATATTATTAAAATTCTCTTCCTATTGATGCAGCAATGCAACAAGAAATCACAAATATTTGATTTCAAAAGGAAGGGAATATATATATATATAATGAACACATGTCATACACACCTTGGAAACTTTTAAATGGGTTGATATAATCCGTCTATATTTGTAACAATATCTTGTAATTGACCATACTTCAACATTCAGCATCAAAACACAACAATGGTAACAATTAAATTTTATTTATAGTAAATTATCAAGTACTCTCAGTGCTTTTTTTTAGTCACTAGAACTCGTGTGTAAGTGAACTATACTAACTAAACACACTATTCCTATTTTGCTTTACTTGGTTTTTTTAAGGCAATCAGTTTGCATGCTTTTTTTCTGTAAGTCTAACTAATTAGTTTTTTTTTACGGTGCAGTTTAGAGTTTTGAATAATTAAGTTTTTAATGTTTCTGAAAGAGTCTCTTCTGCTCACCAAGGCTGTGTTTATTTAATCAAAAGTACAGTAAAAACAGTGAAATATTACTCCAGTGTAAATCAGCTGTTCTCTATGTGAATATATAGTAAAGTGTAATTTATTCCTGTGATCAAAGCTGAATTTATCATCATTACTCCAGTCTTCAGTGTCACATGATCCTTCACAAATCATTCTAATATGAAACATTTATGATTATTATCAGAGTTGAAAACACTTCATATTTTGTGGAAGTTTGGGGTAAGTTTAAAAACCCCCTGAAATTAATACTTTTATTCATCAAGGACACATTAAACTGATCAAAAGTGACATTTATAATGTTACAAAAGATTCTATTTCAAATAAATGCTGTTCTTTTGAACTTTCTATTTCGATAATAATCATAAATGTTTGTTGAGCATCAAATCCTCATATGAGAATGATTTGTGAAGGATCATGTGACACTGAAGACTGGAGTAATGATGATAAATTCAGCTTTGATCACAGGAATAAATTACACTTTACTATGTATTCACATAGAGAACAGATGATTTACATTACAAAAATATTTTAAAAAATTTACAGTATTTTTGTGCAGCCTTGGTGAGCAGAAGAGCCACTTTTGACGCTTGTGTTAAGACTCTCAGACTGGGCTGTGTTTTTGCAGGGATTGTGTACAACGTTCAGGTGGTGACGGGGAAAATCAGAGGCGCCGGAACCAACTCCAAAATCCACATGATCATGCACGGCTCCAAAGGCCTGAAGAACAGCGGCAAGATCTTCCTGGAGGGAGGGAAGTTTGAGCGCGGCCTCACCGACATCTTTAACGTGGAGATCGCGGCGCTGCTCAGCCCTCTCAGTCGCGTCACCATCGGTCATGATAACGGAGGGGTCAGTGCCGGCTGGTACTGCGACAAGGTCCGCGTTTCACCTGCTAACCTTCATGTTATTTATAATAGAATTTAATTTAAAATAATGCAAGTACATGCAACAAAGCAATGCACAAACACACACCGATGTTACACATTATCTGTGTTAACATGAAACTAGTGTGTCCTTGTGCTTTGAGAAACATCTTCTGTTGAGATTATTAAGGAAGGAAGTCCTGAGGAAGTTAAAGTCAGGGTTTCCACGGGTCTTAATTTGACCTTCTTCATTTAAGAATGTCTTAAATTGGAGCAGAAAGTCTTCAGTCTTCGATATCATGGCATTAAATTAGGACCCTATGATTTACGCGATGTGGAAAACGGATACGGAGTCGCAGAATCCTTTCATAAAAATGGAATTTATTGTATGAATAGATCAAAAGTGGGACGGGTCAGTCACTTAAAGGGACAGTTCACCCAAAAATGAACATTGTGTCCTCATCGACTCGCCCACATGGAAAACACAGAATTTAGTAAAAATAAAAATTAAGTGTATTTCATAAGGCCCTAAAAATGTATTTTTTGTTAAACTTTTAATAAATTGCTGTAAATTGTATACATTTCATGATTTCAATAAAATTAGACATGCTTTTTGATACAATTTAATTTAACCATTAAAA
This sequence comes from Coreius guichenoti, assembly GCA_039654105.1. Classification (NCBI taxonomy): domain Eukaryota; kingdom Metazoa; phylum Chordata; class Actinopteri; order Cypriniformes; family Gobionidae; genus Coreius; species Coreius guichenoti. The sequence continues at coordinate 39,156,354 of CM077186.1, forward strand.
CAAAAAACGGAAAAAAATAGAATGGATTTCATAAATTAAATTGCATGCACTTAATAAATAAAACATTTGCTGGAGATGCAAAATGAAGAAATTAAGTCTTGTTTTGTGAGAAATTGAACAAAATTAAGTGAGTTTATGCTTAAAACAAGAACACATCTGTCCATTTCTGAACACATTTGGTCTTGTTTTAATCATAAAATCACTTTCACAAGTCTTAATATCTCCAGTAAATGTGTCTTGATTTTAAGAATCTTTAGATATTTGTGCTGAAAACAAGACAAAACGACTGCAAACAACATCAGTTTTTCTGATCAGAAGGTTCAGTCAAAGTTATTTCCATATTCTAGTGTTTGGGAGCAGAGATATTCAAACTTTAAGCTGTTTTTTTGTACAATAAATTAAAAAGTAATGGAGATCTGCTGGAAATGGTATTGAAGTGTCACTAATACAGCTCATCGAGTGATTCCTAGACATTTACATTAGAGAACATACTGACGTGTTGTTCTCTTCCATTTATTCCTTCCTTTTTCGTTAATTGGCCTTAAAAAGCTCTTAAATGTACCTTCACAAAACCTGCAGAAGTGTTTCCCTTCAGGCCTGAACCTGATGCCACTGCTCTTTTTGAGTTGTTAGGTGGTTGTCTTCTGTCCGTTCACTGGCATCGAACAGACGTTCCCCTGCTCGAAATGGCTGGATGAGAACGAGGGCGATGGAATCATCGAGAGAGAACTCTACGAAATGGTCTCGCTCAGGCAAAAGAGGCAGAAAAGTGAGTATTGCTCTTAATGCGGGAGTGAAGAGGTCATAGGAGGTTAAACGGTGAACTCTCCTGCCCCTCAGAGCATCCCTGGTCCCTCTGGATCTGGACGTCAGATCTTCCAGGCGCAGGAACGGACGCCTCCATCTTACTCCAGATATACGGGAAGAAGGGCAAGTCCGACGAGATGAAACTCGATAACAAAACGGACAACTTTGAGCAGGGCCAGCTGGACAAGTTCATGGTAAATCTGCTGTTTTGGAGTGAAAAAATGGTTTTGGGTGTTTATAGCCATTTTTATACAAACCCGATTTCAAAAAAGTACTGTACAAATTGTGAATAAAAACAGAATGCAATGATGTGGAAGTTTCAAATTTCAATATTTTATTCAGAATACAACATAGATGACATATCAAATGTTTAAACTGAGAAAATGTATCATTTTAAGGGAAAAATAAGTTGATTTTAAATTTCATGGCATCAACACATCTCAAAAAAGTTGGGACAAGGCCATGTTTACCACTGTGTGGCATCCCCTCTTCTTTTTATAACAGTCTGCAAACGTCTGGGGACTGAGGAGACAAGTTGCTCAAGTTTAGGAATAGGAATGTTGTCCCATTCTTGTCTAATACAGGCTTCTAGTTGCTCAACTGTCTTAGGTCTTCTTTGTCGCATCTTCCTCTTTATGATGCGCCAAATGTTTTCTATGGGTGAAAGATCTGGACTGCAGGCTGGCCATTTCAGTACCCGGATCCTTCTTCTACGCAGCCATGATGTTGTAATTGATGCAGTATGTGGTCTGGCATTGTCATGTTGGAAAATGCAAGGTCTTCCCTGAAAGAGACGACGTCTGGATGGGAGCATATGTTGTTCTAGAACTTGGATATACCTTTCAGCATTGATGGTGTCTTTCCAGATGTGTAAGCTGCCCATGCCACACACACTCATGCAACCCCATACCATCAGAGATGCAGGCTTCTGAACTGAGCGCTGATAACAACTTGGGTTGTCCTTGTCCTCTTTAGTCCGGATGACATGGCGTCCCAGTTTTCCAAAAAGAACTTCAAATTTTGATTCGTCTGACCACAGAACAGTTTTCCATTTTGCCACAGTCCATTTTAAATGAGCCTTGGCCCAGAGAAAACGCCTGCGCTTCTGGATCATGTTTAGATATGGCTTCTTTTTTGACCTATAGAGTTTTAGCCGGCAACGGCGAATGGCACGGTGGATTGTGTTCACCGACAATGTTTTCTGGAAGTATTCCTGAGCCCATGTTGTGATTTCCATTACAGTAGCATTCCTGTATGTGATGCAGTGCCGTCTAAGGGCCCGAAGATCACGGGCATCCAGTATGGTTTTCCGGCCTTGACCCTTACGCACAGAGATTGTTCCAGATTCTCTGAATCTTTGGATGATATTAGGCACTGTAGATGATGATAACTTCAAACTCTTTGCAATTTTTCTCTGAGAAACTCCTTTCTGATATTGCTCCACTATTTTTCGCCGCAGCATTGGGGGAATTGGTGATCCTCTGCCCATCTTGACTTCTGAGAGACACTGCCACTCTGAGAGGCTCTTTTTATACCCAATCATGTTGCCAATTGACCTAATAAGTTGCAAATTGGTCCTCCAGCTGTTCCTTATATGTACATTTAACTTTTCCGGCCTCTTATTGATACCTGTCCCAACTTTTTTGGAATGTGTAGCTCTCATGAAATCCAAAATGAGCCAATATTTGGCATGACATTTCAAAATGTCTCACTTTCAACATTTGATATGTTATCTATATTCTATTATGAATAAAATATAAGTTTATGAGATTTGTAAATTATTGCATTCCTTTTTTATTCACAATTTGTACAGTGTCCCAACTTTTTTGGAATCGGGTTTGTATATTTCAAAACAACATCAAAACATATTAAATTTATATTAAATTTATGTTTTGTTCTTTTTTGAAATATATAAAAATGGCTATAAACACTTTTTTGAATATTAATCTAAACATTTTAACGCTATTATATATTACTATAGTTTTTTTATAAAATATTTTATTTTAATAATTATTTATACATAGTTTTGTCATATATTTTTCTGTCATTTATGTCATATAATTTTAATGAGAAATTAAAATTAAAAGCTATATATAGTTTTTTATATATATATATACACTCACCTAAAGGATTATTAGGAACACCATACTAATACTGTGTTTGACCCCCTTTCGCCTTCAGAACTGCCTTAATTCTACGTGGCATTGATTCAACAAGGTGCTGAAAGCATTCTTTAGAAATGTTGGCCCATATTGATAGGATAGCATCTTGCAGTTGATGGAGATTTGTGGGATGCACATCCAGGGCACGAAGCTCCCGTTCCACCACATCCCAAAGATGCTCTATTGGGTTGAGATCTGGTGACTGTGGGGGCCATTTTAGTACAGTGAACTCATTGTCATGTTCAAGAAACCAATTTGAAATGATTGGAGCTTTGTGACATGGTGCATTATCCTGCTGGAAGTAGCCATCAGAGGATGGGTACATGGTGGTCATAAAGGGATGGACATGGTCAGAAACAATGCTCAGGTAGGCCGTGGCATTTAAACGATGCCCAATTGGCACTAAGGGGCATAAAGTGTGCCAAGAAAACATCCCCCACACCATTACACCACCACCACCAGCCTGCACAGTGGTAACAAGGCATGATGGATCCATGTTCTCATTCTGTTTACGCCAAATTCTGACATTCGCATACTGGATGTTTTTCCCTTTTCACACCATTCTTTGTAAACTCTAGAAATGGTTGTGCGTGAAAATCCCAGTAACTGAGCAGATTGTGAAATACTCAGACCGGCCCGTCTGGCACCAACAACCATGCCACGCTCAAAATTGCTTAAATCACCTTTCTTTCCCATTCTGACATTCAGTTTGGAGTTCAGGAGATTGTCTTGACCAGGACCACACCCCTAAATGCATTGAAGCAACTGCCATGTGATTGGTTGATTAGATAATTGCATTAATGAGAAATTGAACAGGTGTTCCTAATAATCCTTTAGGTGAGTGTATATACATACATATACATATATAAAGAAATGTGTTGGTATTTTCTGTTTTCTTTTTAGTTTTAATTAGGCTAATGTTTTAGTAATTTTGTTGTATTTTTGTCATTATTATTAGTTATTGTTTTTTATGTCTATATTGTTTTTAAGTTTTATTTCAATTTTGGTTATTTTAATACATAAAATTAAACTAAATGAAAATGAGAAACGTTGCTTTGTGACTAGCTGAAATTAAAAAATATAATTTTAATAATTTATATAATTTTTTTATAATTTATATAATTTTTATTATATAATTTATCTTTTTTTCAGTTAACATTTATGTTATTTCAAGTAACGAAGTTTTGGTTAACTATAATTAAATTTTAGTTAATTATAATTTAACTATATTAGTTATAATAACCCAGCTGGACAAGTTCATAGTAAATCTGGTGTTTTAGATAATAATGACCAAACTACAAAAAATACTTTAATGTTTAATATGCATTTTAAAATATTTTCAGATGGACAGGACAATGCATTTATGATTCTTAATGCATTTCAGCAGTTCAAACCATCTAATCTGCATATTATAATTTGCTCATCATCCATGTTGTCAGATCGAGCTCCCGGATCTTGGGAATCTGACGAAACTGAGGATCTGGCATGAGAAGAGGAATCCCTTCGCCGGCTGGCACTTGAGTCGAGTAAGAGCACGAGATGCGGCTGCAATGAAGGTTTCACCGTCACACAGTGACATGATCTGAATAACGCTCTGCTTTATGTCTCCAAAGATGTCCATAATGAAAACTTTAACGAAGGAAACCTATAAATTCCCATGCGAGCGCTGGCTGGACACGAACGAGGACGATAACGAGGTGGTGCGAGAGCTCCCGGCCACAGGAGAGCTGATCCCAGAGCCGCTGCCAGGTGACCGCACATTAGTGAAGTAATCTATTGGATTACACATTTAAGTTCTGTATTCTGGTTACATTTAGATGACCTTTGACCTTTAACTCGTCTGTCACATAGATTGATTATTTTGTGTCATATTCATGTCAGAACATATATTCTGTAACACTTTACATAAGATGAATTTCATTTGTTAACATGAACTAACAATAAACAACACTTCTACAGCATTTATTAATCTTAGTCAAACGTAAATTCAACATTTACTAATACAGTTTTAAATTCCAAAGTTGTTAAGTTTAAGTTCCAAAGCACCGTGAACTAACATGAACCAGCAATGAAGAATCAGATTTGTACTAATGCTAATATATTGATATTATCATAACAACTAATGTTAACAAATGAGACCTTACTGTGAAGCGTTACCACATATTCCATATAAAAACTATATATAAAAATCTATATAAAAATAGTAAATATAAAACTAGATAAAAAGTTTGTCAAGACGAGCTCTGAAGTTGGCTCAGAGCATTTCTAGCATGATTTGGCATTTTGCTAGCATGGTTTAACATGTTGCTAGCATGTTTTATCATGTTGCTAGCATGATTTAACACATTGCTAGCTTGTTGCTAGCATGATTTAACATGTTGCTAGCATGATTTAGCACATTGCTAGCATTTTGTTAGCATAATTTAACACATTGCTAGTATGATTTTACATGTTGCTAGCATGATTTAACACATTGCTAGCATGATTTAACATTTTGCTAGCATGATTTAACACATTGCTAGTATGATTTTACATGTTGTTAGCATTATTTAACACATTGCTAGCTTGTTGCTAGCATTATTTAACATGTTGATAGCATGATTTAACACATTGCTAGCTTGTTGCTAGCATGGTTTACCATGTTGCTAGCATGATTAAGCACATTGCTAGCATGATTTGGAATTTTGCTAATATGATTTAACATGTTGTTAGCATTATTTAGTACATTGTTAGCTTGTTGCTAGCATGATTCAACATGTTGTTAGCATGATTTAACATATTGCTAGCATGATTTAACAATTTGTTAGCATGATTTATCACATTGCTAGCATTTTGTTAGCATAATTTAACACGTTGCTAGTATGATTTTACATGTTGTTAGCATTATTTAACATGTTAGCATGATTTAACACATTGCTAATATGATTTTACATGTTGTTAACATTATTTAACATGTTGCTAGCATGATTTAACACATTGCTAGCATTTTGCTAGCATGATTAGCATGTTGATATTTGTTAACAAGATTTAACTTTAACATGTTGTTAGCATGATTAGCATATTGTTAGTTGCTAGCATGATTTAGCATTTCGCTAACATGATTTAGCAAGTTGATAACATGATTTAACATGTTGTTAACATGATTAGCATGTTAGTTTCTAACATTATTTAACATGTTTGCAAACATGATTTAACACATTGCTAGCATGATTAGCATGTTGTTACTTGCTAGCATGATTTAACATGTTAACATGATTTAACAAGTTTGTTAACAAGATTTGACATTGTTAGCATTATGTTAGCATTATTAGCATTGTTAGTTTCTAGCATGATTTAACATTTTGCTAACATGATTTAACACATTGCTAGCGTGATTAGCATGTTGTTACTTGCTAGCATGATTTACCAAGTTTGTTAACAATATTTAAAATTGTTAGCATTTTGCTAGCATGATTAGCATGTTGTTACTTGGTAGCATGATTTACCAAGTTTAACAATATTTAAAATTGTTAGCATTTTGCTAGCATGATTAGCATGTTGTTACTTGCTAACATGATTTATGAAGAACATCATGTTTTGCGGTGTACGTAAGTTTAGGATTGTGATTATGCAGATGTGAATCAGTGATTATTGTGCGTTATGTAGCGTGATCAGGACAGACTCAGTCCACAGGATAAAGCTTCATGTTTCTCTCTGTTGTTTCCTCCAGTCATCAAGTATCGCGTGACGGTCTGCACGGGGAGCGTGAGCGGCGGCGGGACGGATGCGCATGTGTTCCTGTGTCTGATCGGGGATCAGGGGGACACTGGCGACCGCGCGCTAATCAACTGCAAGAACAACGTCAACAAGTTTGAGAAGGGCAACGTTAGTGCAGATCCTGTGGAGACTCGCTCTCTGCACATTTATACATTATTTTAATGATTTAAAGGGGTTATGACATGAGAAATCAAATTGGCTTTGATCTTTCATACGAGGTCATTGTACCATTAAAACATCCTGCAAGTTTAAAACGTCTTCATTATAAACGAAGCATTTATTTAATCAAGCTCCAAAAACAGCTCGTTTTGAAATTGTGGGATCTGTGATGTCACACAGACAGGTACATTTGCATATGCCCGCCTCCAGAGCAAGACATCGACCTATAATTATACATCATCGCACCACAGGCCCCGCCCACTGGCACCATAGACTCCGCCCAGAAACAAGCAGATGGTTTATTTTAATGGCGTCCCGGATCGCATTGCAGGATTATATGTTTGTTCGGAGCATTTGACAGCAGCTGCATCACAAACCATCAGTGAATGATTTCATTATGCTTCGTCTGGAAATGACGGTTTATATGGATGATGCTTTCAAAACACGTACTCGCGTGCACTAGCGAGTGTTTCCTATGCAGTGACGTTAGCCAATCATAATAAAACAAACATTATAAGTGAACCTCAAGGAAAATAATACAAATGATTTTATACATGTCATGACCCCTTTAATTAATTTCTTAGTAAGTGTTTTATTTTGATTGATTACTTTATTTTATTTTAATTTTAAGTACATTTTTAGTGTTCTATTTTGACTGTATTTTATTTAAAATTATTCGGTTTAATTTTATGATTTAATACATTTTTAGTGTTTTATCTAAAATTTTAACTTAATATTTATGTGATTTTAGGTCATTTTTAGTAAGTGCTATTACTATGTTTACTTGATTTTAATTTTAGACTTTTATGATATAGTTCATTTTTAGTGTTTTTTGATTCCTTTTAATTTAAAATTATTTGGTTTAATTTTATGATTTAACAAATTTTTTTGTGTTTTATTTAGAATTTAAATTTTATATTTATTTGATTTAGTTCATTTTTAGTAAGTGATTTACTATGATTGTTTACTTTACTTTTATTTTATTTTATATTTTTAGTGTTTTATTTTTGATTGTTTTTATTCTCAAATTATTCGTTTTAATTTTTAATTTTTATGATTTAATTAATTTTTATAGTTTTATTTAGAATTTTAATTTTATGTTTTTGTGATTTAGTTCAATTTTAGTGTTTTATTTAGAATTTTAATTTTATATTAATTTGATTTAATTCATTTTTATTGTTTTATTTAGAATTTAAATGTTATATTTTTGTGATTTTAGTTCATTTTTAGCAAGTGTTTTATTATGATTGCTTATTTTAATTTTAGAGTTTTATGATAAGTTCATTTTTAGTGTTTTATTTTGATTTTGTTTTTAATTTATGTGTTTAATTTGTGTTTAAATTATTTGGTTTAATTTTATGATTTAATTAATTTTTAGTATGTAATTTAGTTCATTTTTAGTAAGTGCTTTATTATGATTGTTTACATTATTTTATTTTAATTTTATATTTTTATGATATAGTTAATTTTTAGTGTTTTATTTAGAATTTTAATTTTATATTTATTTGAGAAGTTCGTTTTTAATGTTTTATTTTGATTTGAAATTATTCTTTTTAATTGTTATGATTTAATTATCTGCAAATATCTATATCTAAATATCAAATATCTGCCAATGGAGTCAGAAAAATAATCTTAATTCAAAGGGAAACAAGAATATTTTCCAGTCTTAATGTCTTCAGTCTTGCTCCTCCAGTGAATGTGTCTTGATTTGGTCTGCGTTGGTCTCAGGCGGACGAGTTCATCATCGAGGCCGTGTCGATCGGGCCGGTGCGCCGGGTGCGGATCGGTCACGACGGCCGAGGCGGAGGCTGCGGATGGTTCCTGGATAAAGTGCTGATCCGAGAGGAAGGCCAGGCCGAATCACAGGCCGTTGAATTCCCGTGCAACAGGTCACACACACGAGCTGCTCATGAACTCACACAGATCCTGCTTTAACACACACACACACGCTCATATCCTTCATCTGTGCAGATGGCTGGACCGCAACGAGGACGACGGGCAGATCGTTCGGGAGCTGGTGCCGTTTGCAGACGGACAGAGGCTTTACAGTGAGTTTCCTCCTCCGTATGATGAGATTCCCGAACCCTTTGAGCTGTTAACAATATTATAATATAATAACAACACATCTGCATGGCCACGGTTCTTCTCTGATGGCGGTCACATGACATTCGTCTTTTTTAGTGTTTCTTTTTAGTATTTTGATTGTTGTTATTTTAAGTTTAACATTGAATACATTTTAGTACGTGTTTTATTGTGGTTATTTTTCTTTTACAATTGTTTATTTTAATTTTATATTTAGTTCATTTTTACTGTTTAATTTTGATTACTTTTTTAATTAATTATTTATTTTATATACATATATATTTATACATTTTTAGTAAGTGTCTTAATTTTTATATTTTTATATATTTTTTTATTTTTCAACATTTATTTAATTATTTATTATTTATTTATTCATTTATTTATTTTATGATTTAATTAATTTTTGCAAGTATTTTATTTTGATTTATTTTATTTTAAAAGGCTTTAATTTTAAATTTGACATTTTTATGATTTAATTCTTATTTATTGTTTATTTTAATTCATTTTATATAAGTTTTATTTTATTTATTTTAAATTTACATTTTTGTGCTTTCATTTATTTTTAGTAAGTGGTTTAGTATGATTTTTTTATTTTAAAATTATTTATTTTAACAAAGTTAAAATAAATAATTTTAAAATAAAAACAATCAAAATAAAGTAAGTATTTTTTATTTCGTTCATTTTTAGTGTTTTATTTTGATAGCTTTTTTATTTTAAAATTATTTATTTTTATGTTGTCCATATTTTATGATTTTAATACATTTTTAGTAAGTGGTTTAATTTTTTTTTTTTTTAATTTTCATGATTTAATTAATTTTATAATAAAGTTATAATAAATCATTTTAAAATAAAAGCAATCAAAATAAAACACTAAAAATGTATATAAAGTATTTTTTATTTTGTTCTTTTTTTTAGTGTTTTATTTTGATTTGCTTTTTATTTTAAAATTATTTATTTTCAATTTGACATTTTTATGATTTAATTAATTTTTAGTAAGTGTTTTATTCTGATTTATTTCATTTTAAAATGATTTATTTCAATTTGACATTTTTAAGATTTAATTAATTTTTAGTAAGTGTTTTATTAAGATTATTTTATTTTAAAAGTTATAATAAATAATTTTAAAATAAAAGCAATCAAAATAAAACACTTAAAATGTATATAAAGTATTTTTTATTTTGTTCATTTTTAGGGTTTTATTCTGATTTATTTTATTTTAAAATGATTTATTTTAATTTGACATTTTTATGATTTAATAAATTTTTAGTAAGTGTTTTATTCTGATTTATTTTATTTTAAAATGATTTATTTTAATTTGACTTTTTTATGATTTAATAAATTTTTAGTAAGTGTTTTATTCTGATTTATTTTATTTTAAAATGTTTTATTTTAATTTGACATTTTTATGATTTAATAAATTTTTAGTAAGTGTTTTATTCTGATTTATTTTATTTTAAAATGATTTATTTTAATTTGACATTTTTATGATTTAATAAATTTTTAGTAAGTGTTTTATTCTGATTTATTTTGTTTTAAAAAGATTTATTTTAATTTGACATTTTTATGATTTAATAAATTTTTAGTAAGTGTTTTATTCTGATTTATTTTATTTTAAAATGATTTTATTTCAATTTGACATTTTTATGATTTAATAAATTTTTAGTAAGTGTTTTATTCTGATTTATTTTGTTTTAAAATGATTTATTTTAATTTGACTTTTTTTTTATTTAATCCATTTTTAGTAAGTGTTTTTTATGATTGTTTTTAATTTTAAATTATTTGTTTTAATTTGACATTTTTATGATTGAATTCATTATTATAAAACACAGTTTGGCACACGGATGAGATTTGCCTTTCCTCCCTGCCGGTGTTTCAGACGTGAGCTATCACATCGCGGTGAAGACGGGGAACGTCAGCGGAGGAAGCTCCGACTCTAAAGTGTTCGTGAAGTTCTACGGCGAGAAGGGCGACACCACCCGAATGCTGCTCGTGGTCTCCGACAACAACCTGCGCAATTACTTCGAGACGGGGCGGGTGGATGTGTTCACCGTGGAAACCGCTGACATCGGCCAGGTGTGTTTAGCGAGACTGAAGCGCTTCAGATGATGCTGCAGTAAATCAGAGTGTTCTGAGATGTTGTTCTTGACTGCAGATCAACCGGCTCCTGATCGGCCACACGAACGAGGGCATGCGCGCCGGCTGGTTCCTGGACAGTGTTCAGATCATGGTTCCCAACCACGGCAGACACTACATGTTCCCCAGCCACCGCTGGCTGTGCAGAGAAGAGGCTGATGGGAAGACGGAGGTGGAGATTTACCCCAGTGAGATCCTGGACGTGGAGCAGTGTAAGCGCTCACGCAGTTTTACATTCCTGTGATTTAATCAGGTTTAGTGCGTGTTTTGACCTTTTCAAATTCATATTTTTATTATTTTATTACTTTTTATTTTTATTTTGTCTTTAAATAATCAGTAATTCCAGTCTCACTTCTTGCTGTAGGTTTGTAGCTAATTTTCAAATTTACATTTTTATTATTTTATTACCTTTTATTTTAATTTATTTTATCTTTAAATTATTTATTTTAAATTTTTTATTGTTTTTATTTTAAAATAATCCAATTGTACATTTTATGATTTATTCCGTTTTAGTAAGTGTTTTATTTTAACCTTTTCAAATTCACACTTTTATTATTTTATTAATTTTTATTAAGTTTTTAAAAAATATTTTTTTCATATTTTTAAGATTTAATTCATTTAATTAGTGTATTATTTTGATTGATTTCATTTTTAAATTACGCATTTCAATTTAAAAGTTTTCATCTAATTTTTAGTATGTGTTTTATTTAGATTTATTTTATCTTTGAATTATTTATTTTACATTTTTATGATTTAAGTGTTTTATTTTTTTATTGTTGCTTTTTTAAATTATCCAATTGTACATTTTATGATTTAATACATTTTTAGTTAAGTGTTTTATTTTGATTAAATCTTAGAAAATGTAAAATAATTTAAAGACATTTTTAAAATGTATTCATTTCAGTTTCATATTTTATGTTTAAATATTTTTAGTAAGTGTTTTATTTTGAGTGATTTTATTTTTAAATAATTTATTTTACATTTTTATTATTTAATTTTAATAAGTGTTTATTTGAATTTGTTTTTAAATCTTAGAAAATGTAAAGTAAATAATTTAAAAAAATATTTTAATTTAAAATTATTTCAGTTTCATATTTTATGTTTAAATACATTTTTAGTAAGTGTTTTATTTTAATTTATTTATTTTAAATGATTTATTTAAATTTCATATTTTTATGATTTCCTTAATTTTTAGTAATTGTTCAACTTTTAAATCATTTATATTATAAATTTATTGATTGAATTAATTTGATTATTTTTATTAGTTTATTTATTTCTTAGTTTAGTTATTATGATTATTAATGTAATCTTTCTGGTCTTCTGGTGTGTGGGTGATGATGTTTTGAGCCGGTTTAATGTCCTCTTGTCGTTTAGTGATCAACTATGAGATCACGGTGGTGACGGGCGACGTCTTCGCCGGCGGCACGAATGCCAATGTGTTCATCCAGATCTACGGAGATCAGGGAAAGACGGAGGTGCTGAATCTCAGCAGCCGCTCCAATAACTTTGAAAGAGCAACGACTGAGATATTCAAGGTAAAGTTCACGTCTGACCATCAGTGCTTCACAGGACACACATCTGGTCATAATCATCTGATTCATCCAGTAGATCAGGGACTGAAGCCCTTTGAGCTGTGGGGAATAGTTACTTAAGTTAATTTAAGTTAATATTTCAATAATTTATCAACACATCTGCATGTTCACGGTTCTTCTCTGATGTCGCTTAACGTTATATGACATGCATGTAAACAAACAAAATATTTCATATTTTTTTAGTAAGTGTTTTATTTAAAATGTTTTTTTTTTTAAAGTTATTTATTTATTTTAATTTTACATTTTTATGATTTCACACATTTTTAGTGTTTTATTTTGTTTTTATTTTACAATTATTTATTTTAATTTTACACTTATCATTTTTAGTGTTTTAGTAAGTGTTTAATTTTTATTGATTTTAAGTTAAAATGATTTATTTCACATTTTTATGATTTGATTAACTTTAATAAGTGTTTTATTTTATTTTTTTTATTTTAAAATTATTATGTTTTTTATTTTGATTTGTTTTTATTTTAAAAGTTTTATTTATTTTAATTTTTTATTTTATTTTAATTTAATTTTTAGGAAGGGTTTTATTTGAATAGCTTTTATTTTAAAATGATTTATTTCACATTTTTATGATTTAATTAACTTTTAATAAGTGTTTTATTTAAATTTTTTATTTTAAAATTATTTTCATTTTACACTTATGATTTTATTCATTTTTAGTGTTTTTATTTTGATTGTTTTTATTTTAAAGTTTTTTTATTTATTTTATTCTTAAATGTTTGATTATTTAATTTTCAGTAAGAGTTTTGTTTGAATTGTTTTTATTTTACAATTATTTATTTTAATTTTACGCTTATGATTTCATAAATTTTGAGTGTTTTAGTAAGTGTTTAATTTTAATTTGATTGATTTAAATTTTTTATTTTAAAATTATTTATTTTAATTTTACACTTATGATTTTATTCATGTTTAGTGTTTTTATTTTGATTTGTTTTTTCATTTTAAAGTTTTATTTATTTTAATTTTACTTTTTTATTATTTAATTTTTAGTAAGGGTTTTATTTGAATTGTTTTTATTTTAAAATGATTTATTTCATATTTTTATGATTTTAGTTTTTAATTTTTTTGTGTTTCATTTTGATTGATTTTTATTTTAATTTCTTTAACATTTTTATTATTTGATTTAATTTTAATAAATGTTTTATTTTGATTTGTTTTTATTTTAAAATGATTTATTTGATTTGCACATATTTTATTTTAATGTATTTCATATTGATATGATTAAATTTATTTTATTTTAAAATTATTTTTAACTTTGTTTTTATGACTTAAATAATTTTTAGTCAGTGTTTGTTTTTATATTATGGATATATAACCATCATCATCCTCACACTAATGATCTGTGGTCAGACTGAAGCTAAAGACGTGGGGAAGATCTTCAAGATCCGCATAAGCAACGATGACACGGGCATCGGCTCCGGATGGTATCTGGACCGGGTGGAGATCAAGAGTCTGGTCATGGCCATGGTGCCCAAAGAGAAGAAGGAAGACAAGAACAAGAAGAAGAAGAAGAAGAAGAAGGCGGAGGAGGATGAGGACGAGGAGGGCGGCGAGGAGGAGATGCGTGAGGTGGTCCAGACCTACAGCTTCCCCTGCGACCGCTGGCTGGCGTCGGACGAGGAGGACGGAGAGACGGTGGTGGAGCTCCTGCCGGAGGACAGCGGGGAGCTGGAGGGTGCGGAGAGCAACAAATCACGGTAAATCCTTTTAATAAAAGCGTGCTTTAATAACTCATCATCCTTCCTGCCGCAGAAAACACGTACGAGGTCAACGTGTTCACGGGAAACATGATGGGCGCCGGGTCTGACGCCAACGTTTTCATCAACATCTACGGCGAGAACGGAGACACCGGCGAGCGGCGCCTGAAGAAGTCCAACCATCTGAACAAGTTCGAGAGTGGACAGGTGAGGTGAAGAGCGGGAATCCGACACCATCATCCCTCATGTTATTCACAGCAGATGTAGTCGTATAGTCTTACTCATCTGTTAATGTCGGCACGTACATTATTTAGTGCACATTGAATATGCTGCTCCGAATCAAGGCCACCTTCAGACATCTGTGTGTTCATCAGGTGTAACCCTCCGGTTGAGCTCAAAACTCTGTTGAAACTCTGGTTTTTCCATGCAATTTGCCAAAAAAGGTACAGAAGCTTTCAGAAGACACTAATACACACCCTTAAGGGCTCAGTGAAGTACACAGGATACGCCACAGATTCATGTGAAAACAGAAAGCCTCTATTGCAGCTTGTCAGAGAATAAAAAATATATAATATATGACAAATTGTATAATTCCGATCTATTTCTATTGTGTTGTACTTTCAAAATTGGCTTTACAGACACAAAATAAATTGAAATCATAAAAATGTCAAATTATAATTAATAAATAACCAATCAAAATAAAACACTTTTACACATTTTTAAAAATTAATTAAATCATAAAGACATACAATTTAAATAATTGTAAAATAAAAGCAATCATACCAAATTAATTACTAAAAAAAGAAATGTCTTCTTGTAGCAACTATTTACAAATAAGTTTGGAAAAATTACAATTTCTTCTCTTCTGCTCACCAAGGCTGTGTTTATGATCATAAATACAGTAAAACAGTGAAATATTACTCCAGTGTAAATCAGCTGTTCTCTATGTGAATATATAGTAAAGTGTCATTTATTCCTGTGATCAAAGCTGAATTTTCAAGTAAGATTTTTCAAAAATTAATACATTTATTCATCAAGGCTGCATTAAATTGATCAAAAGTGACATTTCTAATGTTACAAAAGATTCTATTTCTAATAAATGCTGTTCTTTTGAACTTTCTGTTCATCAAAGAATCCTGAAAATTCAAATGTATCAGTTTCCACAAAAATATGAACATTGATAATAATCATAAATGAAATTCTGACTTAAAAAGTCAAAATTGTGACAAAAAGTGTTATAACATAAAAAAATTAATTATGACATAAAAAAGTAAAAATTTAAACCGAAATTCATGTAAAAGGTCAAAAGTATTACTTAAAAAAAATTATTATGACTTACAGTTGAAATTAACATACTAAACTGAAATTATGACAAGTCAAAATTATGACAAAAAGATAAAAGTATTACTTAAAAAGTCATAATTATGACTTACAGTTGAAATTAACATACTAAACTGAAATTATGACTTAAAAAGTCAAAATTATTACTTAAGTTATAATGATGATTGAACATTAGTAATAGTAAGATATGATATTAATGATGTTCACAAAAACAGTACATTTATCGTCTATTTTGAGTAAAGATTTTTGCCAGTGGGGTCAGAAAAATAATCTTGTTTTCACTTTAAGTTTATTTTTCTGACTCCATTGGCTGATATTTGTTCTTGTTTTAAGCTCAAACTCATTTTGATATCTTCAGTCATTTCTCTTCTCCAGTAAATGTGTCTTGATTTAGGAATATTTAGATATTTGTGCTGGAAAACAAGACAGAAACACTGAGGAAGAACATTTTTTGCAGTGTTTTTCAAATATTGTTTGTTGACACCTTGCATGGAAACCATCGGCTGGTCAATGTGCACATCTATTGCACATTCATGACCCTGAATGAAGGTGAGGATTGATGGTGATCTGTTGCTTTAACTAACTCCAGCTGGTGACACACAGGAGGACTCGTTCTCCATCACGGCCGTGGAGCTCGGGCCCCTGAAGAAGCTGAGGATCCGGCACGATAACAGCCATCAGTCGGCCTGGTACCTGGACCGGGTGGAGATCGTGGACACTAAAGACGACACCACGTGAGTTCACTCCAACCGGAGGATCCGCCCCGGCACGGCATGTGTCGAATTTATTCATGAGTCTATTGTGTTGAAGTGCTTGTGACACGTACCGTCACCACACACAGATCTCACAGCTTCATATCGGGTTGCGCTGCAGGTATTACTTCCCCTGTAATCGCTGGCTAGCGGTTGATGAAGATGATGGTCAAATTGCCCGAGAGCTCGTTCCTGTGGATGAGGCCTTCATGAGGAAGGACGAGGATGAGGAGGAGTCCGGGGCCACACTGGGATTGGAGCAGAAAGGTGGAAGAAACATTGTTTTTGGGCTCTTTCCTGCTTGAATGTTGATTATTTCCTCATATTCTCCATTGTTGCGGCTCCTCTCTTCCCAGTCTGTCAGTAACGCTCTGTTTAGTTCCTGTCTCTATGAAGCCCCTCCTTCTCAAAAGCACAATGTGCTCTGATTGGTCGGCTGGAGTAGTGTGTTGTGATTGGTGTTTGGGAAATGCCCCGCCCCTCACCATAACCACCAGTTTCAACACACTACTAACTAACTCAACCAGGCCCCGCCCCTTTATTCTGCGTATGAATTATTTAAATAAGGAATATTGGTTTATCACTTTTTACCAATAGGTGGCGCTGTGACTAAATTGATGTGGTGTGGTCAGAGTGAGGTGACAATGACACATACAAAGTTTGGTGTCAATATGCCAAAGTATTGCAGAGATATGGCCTCAAGTGTCATTTTAGCATCATGCCTCAAATTTGTTGCTGTGCTATACGAAAATGGTTTCGTCTGTGGACACGAAATCAGTAACTTTTTGTCAGCACAGTCTGAAGATGATCTGAGTCAAATTTGGTGAAAATCGGACAAACGGTCTGAGGAGGAGTTTGAAAAAGTATGTTTTGAAATAAAATCAAAATGGCGGACAGGAAGTTCAGCCAAATATGGCAAAATTGGTATCGATGTTCTCGGCATGACCCATAGAATATATTAAGACCAGTTTCATTACAATAGGCTAATTTTATCAAAAGTTATTGGCATTTTTGGAAATTTCATTATAACTTTTGACCTCAAGGTGGCGATGCCCTGAAACTTTTTGAGTACTGTCGTACTCAAAAAAACTGTAACAATACGCCAATGCATCCGTAAACGCATTTTACGACAAAATTCAAAATGGCTGATGCCCAAAATGGCCGATATGGGAAAATTGGGTATTGTATGACTTGGTATGCTGCACTGAATCTAAAGAGACCAGTTTATTTTTGGCCAAAGCGTTCAGAAGTTATAAGCAAAAATGTACTTTTTTTTTTTTATATCTCCTGACCACTAGGTGGCACTGTGCAGATAACCTCAGGTCATGGTTGTCATAACACACACCAAGTTTGGTCAGAATATGGTAAAGCATTGCGGAGATATGGCCTCACGTTCATTTCGGCGCTCGTCGTCAAATTCGTGTGCACGTTATTCGAGAACCGTTTGACAAATCAACTTGAATTCCAGAACTTTTTGTTGGCATGGTCTGAAGATGATGTGGTTCAATTTTTGTTAATATCGGAGTAACGGTCTAGGAAGAGTTTGAAAAAAGTAGTTTTTTTGGAAAATTTAAAATGCTGAAAAAATTTTCATGACGTCACAAACGTAAGTCAAATTTTGGAAAGGTGGTGGCGCTAGAGGGATTGAGTTAGAGACTCCAAATTTGGTATGGTGAAAGTTTGGACTGACCTCTGTCAGTGTGCCAAATTTCACAACTTTTTACCACACGGTTCTATGGGCTACCACTGAATCAAAAGTGAAAGAAGAAATGGAAGCAGAATAATAAGAACACCAATGGATAAAATAGGTGCCCATGTACCTACGGTGCTTCGCCCCTAATTATTTGTGACCAGTTGTGTCTATCAGACAAAGTGATCATTTTTTTATTTATTCTTTGTATTTTTTGTTTGTAGCAATGTCAACAACATACACGCTGAGGATCAAGACCGGAGAAAAGAAACACGCTGGAACAGACGCCAATATGTTTGCGATCCTGTACGGAGAGAATGACGACACGGGTGAAAACACACACGATCATCTCTTGTGTTAAATACTGGGTGTTCTTCTTCACACCGTCTTCTGATAATTCTAATAGCTTTTCTTGGTTTCTTCACTCAGGAATCATCAATCTGAAAGCCTCTAAATCACACAAGAACAAGTTTGAGAAGGGAATGATCGATGAGTTTACCGTGGAGGCCGTCGATCTCGGAGAGCTCCAGAAACTCAGAATCGGCCATGATAACGGAGGTGAGTGACGTGAGCGAAAGCACATGATGGTGTGTTCAAGTCATAGACTGGAAAAAAAGATGGACGACGCACATTCAATCTCTTCCATTGTAGTAAGTATTGTCCATTTGTTTTTTATTTTATATAAAATACATATTTTACAAAATATTTTTCACTATAAAATTACTATAAAATCAAAGCCATATGTCTAACCAAGTTGTGTTCCATATTTGAAGTTGATATCACAAAAATTTAAGTTCCGATGAGATTTTGTTTAGGCGCTGTACCAAAAATAGCCACCGGGTGTCACCCACATTAATGCATTCTCCTGTCCAAATATCACTTCTATCACAAAACAGTCACCAAATACGGAACCTTGAGATGCAGACCTTTCCGACGATATGTGTTTTGTTAAGATTATAAAAGATTTGATTATAAAGTAGTTCAAATAAATTTTGTAATATGAAACCTGACACCGCCCACTAGGGGAGGAGCCCTCTAAAAGAATTTAGAGTACCGTTTCCATGGCAACGCAACGTCCAATTTTAAAATGGTTTTCACAGGATGAATTTTGAGTTCGTAAGCTTTCGAATGATACCTAATTTATGATGATTACTAAAATATGTGATGTGGAAAAAAAAGGCAATTTTAAAAAAAAAGAGCACCAAGGGGTGCGCTAGCGGGACGGTGACAGTTAAGGGGTTAAAGAATGAACACTTGAACTTACATCAGCGTGATAAAAACTGCCTAAAATGACAGAAACCATATTTGGAAAAATTTTTTTGAAGTTTAATTTGATTGTTTAGTTTGTCTCGCGTCCCATTCTATTACATGGAGGGGGTGGGGTTTATGAGCTGTACTGGGACCAGCCACCTGTGGGCGATCGAGACGCTTTGGCTTCACTTTTCAGGACTCGTGTGGCACACTTTATGAGAACTGAACTGAGCTGGACGATGACATTACTGTTTTCTCCAGAGCGGCTGTACAGCCGAATCAAATTCTGTTGCATTATTTTCCTGATAACACTGTGAAGCTGCTTTGAAACAATCTGCATTGTAAAAAGCGCTATATAAATAAAGGTGACTTGAGTTGACTTGACTTGGTTCAAGTCATGTCAGAAAGATCATGTTCACGTGTTGAACGCTTTTGAACGCCACCACACAGTCGACCAAGCATTAACTTCTTGAGCAATTTGAGCTCCAGTAGCTCGTCTGTTTGATCAGACCACACGGGCCAGCCTTCGCTCCCCACGTGCATCAATGAGCCTTGGCCGCCCATGACCCTGTCGCCGGTTCACCACTGTTCCTTCCTTGGAGCACTTTTGATAGATACTGACCACTGCAGACCGGGAACACCCCACAAGAGCAGCAGTTTTGGAGATGCTCTGACCCAGTCGTCTAGCCATCACAATTTGGCCCTTGTCAAACTCGCTCAAATCCTTACGCTTGCCCATTTTTCCTGCTTCTAACACATCAACTTTGAGGACAAAATGTTCACTTGCTGCCTAATATATCCCACCCACTAACAGGTGCCGTGATGAAGAGATAATCAGTGTTATTCACTTCACCTGTCAGTGGTCATAATGTTATGCCTGATCGGTGTACGATAAAGTGTGCAGTGGCTTCATAAAGGAATTAAAAACATAAAATAGCAAAACACACCTGATGCACATTCTTTGTTCTTCATTTTCTAGAAGTAGAGTTGAAAAACCTTGTGTAGTTTATTAAGAGAAGGTGCACCGCCATCTTGCTCCGACTTTCCAACTCGTAAATACAAACTTCCCAGCATGACTTGAGACCAGCGTGAGTGACAGCTGGGATTGAATCAGGCTTTGTTCAGCTCGATTGCCTCTAAAAGCTGCTTGCAAACAGTTAGTGACCCGTCTGGTGTTAGTTTGCCTGGCAACTTTACAGAAACGTTCTTAATGGCCATTGTTGTTCTCGAGTAATACATCAACACACAGGAAATACATCACAAATGAGCCTCTAGTGTTCCTAGACAGCAGTGAGGATCTCTCTGATGTTTCTCCCCGACCTTAATCTAGAGATTCAGAAGAGATTCTGAAATATTATGTGTATGTACCGTTATATTTGCACTGACTGCTCTACCATCTGCATCTTAAATGCACTTTAACATAAATGATACAATACTTTTATACAAACCCGATTCCAAAAAAGTTGGGACACTGTACAAATTGTGAATAAAAACAGAATGCAATGATGTGGAAGTTTCAAATTTCAATATTTTATTCAGAATACAACATAGATGACATATCAAATGTTTAAACTGAGAAAATGTATCATTTTAAGGGAAAAATAAGTTGATTTTAAATTTCATGGCATCAACACATCTCAAAAAAGTTGGGACAAGGCCATGTTTACCACTGTGTGGCATCCCCTCTTCTTTTTATAACAGTCTGCAAACGTCTGGGGACTGAGGAGACAAGTTGCTCAAGTTTAGGAATAGGAATGTTGTCCCATTCTTGTCTAATACAGGCTTCTAGTTGCTCAACTGTCTTAGGTCTTCTTTGTCGCATCTTCCTCTTTATGATGCGCCAAATGTTTTCTATGGGTGAAAGATCTGGACTGCAGGCTGGCCATTTCAGTACCCGGATCCTTCTTCTACGCAGCCATGATGTTGTAATTGATGCAGTATGTGGTCTGGCATTGTCATGTTGGAAAATGCAAGGTCTTCCCTGAAAGAGACGACGTCTGGATGGGAGCATATGTTGTTCTAGAACTTGGATATACCTTTCAGCATTGATGGTGCCTTTCCAGATGTGTAAGCTGCCCATGCCACACGCACTCATGCAACCCCATACCATCAGAGATGCAGGCTTCTGAACTGAGCGCTGATAACAACTTGGGTTGCCCTTGTCCTCTTTAGTCCGGATGACATGGCATCCCAGTTTTCCAAAAAGAACTTCAAATTTTGATTCGTCTGACCACAGAACAGTTTTCCACTTTGCCACAGTCCATTTTAAATGAGCCTTGGCCCAGAGAAAACGCCTGCGCTTCTGGATCATGTTTAGATATGGCTTCTTTTTTGACCTATAGAGTTTTAGCCGGCAACGGCGAATGGCACGGTGGATTGTGTTCACCAACAATGTTTTCTGGAAGTATTCCTGAGCCCATGTTGTGATTTCCATTACAGTAGCATTCCTGTATGTGATGCAGTGCCGTCTAAGGGCCGAAGATCACGGGCATCCAGTATGGTTTTCCGGCCTTGACCCTTACGCACAGAGATTGTTCCAGATTCTCTGAATCTTTGGATGATATTATGCACTGTAGATGATGATAACTTCAAACTCTTTGCAATTTTTCTCTGAGAAACTCCTTTCTGATATTGCTCCACTATTTTTCGCCGCAGCATTGGGGGAATTGGTGATCCTCTGCCCATCTTGACTTCTGAGAGACACTGCCACTCTGAGAGGCTCTTTTTATACCCAATCATGTTGCCAATTGACCTAATAAGTTGCAAATTGGTCCTCCAGCTGTTCCTTATATGTACATTTAACTTTTCCGGCCTCTTATTGCTACCTGTCCCAACTTTTTTGGAATGTGTAGCTCTCATGAAATCCAAAATGAGCCAATATTTGGCATGACATTTCAAAATGTCTCACTTTCAACATTTGATATGTTATCTATATTCTGTTGTGAATAAAATATAAGTTTATGAGATTTGTAAATTATTGCATTCCTTTTTTATTCACAATTTGTACAGTGTCCCAACTTTTTTGGAATCGGGTTTGTATATATATATATATATATATATATATATATATATATACACTCACCTAAAGGATTATTAGGAACACCATACTAATACTGTGTTTGACCCCCTTTCGCCTTCAGAACTGCCTTAATTCTACGTGGCATTGATTCAACAAGGTGCTGAAAGCATTCTTTAGAAATGTTGGCCCATATTGATAGGATAGCATCTTGCAGTTGATGGAGATTTGTGGGATGCACATCCAGGGCACGAAGCTCCCGTTCCACCACATCCCAAAGATGCTCTATTGGGTTGAGATCTGGTGACTGTGGGGGCCATTTTAGTACAGTGAACTCATTGTCATGTTCAAGAAACCAATTTGAAATGATTCGAGTTTTGTGACATGGTGCATTATCCTGCTGGAAGTAGCCATCAGAGGATGGGTACATGGTGGTCATAAAGGGATGGACATGGTCAGAAACAATGCTCAGGTAGGCCGTGGCATTTAAACGATGCCCAATTGGCACTAAGGGGCCTAAAGTGTGCCAAGAAAACATCCCCCACACCATTACACCACCACCACCAGCCTGCACAGTGGTAACAAGGCATGATGGATCCATGTTCTCATTCTGTTTACGCCAAATTCTGACTCTACCATCTGAATGTCTCAACAGAAATCGAGACTCATCAGACCAGGCAACATTTTTCCAGTCTTCAACTGTCCAATTTTGGTGAGCTCGTGCAAATTGTAGCCTCTTTTTCCTATTTGTAGTGGAGATGAGTGGTACCCGGTGGGGTCTTCTGCTGTTGTAGCCCATCCGCCTCAAGGTTGTGCGTGTTGTGGCTTCACAAATGCTTTGCTGCATACCTCGGTTGTAACGAGTGGTTATTTCAGTCAAAGTTGCTCTTCTATCAGCTTGAATCAGTCGGCCCATTCTCCTCTGACCTCTAGCATCAACAAGGCATTTTCGCCCACAGGACTGCCGCATACTGGATGTTTTTCCCTTTTCACACCATTCTTTGTAAACTCTAGAAATGGTTGTGCGTGAAAATCCCAGTAACTGAGCAGATTGTGAAATACTCAGACCGGCCCGTCTGGCACCAACAACCATGCCACGCTCAAAATTGCTTAAATCACCTTTCTTTCCCATTCTGACATTCAGTTTGGAGTTCAGGAGATTGTCTTGACCAGGACCACACCCCTAAATGCATTGAAGCAACTGCCATGTGATTGGTTGATTAGATAATTGCATTAATGAGAAATTGAACAGGTGTTCCTAATAATCCTTTAGGTGAGTGTATTTATACTTGTATTACTTTTTGCACATATTTGGCTTTATACTGTACTTCGCACAATGACAATAAAGTTGAATCTAATCTAATATTATCTTAAACTCTGCTCAGATATGTTTGAATTTGCATGTCAAAGTCTGAGATCTTTACTTGAGCATTTCACATCACAACATCTCAAATGTTGTTTTGGTGGTTCTGAAACACCGGAGCCAAAGTCTTTAACACTCTCTGTCAACTTGGATAATTTAGAGATTTCATCTGGTCGTGATGAGATATACATCTGAGAATCATCGGCATAACAGTGGAAACTAATTCCATGTTTTCTTATAATATTACCAAGTTGGCAGCATATATATTGAAAATAGCAGTGGGCCTAACACAGAGCCTTGTGGCACTTCATAATTTACTGACGTTATCTTAGATTTTTCCCCTTTTTAAATAGACAGTAGACAACCTTAATGCCTGTCCCTAAATACCATTAAAATATCTAAACATTCTTAAATCAAGATGCATTTACTTGAGAGGCAAAATAACTGAAAATGTTAACAATATATGAACAAATATCTGTCATTGGGGTCAGAAAAATTAACTTAATTAAAAGTGAAAAACATTATTTTTCTGATCCCATTGATAGATTTATATGATTTTTTTTGGAAAACAAGATCTGTAACTATAGCTTTAAATGCCTTTCAGCACAAGCATTAGTGGAGAAGAGATTATTGCGTTATCCAGGTAAAATGTCAGCCAGTATCGTGGATCTGTGTGTTTTTCAGGAGGGTCGGCGGGTTGGTTCTTGGACTGGGTGGAGATTGACGCTCCTTCTCAAGGACAGAGGCTTCGCTTCCCTTGCGGCCGCTGGCTGGACAGAGGAGAAGATGACGGAGCCATCGTCCGAGATCTGTATCCCGCGGACCTGCAGACTGAACTTTACACGCCGTGTACGATTCATTTATTCTTCCTTTGCTTACATTAACACTGTTTAGCTGTTTAAAAATTATGTTCTTCCTCAGTGTTTCTGTCTTGTTTTTCAGCACAAATATCTAAACATTCTTAAATCAAGATTGCTGGAGAAGCAAAATGACTGAAGATGCATTATATTTCCAGAAGTTTTGGGACGCCTGCCTTTACATGCACATGAACTTTAATGACATCCCATTCTTAATCCGTAGGGTTTAATATGGAGTTGGCCCACCCTTTGCAGCTATAACAGCTTCAACTCTTCTGGGAAGGCTTTCCACAAGGTTTAGGAGTGTGTTTATGGGAATTTTTGACCATTCTTCTAGAAGCGCATTTGTGAGGTCAGGCACTGATGTTGGACGAGAAGGCCTGGCTCGCAGTCTCCGCTCTAATTCATCCCAAAGGTGTTCTATCGGGTTGAGGTCAGGACTCTGTGCAGGCCAGTCAAGTTCCTCCACACCAAACTCACTCATCCATGTCTTTATGGACCGACGCTTTGTGCACTGGTGGCAGTCATGTTGGAACAGGAAGGGGCCGTCCCCAAACTGTTCCCACAAAGTTGGGAGCATGAAATTGTCCAAAATGTCTTGGTATGCTGAAGCATTAAGAGTTCCTTTCACTGGAACTAAGGGGCCAAGCCCAACCCCTGAAAAACAACCCCACCCCATAATCCCCCCTCCACCAAACTTTACACTTGGCACAATGCAGTCAGGCAAGTCCCGTTCTCCTGGCAACCGCCAAACCCAGACTCGTTCATCGGATTGGCAGACAGAGAAGCGTGATTGGTCACTCCAGAGAACACGTCTCCACTGCTCTAGAGTCCAGTGGTGGCGTGCTTTACCCCACTGCATCCCACGCTTTGCATTGCACTTGGTGATGTAAGGCTTGGATGAGCTGCTCGGCCATGGAAACCCATTCCATGAAGCTCTCTACACACTGTTCTTGAGCTCATCTGAAGGCCACAGAAGTTTGGAGGTCTGTAGCTATTGACTCTGCAGAAAGTTGGCGTCTTCTGCGCACTGTGACCCTCAGCATGCGCTGACCCCGCTCTGTGATTTTACGTGGCCTATCACTTCATGGCTGAGTTGCTGTTGTTCTCAATTGCTTCCACTTTGTTATAATCCCACTAACAGTTGAGCGTGGAATATTTAGTAGTGAGGAAATGTCAGGAATGGACTTATTGCACAGGTGGCAACCTATCACGGTACCACGCTTGAGTTCACTGAGCTCCTGAGAGCGACCCATTCTTTCACAAATGTTTGTAGAAGCGTCTGCATGCCTAGTGCTTGATTTATACACCTATGGCCATGAAGTGATTGAACACCTGAACTCAATGATTTGGAGGGGCGTCCCAATACTTTTGGCAATATAGTGTATTAAGATGAATTAATAAATCTATTTGAATGTATGTTTTTGTAAAGAGCTCTTTGTCTTTCTCCTGTAGTCGTTCCCTATGAGATAACCACCTTCACGAGCGACGTCTTCGCTGCGGGGACGGACGCAAATGTCTTCATCGTTCTATATGGTCAGAAGGGCCTAGCCACGCAGCAGAAGTACCTGTGCGTCAACAAGAGAGAGAGACGCTTGTACTTTCAGAGATCGGCAGAAGACATGTTCATAGTGGAGGTGAGCGTCTAGAGCAGCGCTCGTCTTCCCTATTGTGCCGTATATCGAGTGAAACGCTTCTCAAACAAGAACAAATGTAGGGCGGGGCTTGATTTTGTCTGTGGGGAATTGATTGGATGGTTGTGGTTTGCTATTGGTGGATCTCATGTGAGTGACAGGTTGCCCCGCCCTCGTCATCAGAGATGAGAAGAGATGTCGCTGTTATTCTGATTCAAGATTACCAGGAACATGAATTTAAAACAATTATGATAAATCGTTTAGAATGAACACTGCAATATTCCACAAAAACTGTGTATTATGATTTCGGTCTCAGTCGGTGTTGTTTTGTGTCTCTCTGCGAAGCTGGAAGACATTGGCGACATCATCGAGAAGATCCGCATCGGACACGATAACCAAGGGACGAACCCCGGCTGGCATCTGGACAGAGTGGAAATCAGACGACTTTTAAGAAAAGGAAAGGTGACTTGAGTTAGGCTATGTTTCCAGCCAACTATTTTTATGCAAATTTTGGGATATGGCTCGATGGAAGCGCTCATAAATGTGCATAAAAAACTGGATGATTGTTTTATCCGATAAGAAGACATGCACATAAACTGACGGAAACATATTTACTGAATAAATCCCTCAATGTGCAACAAAAAAGGCTGTGATTGGATAACTGGACTAACCAGCGGACCAATGGCATCGCAGCATCTCAAATGTTGGTTTGGTGGCTCTAAAACGCCGGAGCCAAAGTCTGTAAGATTTGTTGTTTTTTTTTAAAGAAAGAAATTAATACTTTTATTCATCAAGAATGCATTAAATTGATCAAAAGTGACATTTATAATGTAACAAAAGATTCTATTTCAAATAAATGCTGTTCTTTTGAACTTTCTATTCATCAAAGAATCCTGAAAAATAAAATATATCACAGTTTCCACAGAAATATGAACATAAAAAGCCAAATTATTACTTAAAATGTCAAAATTGTGACACAAAAAGTCAAAATTATGACATAAAACTAAATTATAACATTAAAAGTCAAAATTTAAACAGAAATTGACAAAGTGTCAAAATTATGACATAAATTTAAATAAAAACATTGTCAAAATTTAAACCAAAATAATTGCGTAATAAGTAAAAATTGTTGCTTGTCATAATTATGGACAGTTGAAATACTAAATTTAAATGATGACATAAAAAGTCAATTTAAACAGAAATTATGACGTAAAATTGTTACTTAAAACATCAAAATTATGATATTTTTCATATTTATGCTTTTTCATATTATGCTTTTATTCATCAAGGATGCATTAAATTGATCAAAAGTGACATTTCTAATGTTACAAAAGATTCTATTTCAAATAAATGCTGTTCTTTTGAATTTCTATTCATCAAAGAATCCTGAGAAATAAAATGTATCACAGTTTCCACAAAAATATGAACATAAAAAGCATAAATTATTACTTAAAAAGTCAAAATTGTGACACAAAAAGTCAAAGATTATGAAAATAAAAACAAAATTATGACATAAGTTGTAATTTAAACAGAAATGATGACATAAAAAGTCAAAATTGACATAAAAATAAATTATAACATTAAAAGCCGAAATTTAAACCAAAATTATTACCTGAATAATAATTACGTAATAAGTCAAAATTATTACTTAAAACGTCAAAATTATTACAAAAAGTTGAAATGAACATATTTTTCAAAAAAAATTAATACTTTTATTCATCAAGGCTGCATTAAATTGATCAAAAGTGACATTTCTAATGTTACAAAAGATTCTATTTCTAATAAATGCTGTTCTTTTGAACTTTCTGTTCATCAGAGAATCATGAGAAATAAAATGTATCAGTTTCCACAGAAATATGAAGTGTTTTCAACACTGATAATAATCATAAATGTTTGTTGAGCATCAAATCCTCATATGAGAATGATTTGTGAAGGATCATGTGACACTGAAGACTGGAGTAATGATGATAAATTCAGCTTTGATCACAGGAATAAATTACACTTTACTATATATTCACATAGAGAACAGATGATTTACACTGGAGTAATATTTCACTGTTTTTATGGTATGTCTTGGAGAGCATTAAAGTTGACCCCAAACTTTTGAATATTTTGCTCCAGTTTCCCAGGAAGTGGTGATTTTGTTCTCTTGAACACATGGGATGGAAACGCTGCTTTATTCGCAAATGTTTTATGCCATATTCCAGTTGAATGTGTAACTGTAGCTGCTGTCAGAGAAGATGAGCTGTGAGCGGTGTGTTTGTCCAGGGTTCGGAGACCACCATCTTCCCCTGCGAGCGCTGGCTGGCCCGCTCTGAGGACGACGGCGAGACGGTGAGAGAGCTGGTGCCGTCGGACATCATCACGGAGAAGCTGCTGAGAGACGGGACGCTCAAACACAGCGAGATCGAGGTGGAGGACGCGCTGGAGAGTACGTGCGCTCATATCAGTGTGGTTTCAGGATTACAGTTAGTACATTAGTGTTAATGCATGAACTATCTATGAGCAATATGTGCTTACAGCTTTATTAACCTTTGCTAATGTTCATGTTCATGTTAGCTCATTAACTAATGTTAACAGATACAACTTTTGATCATCATAATGTATTAATAAATGTTGAGATTGACATGAGCTAAGATTATAAATGCTGTAGAAGTGTTCTTTATTGTTAGTTCATATTAATTAATGTTAGCGTTTATTTCTTTATTTTCAGTTTGTTTTAGTGATTTTGTTTATTTTTTCTTTATTTTTATTTCCGTTTTAGTCATTTTAGTACTTAAAACTTTTTTCATTTCTAATTTTCTTTTTTTTAAATATTTTAATAATTGTAGTTTAATTTTCTAATATTCATGTTTTTAGGTTAATATTTTCATTGACTATTTATATTTTATATTTATATTTATATTAGAAATATATATATATTTATAGTTTAATTTTCTAATGTTAATATTTTTAGGTTAAGTTTTTCATTGACTTTATATTTAATTTCAGCCTCATTTCAAATAAACAAATTTGAATTTTAATAGTTAAATTTTCTAATATTCATGTTTTTAGGGTAAATATTTTCATTGACTATATTTTATTTTAGCCTTATTTCAATAAACAAAACAATTTAATATTTGTAGTTTGTAGTTTCAATATTTTTTGTTTTTAGGTTAAGTTTTTATTGACTATTTATATTGTAGTCTTATTTCAATAAATTATAAAAATATATATATATTTATAGTTTCATTTTCTAATGTTAATATTTTTAGGTTAAGTTTTTTATTTATATTTATATTTAATTTCAGCCTCATTTCAGTAAACAAATTTGATTTTTAATAGTTACATTTTCTAATATTCATGTTTTTAGGGTTAATATTTTCATTGACTATTTAATTTAATATTTATTTTATTTCAGCCTCATTTCAGTAAATAAAAACTACTTTTAATAGGTTTAAGAGACAATATTCAGTAAAATTACTGACTGCACTGACACTTTCAGATTTGAGCTGAATTATGACTCTGTTGTCTTCTATGTAATTTAATTTGTTTCATAATTGATGAATAACAATATTAACACTGTTATTTTGTGCTGTAGAAATAGAAAATAAATATGAAAAATACTTTTAAGTTTAGTTAATAAATTGACGTGGTCGTCTTTTGAGCCAGTTTTCCGTCATATCAGGATATTCGTTCAGCTGGTCATCAGATGTGGTTCATCTTTAACGCTGATGTTGTGTGATGTTTTTGTTTTCCTCCTCTCTCTCAGCTCACACGTATAAGGTGACGGTGAGGACGGGCGACATGTACGGAGCCGGAACCGATGCCAACGTCTTCCTGACCATCTACGGAGATCTGGGAGACACCGGAGAGCGAAAGCTCCGCAAATCTGAGAGCAGCAGCAACAAGTTTGAGAGAGGAGCCGTAAGCCCTGAAACCTTCACAATTACAGCAGTGGACAAGCCACATTAACATCTTCACCCTTTATCCAGTTATTATACACTGATCGGGCATAACATTATGACCACCTTCCTAATATTGTGTTGGTCCCACTTTTGCTGCCAAAACAGCCCTGACCCGTCAAGGCATGGACTATCTGGCTTAGGCATAGGTAGGTGGTACGTGTCAAAGTAACATCCACGTGGATGGCAGGACCCAAGGTTTCCCAGCAGAACATTGCCCAAAGCATCACACTGCCTCCGCCGGCTTGCCTTCTTCCCATAGTGCATCCTGGTGCCATGTGTTCCCCAGGTAAGCCACGCACACACACCCGGCCATCCACGTGATGTAAAAGAAAACGTGATTCATCAGACCAGGCCACCTTCTTCCATTGCTCCGTGGTCCAGTTCTGATGCTCACGTGCCACTGTTGGTGCTTTCGGCGGTGGACAGGGGTCAGCATGGGCACCCTGACTGGTCTGCGGCTATGCCGCCCCATACACAACAAACTGTGATGCACTGTGTATTCTGACACCTTTCTATCAGAACCAGCATTAACTTCTTGAGTAATTTGAGCTCCAGTAGCTCGTCTGTTTGATCGGACCACACGGGCCAGCCTTCGCTCCCCACGTGCATCAATGAGCCTTGGCCGCCCATGACCCTGTCGCCGGTTCACCACTGTTCCTTCCTTGGAGCACTTTTGATAGATACTGACCACTGCAGACCGGGAACACCCCACAAGAGCTGCAGTTTTGGAGATGCTCTGACCCAGTCGTCTAGCCATCACAATTTGGCCCTTGTCAAACTCGCTCAAATCCTTACGCTTGCCCATTTTTCCTGCTTCTAACACATCAACTTTGAGGACAAAATGTTCACTTGCTGCCTAATATATCCCACCCACTAACAGGAGCCGTGATGAAGAGATCATCAGTGTTATTCACTTCATGATGTTATGCCTCATTGGTGTATATAACTATTAACTATAGTTATTATAGACACTGATGAAGATGATGTGATATCAAAAAAACTTTTATGGTCTCTGCAAGTGTTTTTCTTAAAGGCTTTGTGATTATTTTACTGTGATCTATTTGTTGTAAAAAGCCTCAGTGAAGCTGAGAATCACCGTTGCTCCAGACTCACACCAGATGTTTGTGTAGGTGGACAAGTTCAGCATTGAAGCCGTGGACCTCGGTCAGGTCTTTAAGATCCGGATCCGGCACGACCACTCTCAGACGGGAGCCGACTGGTATCTGGATCAGGTGGAGGTGGTGGACGTGGAGACGGAGGAGGTTTACATGTTCCTGTGTGAACGCTGGCTCTCCAGGAAGAAAGAGGACAAGCGCATCGAGAGGACCTTCTACGTCAAGGTGTTACTGCTCATTCTTTATTAATTACACAGATACCAAACACATTCATCACAAGCTCAAATCCTGCTAAATAACAAAACGCCAACACTTTATAAGAAGGTCCCATTAGTTAGCGTTAGTTAATGCATTACCAGTGAGCCATACATTTGTTACAGTATTTATTAATATTTGTTGACATTAGTTAATAAAAATACAACTGTTCACTGTTAGTTCATGTCTGCTCAGGTCAGGGTTATTATAAAATAAATATACCAAAATTTGGACTTATTTTATTTTAGCTAGTTGCCAAGACAAGACTTCTTATTTTCATTTAGTTTAACTTGATGTACTAAAATTAAAATTAAAATTAAAACTGAAATAAAAATTAATAAAAAACTGTAGACGTTAAAAAAAAAACTAATTTCAAATGTCAAAAACGCACAACAAAATCACTAAAGCTTTAACTAAAATTAAAAATATAAATATAAATAAATATTTATATAAACATAAAATAAATATATAAATATAAAAACTAATCAAAATATTAATAAAAACTACGTATTATATTAAAAAACTAATACAAATCAAAATGTCAAAAACACAACAAAATTACTAAAGCTAAATCTAAATAAATATTTATAAAAATATATAAAAAATATAAATGTAAAATAAAAAAGAAATATAAAATATAAATATAAAATCTAATCAAAGTATTAATAAAAACTGTGTAGATGAATTAAAAAACTTAAACTAAACATGTTAAAAACACAAAATTACTAAAGCTTTAACTAGAATTAAAAATATAAATGTAAAATAAAAAATAAATATAGAAATATAAAAACTAATCAGAATATTAATAAAAACTATGTTTATAAATATATATACATATTTATAAAAAACAAAAACTAATAAAAATCTCAAAAACACACAAAACACTCAAAAACTATTAAAAATCACAAATTACTAAAGCTTTAAAAAATTTAAAAAGCTAAATAAATATTTATTAAAAAATATATTAAATTTAAATGTAAAATAAAAAATAAATATAGAAATATAAAAACGAATCAAAATATTAATAAAAGCTATGTAGATGTATTTATAAAAAATGTAATACAAAGGTAAAATTATGAATAAATATTTATACAAATATATATATATAAACTAATTTAAATATTAATAAAAAACATTATTGGAATTCAATGATGCTTAATATTAAATTCAAAAATATAAAATAATATTTTTTGGTTTTTTTAATGTTTTAGTAAATGTCAAAATGAACATTAACTAAGATTATTAAATGCTTTTCATTGTTAGTTAATGTTAACTAATGGAACCTTATACATAAAAACAAATGTATGAGTGAAAAAGGAATGATTAAATGATTAACAAAAGAAAAAGACTCATCCTGTACTTCATCCAAAACAAAGTCTTTATGGAGCCTGTGAGTGAAATCGATACATATACATGTAAAACAGCTCTTTAATCCACACACACTGCTGTGTGTCCTATTCACCAGGGCTACGCGGGCGAGAGGAACCCTCAGAACGCCAAGAAGAGCATGCAGAACTCTAAAGCCGGTCTGGACGGCAACATGAACAAGAAGAAGAAGAAGAAGAAGGCTGTGATCATGGAAGAGGGTCCGAGTAAGTGGACGCAGCCAATTCTCTGGCGTCTCTGAAGTCTCTGGCGTCTCTCAGATGGTGTGTGTGTGTGTGTGTGTGTCCACAGTGATCCCGTACCACTTCACCGTGTCGACGGGAGACGACCGGGACGCCAGCACCAGCAGCCGCGTGTACGTCATCATCATGGGGCCCGGCGATGTGGAGACGGAGCGGCTCTGGCTGGATCTGCCCGAAGGGAAGAAGTACTTCGCCGCAGGAGGGATGGAGCATTTCATGTGTTACGGCCTCGACGTGGGCGAGATCAAGAGAGTCGAGGTGAGGCGCGGAGGAGCTGAACGAGTCTCTTCTGTTCACCAGCTGCATTTATCTCATTAAAAATACTGTAAAACAGTGAAATTATGTTAGTTTGAGTGTAAGTAACAATGATTGAATTTTAAGCAGTCTCTCCTCTGGGGAAATTCAAGCTACACCCACCGAACTCGGCTCAGATTGCTCAACATGCTAATTCACACTAGCAACATGCTAATTCATGTTAGCAAAATGCCAATTCATGCTAGTAACATGTTAGATAATGTTAGCAAAATGCTAATTCATGCTAGCAAAATGCTAATTCATGTTAGTAGCAAGCTAGATCATGTTAACAAAATGTTAAAACATGCTCGCAACATGCTAAAACATGCTACAAACTTGCTAATTCATGTTAACATCATGTTAAAAAATGCTCACAACGTTAAAACATGCTAGCAACATGCTAATTCATGTTAGCAAAATGCTAAATAATGCTAGCAACGTGCTAAATCATGCTAGCAATGTGCTAAATCATGCTAGCAAACTTGCTAATTCATGCTAAAAATGTGTTAATTAATGCTAACATGCTAATTCATGCTAGCAAAATGCTAAATCATGCTAGCAAACGTGCTAATTCATGCTAGCAATGTTATTCATGTTAACATGCTAATTCCTGCTAGCAATGTGTTAAATCAGGCTAGCAATGTGTTAAATCAGGCTAGAAATGTAGTAAAACAATCTAGCAACATGTTAATTCATGTTAGCAAATGTTAAAACATGCTTATTCATGCGAGAAATGTGTTAAAACATGTTTATTTGTGTTATGAAAGTGCTAAAACATGTTAGGAAACATACTAATTCATGTTAGCAATATGCAAAATAATGTTAACAATGTGTTAACAATTCATATTAAAAATGTTTCAAACCATGTTAAATCATGTTAGCAGCTAGCAAAGTGTTAAATCATGTTAACAATGTGGTAAAACATGTTAGCAACATGCTAATTCATGTTAGCAAAGAGTTAAATCATGATAGTAATGTTAAAACATGTTAGCAAACATGCTAATTCGTGTTAGTAACATGTTAAGTGTGCTAGCAACATGTTAATTCGTGGCAAAAACGTGGTAAATCATGTTAGCTAATTGCTAATTAATGTTAACAACGTGTTAAATTATGCTAGCAATGTGGCAAAACGAGTTAACATGCTAGTTCATGTTAACAACATGATAAATCATGTTAACAATGTGCTTAAAAATGTTAACAACATTATAATTCATGTTAGCAATGTGTTACAACATGCTAATTAATACTAGCAATGCGCTAAAACATGCTAGCAAAACATGCTAATTCATTCATTCACTAATTCATCTAGTGATCATGGCTGCAGCAGTTCGTGGAATGATGTAGAAGAGCGTGTTTGACTGTTATACCTGAGAGCTGTTAGTGAGTTGCTGTGTTCTCTGCTCAGCTGGGTCATAACGGAGCGACCCCGGAGAGCTGCTGGCTGGTGGATGAACTCTCTGTGGGCGTTCCCACCAAAGGGATTCAGTACAACTTCCTGTGCAAGTGCTGGCTGGCCAAAGACAGAGGAGACGGTCTGACGGCCAGAGTCTTCAACATACTGGACGCCACAACCATCAGTATCATTCGAAAGGTTCAGATGCTCGTCAAGTGTGTGACTCTTGGGCCACGTACACCGTTTCAGGAGTGACAACCGCATTTAAATATGGAAGTAAATTATCATTCTGGCATCCTGCGCAGTTCAGTTCAATAGTGTCAATGTTGCAAAATTCATCAATTATGAAACAAATTAAATTCAGTTCAATAAACGTCAATGTTGAAAAATAAGTAGATCGAGTCTATCAACACCCCCAAAGCTTCACTGTTGTTTCCTCTTCATGTCTTCGACATTTCATTCAGTAACGTTCAGTAACGCAGTTTTGATTTATATGCTGTTTGATAATCGTGTTATTTTACATGCTCTTATTGCTTGTTTCTGCTTTTTCGCCGGTGTTTGGAGAAAATTCCGTCTGTGGCGGGGAAAGAGTTAACAGCTAGTTGTTCAGTCCGGTTCCATACACTGCATTTAATTTTTGTAAATGGTCAATTCGCTTGTAGAATGCGGTCGTCACTCTCGTAAATGACTGAACTGTGTGTGTGCAGAATAGGATTAAACAATAAAGGGTGAAGTGACAACCGAATTTAGCTTCAGAGTGTACGTGGCCGTGGTCTCTTTGTGAAGATTGCAGGTCTGTGACGTCTCATTTTCTCGCTGTTGTTCAGGTGGTTTATGAGGTGACTGTCGTCACGGGGGACACTCAAAATGCAGGAACAGACACCAACATTTTCATAACTGTGTTCGGGGCCAATGGGAGCACGGAGGAGATGCTCCTTATGAAAAATGAGGACAGGTGCCGATTCACCATCATCCAGATTATTAGATCTCACACGCATGAAACACACAAGAGAAAGACACACAAATCACAAGTTATTCTACAGCGCTTTATAAAATATTGTTTCAAAGCAGCTTCACAGTAACAAACAGGAAAATAACAGTTAATTTTGTTAAATTCATTAATTAAAGTATAAAGCAGCTTTACAAAAGTCAGTCATAATTCAGTTTAATAGTGTCAATGTTGCAAAATTCAATTATGAAACAAACTCAATTCAGTTCAATAAAAGTGTAAATGTTGCAAAAGTCATCAATTATGAAAAATTCAATTCTGTTCAATAACAAAACAATTCTGTTCAATGTGCAAAAATTCAATTATGAAAAATTAAATTCAGTAACAGTGTTGCAAAATTCAATTATAAAAACAAATTCAATTCAGTTCAATAACAGGGTCAATGTTGAAAAAATGAATCAATTATGAAACAAATTCAACTCTAAAGCAGCTCTACAGAAGACAATAGTGTCATAATTCAGTGTTGATCCACTTCAGTTCAATAACAGCGTCAATGTTGCAAAATTCATCAATTATGAAAAATTGAATTCCGATCAATAAGTGTAAATGTTGCAAAATTCAACTATGAAACAAATTCAGTTCAATAACAGTCAATGTGTAAAATTTAATCAATGATGAAAAATTCAATTCAGTTCAATAACAGTGTCAATGTTGAAAAAAATTAATCAATTATGAAACAAATTCAACTCTAAAGCAGCTCTACAGAAGACAATAGTGTCATAATTCAGTTCAGTTCAGTAACTGTCAATGTTGAAAAAATTAATCAAATATGAAACGATAATCATTATTCAGATCAATTCAGTTTCTCATCTGTGTCACTGCATTAAATTGATAATATTACTGAATATTAATTGCCGTTCTAAATATTTAATTGTCTTTTTAAACACGTCATGTGGGTTTGTCGTAGGTTTGAAAGAGGACAGGAAGACACATTTAACCTGGAGATCGATGACATTGCGCCCCTGAAAAAGGTCCGCGTCCGCATCGACGGGACAGGAAGTCGCCCCGATTGGTTCCTTGACAAGGTCAGTCTGTGATACGAGCATCTAATGAAACTCCAAACCCTTTTAATCAGGTTATCGGGTTAGTCACACCAAAGTGAATGAAACTCATTAAGGGCTACGCCTGTAATCATTCTGCTTCCTGTCACATGACCCAGATGATCATGAGAAACCTGACCACAGAGGAGGTGTATGTTTTCACATACGAGCAATGGCTCTCCAAGACCAAAGGACCCAAGAGGACGAAGGTCTGTGAACTTCCTGCCGTGGTGGACGACGAGGAGATGGTGGAGAAAACCACGTACATCATTCAGGTTAAAACCAGTGACCTTTCTGGTAGGTGGAGTTTACATATGTGACTTTATGGAAGGACTGACTGGTTACTAAGCTTGTTTGAACTAATGGAACCTTTTATTTTACTGTGTCATTGATAAATGAGTAAGAGAATGAAATGCTAAATGTTTTATTGGTCATTTGTTGCTCTTTCAAAGCTCAGGAGACTTAATGAATTTCTGAACCAAGGTCGATAACTATAATTATAACGATAAAGATAAATAAAAAAAATCATTCTAAATATAACGATAACGACACAGAGAAACGATATCGTCAAATCACTTTCAGAGCGATTCTTTTCCAGATGATGAACGATACAAACACTGACAGCCAATCAGAATCCATCCTGCTTTAAAGAGCTCGAGCACTTAAAGCGACAGACGACAGAACTCCAGCACTTATAATAAACAGAACTGGTGTGAACGCTAATATAGTTATTGTTATAGTTATCATTCTTGGTGTGAACGGGCCTGTACATATCATTAAACGAATCTACTTTGTTCCAAATGGTTTTCCTAAAATTCATAATAAAAAAATAAAAAAATTCTATTATAATAAAAAATAGAAATAAATAAAAATAGAAATAAAACCAAACACAGATGAGAGTGTAGAGCTATAAAAAAATGTATGTGGAGCTCAAATTAATTTCATATCAGGGTTATATTTATTATAGTTTACTAAAACCATAAAAAAAATCTGTTACTTGAATAATAATAAAATAAACATTATATGTAATTTTTTATTTAAATGCATTTTTAATGTTTTTTATTTCAGCTAGTTGCCAGGGAATTTCTTATTTTCATTTAATATAATTTGTACTAAAATGACTAAAACTTAGATAAAAAATGAATTAAAAATAGACATATAAAAAAATCAATAACTAATAAAACATATTAAAATGAGTAAAACTAACTACTATATAAAATATATAAAATATAAAATAAATATAATATATATATATATATACAAAATGTTTTTATTTTATATTTATTTTATAACACGTTGATTTTTGTCATCATTTGCTATATCCAGCAAAATAAACCATAAGATTGAAGGATGACTCTCACAAAACTGTATTTTCTGCAATCTTTTCTTTCCAAAAAATGACACTTGGAGACTCCAAAAGGACACCTAATGATATTAGGAGTCCATATGATTCATAAATTTATGCACAAACTATACTGTGCTCTCCACTGAATCTCATTGCTGACTATGAGAACGTGTTGAGATATGAAAAAGATCTGATTTGTAGTAAACAGACATTATGAGATAAACTAGGAATGAGACGCTGCTCTTTTATAAATACACAAGCGTTTTCGTGTGTGGTTTTGCAGCCGCTGGTACCGACGCCAACGTGTTTCTGATCGTGTTCGGGGAGAACGGTGACACGGGAACGCTGGCACTGAAGGAGAGCAGCAACAGGAACAAGTTCGAACGCAAACAGGTGGACGTTTTCCGTTTCTTGGACATCCTCAGTCTGGGCGAGCTGTCCAAGGTCCGAGTGTGGCACGACAACAAGGGTGAGAAGCGCTGTTCTGTCAGTGTTTACTGAAGCTGTGCGTGTGGAGCGGGTGCTCATGTTCCTGTGATCAGGTCCGGCTCCCGGATGGCACCTGGAGTTCATCGATGTGAAGGACGAGCTGCTCGATCAGACCTTCCGCTTCCCGTGCGACCGATGGCTGGCTAAGAGCGAGGACGACGGTCAGATCATGAGAGAGCTGGCATGTGCCAATAATGATATTCTGGATCTCAGTGACAAGACCAGTAAGAGAGAGCGTTTCCTGCGTTTGTAACCCTTGTACAGTGTATTTATTTTGTGCGTTTGAATTTGCGCTGTAACATCTTTCCAGAGTATGAGATTGAGATCACGACAGCCGGCTCTGATGATGCTGAGACGAAGGAGAACGTCTGGATCGTGCTGGAGGGGAAAAAAGGGCGTTCGAAGGAGTTAATGATGGAGAACCCAAAGAAGAAGAAGTTTCTGCGGTATGTACAGTGACCCGGTTACACGCACAGCCATTTTAGCCAGTAATACATTTCAAGTCAAGTCCTCTTTATCTCTATAGTGATATACAGATTGTAACAGAGTAACAGAATAAATGATGCAAACTTCATCAAATATGAGACAAACTCAGATTCCACTGTAAAGCAGCTCTACAGAAGAGTCATTATTCAGATCAATTCAGTTTTAAAGTTGCTTCAGTTCAGTTCAATAACAGTGTTGCATGAATTATTAAACAAAGTTTATTCTGAATCCTGTGCGGATGAATATGGTTCTTTCTCATAACTAAAAAGAGAGCGAGATTATCCTACTGCTCATAAAACATTCACTACTAGTATTACTCAGAAGTCTAGTTTCAAATATAATTCTGTTGAAGTGTTGGTGCTTTATGTAACGTTATGTAGTGTAAATGATAAATCCCGTTTGACATTTGTGCTGGCTACTGTATACAGGCCACCAGGGCACCATACAGAATTTACCAGAGAATTTGCTGATTTTCTATCAGAGTTAGTACTGGCTGCAGATAAAGTCCTAATTGTTGGTGATTTTAATATCCATGTAGACAATGAAAAAGACGCATTGGGATTGACATTTACAGACGTGCCAGGACCCATTCATTGTCGTAATCATACTTTAGATCTAATATTGTCGCATGGAATAAATGTTGATACCGTTGAAATTCAGCAGCAGAGCGATGACATTTCAGATAATTATCTAATCTCGTGTATACTTCATTTAGCTAAGGCTGCAAAGTCAACTCCCTGTTTGGGGACAGGTCTGTGCAGGACAGTTTTTTTCGTCCCGCTCCCGCTAGGTTCTATTCCGCACCCTCCCACTCCCGCTTATAATTCACTCTGTGTTTACCTGCTTACCGCTTAGAATGATTTTCGTCCCGACCCGACCGATCCCACTAAATTTAGACCTCGTTTCCATATTTAAATTTCCCCTAAAGAAAGAGAGTGACTGGGATAACAAATATAAAATGTTGGCTATACAATAATTTTATTTGTTATTTTTGTCTTATGATACTGTCAACACCGTAAAAAATGTTACAGAGAAAAATAGGCTAAATCAAATACGACATCTGTCACTCAAAATTATAAGCCAAAAATATAAATAAATGAAAACTGTCGGCTTACTAGCTATAGCTACTGCAAAATGAAATATTTTTCATTACCGAACGTCTCTCTTCCAAAATCCGACCACAAAGGCTGAATGTTCTCTCTGAAGGAGCTCTCGTGGATGGGATGCAAAGAACATATATTGCCATGTTCAGGGCAGGGAACTGTGAACTGTGTGAACGCCACCATTGCAGAAAGTTTTGTTCACTTCAAGTTCAAGCGCGGATACTCTGTCAAAGGATGTCGGGAGCGGCCGGGCTATTGTCAGACCGCCCGCTACCGTCTTTGATTTGGAAATTTACTCCCGCGCCGCAAGAAAACTGATCGGGTCCCGTGGTTACTCTACTCCCTGTTACAAATATGGTAGAACTATCATTCCTACCACTAAAGACTGCTTTATAAATAATCTTCCTGATCAGTTTCATCTCCTCAGCATCCCAGATAGCTTAGAAGAACTCGATGTTGCAACAGAAACTATTGACTTTCTCTTTTCCAGCACATTAAACACAGTTGGTCCTTTGCACTTACAGAAGATTAAAGAAAACAGTCCAACGTTGTGGTACAACGAGCACACTCGGGCCCTCAAGAGAGCAGCCCGAAAAATGGAGCACAGCTGGAAGAAAACAAAACTAGAGGTTTTTCGCATTTTGTGGAAAGACAGCATTATTGCATACAGAAATGCCTTAAATGGCTAGAAAGAAAGAAAACAGATACAACCCTAGGCATTTATTTGATTATAATTTCCTATTATCACTGTAAAGCTGCTTTGAAACAATCTGTATTGTAAAAAGCGCTATATAAATGAAGGTGACTTGACTTGATACTAAAATAACACTGTTTGAATATCCACTGCAGTGGATTATTCATACCTGCACATGTCCAAATGTCCAGCAATGAAAGAAAATACATTTTTGGAGCAACAAACATCAAAAATAAATGAACATTACATTGCCATTGATGGCTCCATAAAGAATCTTTCCATTTCACTAAAGGTTTGCTGAAAGATTCTTTGGGGAACCAAAAATGGTTTTGGAACCTTTATTTTTCAGTGTAAATTACTGAACGCATGACTACTAATGCATCATAATCTGACTCTGTTCCAGTGGTGCCACGGATTCATTCGAGTTTTCCTCTAAAAATGTGGGAGAGATCGTTGGTATTTGTTTGGGCCATATAACGAAGGAGAAAAAAGTCAAGAATGAGTCTTTCTGGCACGTGCATGAGGTGGTGATCACAGAGAAAGAGCTGGGAAACAAGTGAGTTCACATCTGCATGTACATGTGAAACAGTGGCGTGAGCAGATCCCAGCTTTATTCTCTCTGTTCCAGATTCTACTTCACGTGTGACGCACGGATTCCATTGGCAGCCAAGAAAGACGAATTCATGACGTTCGAGTGCACCAAAGCCGTGGAGAGTTTCGCCAGCAAAGTTCGCAGTTTGGTTCCCGTCAAATATGAAATAATCGTCATCACCGGAGACGTGAAGGAAGCCGCCACCGATGCCAACGTCTTCATCACGCTCTACGGCGTCAACGGAGACTCAGGGAAGCGGGCGCTCAAGCAGAAGTTCAGGAACCTGTTTGAGCGAGGACGCACGGACCGATTCCTGCTGGAGATGCTGGATTTGGGGGAACTCTTGCGGATCAAAGTGGAGCATGACAACTCAAGCACGTCACCCGGCTGGTTCCTGGAGTGTGTGGAGGTCACCAACACTGCCAACTGGGTGACCACCATCTTCACCTGCGGGAAGTGGCTGGACAAAAATAAAGCCGATGGACAAACTCAGAGAGTGCTGTATCCTAAATATTAAACGCGTATGATTCTGAACTTTGGGACAAACCAGCAGGACTTATTTGTACTTTTTTAAAGAAATTCAAATAAACTTCCTTTGTACTGAGAATTACTGTCGTCATCAAAATCCCGTCACATTCTCAAGGTATTGAACCTGCAAACTTTGTCAGCCGCCAAAAACTGAATTACATTGTCTTCATAATGCAGATTACATATGTAGTCAAAGCAATTTAAGCAAAAATATGTACTTAAAGTCTTTTAAAAGGGCACCTATTTTGCCCCTTTTTACAAAATGTAATACAAGTCTCAGGTGTCCCCAGAATGTGTGTGTGAAGTTTCAGCTCAAAATACCCCACAGATCATTTATTATATAATGTGGTAAATGCCTATTTTTGAGTGGAAGGAAAAACATGCTGTTTTTGTGCATGTATCTTTAAATGCAAATGAGCTGCTGCTCCCCGCCCCCTATCCAGAAGAGGGCGGAGCCTGTACAGCTTGTGCCTCAGATACTCTGCCAAAAGCTAAAACATCTGTTTGGTTTTGATGATCATCTCTATCGCGCTCACGTGACATTGCAGTTCTTCATCATCATGAAAGTTTATGATCTGCATGTTTAAAGCCATATCAGTCTAAACTTCTGATATATGGTTTTCTGAGGACACACACCCGAAGCACGCGCACAGAAAGCTGGATGTCAGATGAAGCGTCCCGTGAGTATTAAACTAAGTTCTCTTTCACGTCTTATTGCGCTTAAAGTGTCAAACACACACAAAGTTATGTCAAAAACATAGTTCACATAAACACAGTCGGTTATGTCTGTGAACGTAAAGAAATCGCATGTGTATATTAAATCTGTGTATTAAAGTGACATCAGTGTAATATACAGTACCTACTGCTATATCTGCTGTTAATATGAATCAAACAAGAGAAAAACAGAAAATCACTTACTGCTCTGGCGAGGAGATAAACATGGCGGACTGTGTACAGCTCACTGAGGGGCGGGGCTATGCTAATAGGGCGGAGTCCGTCACAGTCGTGGACGGGGTTTATGCTAATAGGGCGGAGTCCGTCAGCAGTTGTGGGCGGGCTATGCTAATAGGGCGGAGTCCGTCACAGTCGTGGGCAGGGTTTATGCTAATAGGGCGGAGTCCGTCAGCAGTCGTGGGAGGGGTCTATGCTGATAGGGCGGAGTCCGTCAGCAGTTGTGGGCGGGGTCTATGCTAATAGGGTGGAGTCAGTCAGCAGTTGTGGGCGGGCCTATGCTAATAGGGCAGGGTATAGGCTTGTTCGACTTAATACAGTGCCGCACAGACCGATCGGCGGCTGACTTGAAGCAGTGCATTCCGGTTAGAAACTTTGTCCGACTTGAGGCAGCGCCGACACCAAGTGACTGTGACATATGTCAGCAAAGTGCCGCGAGAGCAATTCGAGAGCAGCCGGCTGGTGCATTCTGCGCAGCTTCTCCAGAGCAGCTGCAGGAGCTCTGATGATGACACAGCTGTTCCACAATTGGCTGGATTCACCGCATGACAACAATCATGTGTGTTTCGTGTTCATTCTAAAACCTTCAGTTCCACTAATGCTCACAAATCTGTATTTTATAACAGTAAAACCTCTTTTCATGTAGTCGCGATGTTATATTGTGTCATGTTTATCAAAATAAAACTGATAAAAAAAAC
Organism: Coreius guichenoti; assembly: GCA_039654105.1. Lineage (NCBI taxonomy): Eukaryota > Metazoa > Chordata > Actinopteri > Cypriniformes > Gobionidae > Coreius > Coreius guichenoti. The sequence goes on from CM077186.1 coordinate 39,200,222, forward strand.
GTAGACCCCACTTCAGTGATAGTTCACTTATGTTGAACATTATTCTTATACGAACAGACGCTGTATTAAGCAGTACATAAAGTATAACATGACAATGTCTTTGAAACATCTGTGTATTTGACAAATATTGCATTTATTTCACTTTAGCTGTGATAAAGTATGCAAACACAGCGCGAGCATCACTACGGGAAGCAGAAAGTGTCCAACTTCACGTCTTCATTTGCAGCTCCTCCCCGCCTGCACGCGGCAACTCTCGCCGATCGGTTACATCCAGCCGCAGCCGATGTCGAACACACCTAATGTCAGCAGTTGTGGGCGGGGCCTATGGTAATAGGGCAGAGTCTGTCAGCAGTCGTGGGCGGGGCCTATGGTAATAGGGCAGAGTCTGTCAGCAGTCGTGGGCGGTGCCTATGGTAATAGGGCGGAGCCTGTCAGCAGTCGTGGGTGGGGCCTATGCTAATAGGGCAGAGTCTGTCAGCAGTCGTGGGCGGGGCCTATGGTAATAGGGCAGAGTCTGTCAGCAGTCGTGGGCGGTGCCTATGGTAATAGGGCGGAGCCTGTCAGCAGTCGTGGGTGGGGCCTATGCTAATAGGGCAGAGTCTGTCAGCAGTCGTGGGCGGGGCCTATGCTAATAGGGCAGAGTCTGTCAGCAGTCGTGGGCGGGGCCTATGGTAATAGGGCGGAGCCTGTCAGCAGTCGTGGGTGGGGCCTATGCTAATAGGGCAGAGTCTGTCAGCAGTCGTGGGCGGGGCCTACGCATATGTGACATCACACTGCTAGAATCTGCAAACGGCTTGTTCTGAGACACTGCTTATGATTTATGGGGATTAAAAAAGAGGAGTGGGTGGATTTTTACCATTATAGGGTGGTTGTAGGGTAAATTTTGCATAATAGGTCCCCTTTAAAACTTCAATGATTTATCAATGCATTCATGTTTACGGTTCTCTGATGTCATTTAATAATCACATGCATCTAAACAAATAAAATATTTCATCCTTTTCATTTTGATTGTTTTTAATTTGATATGTTTATGATTTATGAACAATTATTAGCTTTTAAATCAACTCACAAAGCACTTGATACAAGTCAATTAATTTATAAATGTCAATTTTTTCATTTATTTTATTTACTTATGACTCCTGAGAAATTAACTAGTAGTCATTAAATGTGCTTGGTTCTCTAAAGGCCTTCACTAGCTTCACTAGCACATCCACACTGACTGTTTGTGCAAGACTTCGGCAATGGATGTTTCATCATAGTTTGCATATTTCATGAATCCAAGTATAAACAACTGAGTAACATCTGCAATGTTTTAACGAAGTCTGTCACACAACAAATTAAGTCTAATTATATGCACACACTTTAACCACCTACAAAAAGGTAGAGTCAGGCTTGTGGTGATCAATTTCGTTCCCCTTGCTGCCCAAAGCCTGTGGTGAACGTGTTTTCATCAGTGTCTGACTGATCAATCACTAGATCACTGATCATGATCAGCTGTGCTGGAGGTTTTAAAGCTCCCGTGAGACTCTCAGATAGTGGCTGAATCCGAAATTGGCCCCTATACCCACAGATAGGGTATTATTTTAGAGAACAGCCATTTTTAGTGGTGTCCAAAACCATAGTGGACGTTATCGAGTGCACTAGCTCATTCTATCCCACAATGCACCTCAATAATGAGTGTACAGCTGATGTATGCTCAACAGCTGTCCAAATTCACTCACTTGTTTTCATCCACTCCTTCAAGTGAACTGTATTAGTGGATTAACGTAGGGAGTAGTGATTAAGGGTTTAGCGGGAGATTGTGTTCAGCCAGTGAGAGATTTATGCTATAATTTCTTAATATTATCCTTTCTTTTTTTTTCTAGTGGTTAAATGTATTGTAATTTAATTTCCTGATAATCTTTTCCGTGTTAATGTCATTGTGTGGTTTTCAATGACTTTATGGTTTTCTCTAGTTGGTGTTTTGTGTTCTCACAACATCTTTCTTTTGAGAAACCAGTTTCTTTTGAAGGGTTTCTCCATTTTATTTTAACCTTTTATGAAAACAGTGCCGACTGTAACAGAACAAAGGCTGTCGCAGTTCGAAGGCTCCTTCAAATGCGTCCTTTGTTTCCCGTGAAATAAATGATACACCAGATGGATCCTTCACGGCCCTGCCTACCCCAGAATTCAGTGCGCACCAGTGACGACAGGTTTTATTTTTGAGAAATTGCCGAATTACAGTTTTAAATGCAAGTATTGGGTTTCAACTTACTCAAATACACTATATAGCCAAAAGTATTGGGACGCCCCTCCAAATCACTGAGTTCAGGTGTTCAATCACTTCATGGCCACAGGTGTATAAATCAAGCACTAGGCATGCAGACGCTTCTACAAACATTTGTGAAAGAATGGGTCGCTCTCAGGAGCTCAGTGAACTCAAGCGTGGTACCGTGATAGGTTGCCACCTGTGCAATAAGTCCATTCCTGACATTTCCTCACTACTAAATATTCCACGCTCAACTGTTAGTGGGATTATAACAAAGTGGAAGCAATTGGGAACAACAGCAACTCAGCCACGAAGTGATAGGCCACGTAAAATCACAGAGCGGGGTCAGCACATGCTGAGGGACACAGGCCTTCAGATGAGCTCAAGAACAGTGTGTAGAGAGCTTCATGGAATGGGTTTCCATGGCCGAGCAGCTCATCCAAGCCTTACATCACCAAGTGCAATGCAAAGCGTGGGATGCAGTGGGGTAAAGCACGCCACCACTGGACTCTAGAGCAAAGGAGACGTGTTCTCTGGAGTGACCAATCACGCTCCTCTGTCTGCCAATCCCATGGACTTGCCTGACTGCATTGTGCCAAGTGTAAAGTTTGGTGGAGGGGGGATTATGGGGTGGGGTTGTTTTTCAGGGGTTGGGCTTGGCCCCTTAGTTCCAGTGAAAGGAACTCTTAATGCTTCAGCATACCAAGACATTTTGGACAATTTCATGCTCCCAACTTTGTGGGAACAGTTTGGGGACGGCCCCTTCCTGTTCCAACATGACTGCGCACCAGTGCACAAAGCAAGGTTCATAAAGACATGGATGAGTGAGTTTGGTGTGGAGGAACTTGACTGGCCTGCACAGAGTCCTGACCTCAACCCGATAGAACACCTTTGGGATGAATTAGAGCGGAGACTGCGAGCCAGGCCTTCTCGTCCAACATCAGTGCCTGACCTCACAAATGCGCTTCTAGAAGAATGGTCAAAAATCCCCATAAACACACTCCTAAACCTTGTGGAAAGCCTTCCCAGAAGAGTTGAAGCTGTTATAGCTGCAAAGGGTGGGCCAACTCCATATTAAACCCTACGGATTAAGAATGGGATGTCATTAAAGCTCATGTGCATGTAAAGGCAGGCGTCCCAGAACTTTTGGCAATATAGTGTGTCTAATGATACAAATGTAAAAATTAAAAAAATATAATGAGTTTTAATCAACTGAAAACGTTCTTCAATTTTTAGCAGATTTTATTTCTTGCATAATTATATAGCTAAGCTATTGTTGAAAAAATAAATAAATGACCACCCAAAACCATCACCACCAAACTACAGGGGGAAAAGGTAAAAACATTTTTCTAACCTATTGCTTTTTTAAACTTTTTTGAAAACAATACAAGTATCGAGGCTTCATTGGAAAATGGGCTTGTACATGATACACTCATTGTATCAATTACATTGTATCAGTCTATGGGCAAATTATTCTTCATGCTGCTCTGCCCTGTTTGTTGTTAGGATGATAAAATTCATTTTTAGGCTCTAGCGCCGGTTTAACAGCACTCGTCAGTCTACATGATTGAGCTGGCCAATCAAATCAAAGAGGGCGGCGCTTTACTGCTCACGAGCGCGGACTTCAGCATGACGCTTCCGTTTTAACGGTGAGGTAAAATGTAAGTAGCTAATCTTTTAATATTTGACTAGTTTGCGATATTAATGTTAATTGACCGACAGTGATGCAAAGTATTCTACTTTTTTTTTAGTCAAATTACGCTGTTTTAATTGAAAATAGCCTGATTTTGTAACTGGATGTAACGTAGGCATATTTTCTGTTTTCTTAATTAAATCCTTTAATAGTTTAGTTGCTGTAAGGACCATTACATTTGTGAACCAGAGCTTTATTTAGGCCTTCACATACTGATTTTCAATACTTTTCACTTTAAAGGCACAATATGTAAGATTTTTTGGATTAAAATATCCAAAACCCACTTGAACAGTGTTATATATTTTGTTGACTTGTGTACATTATCCCAAATGTTTCCAAGAATGTTTAAATCCAGAGAAATAAGTGATTTTAACCAGGACACGGACCGTGTGTGTATATCTATGACATCATACCCACGTTATCCTCGATTTCTAGTTTTATTTTGTAGAAACCATGGAAACACCAAAGCCGCTTTAATATATGATGTGTTTTATTAGACGGTGAGCAACTGTTTGGATCATTCATGGACAGAAACTAATCATTGTTCTCCAGCTCAACACAGTTAGTCTTATTGTTTAAATCTGGTGTTCTTGATTTACCGCGAGTACCATGTTTTACCATGCCTAATATGATCTCGCTCACTGCAGTGTGAACAAGTGTCTCATAGTAGCGCCGAGCGAACGCACAGAGTAGCATTATAACATCACTTTAACACACTTAGATGTGTGTAATATGATAAAACAGCGTTGACACACGAGCGGAAGAAGAGGAAGCGCTTGTCTCAAGGCCTTTGTTTTGAATAAGCGACGAAAAATTACATATTGTGCCTTTAAAATATAAGTTGTTTACTTTGATCCTCAATACTCTACACCAGTTATTCTTAATCCCTTTTTAAACGTGCTCTTTTATTATAAATTTGATTGTATATCATGTAATATCCAATTAATTTAACTTGCGTTGGAAATTTTCCTTGACGCCATCTTGCGACTTTGGGGCTTCGAGTTCACGAACATGATGAATTATGGGATACGCTTAGCAAAACGGGAGATCTGAGAAATGAGCATGAAACGACAATAAAACATTTTTTGAGGCATTTTCAACATTTTATTTGAAAAAACACATACAAAAAGGGTCATATACAAGACAAGAAATTAAAAAAGAAAGAAAATTTTGGGTTAAGCTATGCAACTTTTTGCATCATCATTAGTAATAAATACAGTACAAAATCCACCAAAAGTGAATCTAAGATTTTCTTCTTTTTTTTTTACGCAATATACACTTATCTAGTTATCATACATTATAATCACCAAGCTATTGCTTAAATATTGTCAATACATATTTTTCTACTTGAGCTATAAAATATTCATGTCAGAAAACATTGCGCAGTAACAGCACACAGCAGTGTCTTGTACAAAGAGCCACTTCCCTTTCACTGGCAGGTTATTCAACTATTTTTTTTCTTTTTTTCTTTTTATGTCAGCAGCAGAAAAACATCAGAAATATTTATGGTAAAATATTTTAACATATGTATCCATTCTCATACGCATATTAAAACCTGAGAAAGACATGCATTACAGAGCTTGTGCTTTAGGATCTACGGTTCAGTCTGTTAGCGAAACATGACACTACTATTGCTTATGTCCAAAATCTGCTGGAGAGATGGATCAAATCAAGAGACTTTAAGGCTACACAGGCTAGAAACACAAATCATATACAATATAAAGCCATTGTTTGTTTTTCGTCGGTTTCCGCGTATGGGAAACAGGTGTAGAAAGCGACTGTTGTTCCAGGTACAGATTGTTTTGCATGGCAGGAAACACAAAAGAGTTATCTGCCGTATTGATGAGCAATAGTGTTTACTACTGTAAAAACACAATGCCATGTTGGCAGATTATATAAGCTAAATAACCTGACGTGGTGAAATATGACAAACCTACACTAGAATGTACCACAACACGACCTGCATTCAGACATTTAAAGCCCCTTATATGAAGTACCGACACGAATCGAAAGGCAAAGGAAAACTGCTACCAGTGTTCGAATTGTGTCAAAGCTCTTGGGGGTCACCTTATTACACACCTTATATATACTTGACTTATTTTTAGTGAGTTTCAAAACATGTTTTCACAGCCGAGCATTTACTCTGTGCATAAATTAGGAGTACCAAACAATTATACCATCAGGGCCGTACGCAGGGTTTCATAATTACAGAGGTCACAAAATATATTTTTCTAGGGGGTTTCGTGATTGACCCCCCCCCGGTGTAAATATGTGCATTTTAAGACATTTGAGGGCCAAAAAATTGGATAACAATAGCTTTAAAACCAGTACAGCATACATTATTTGTCACTTTGATATCTCTAAACATTTCTGTTGGTCGTTTAAAGTTTCTATTGTAAAACAGCTGACAGATGTTTGAGAGTTTATCGCGCACTTTATGGCCGAAGCATGATCAGCTTTCAGCAGCTTCTGTGAACATAAAGCCCGCCTGCTTTCATTTGCTCATCTCAAACGCTGTCAGCTCAGATGAGAAGGTCGGTTATCTTGGCGTTGTGCAGTATATCCGTGCAGCACCAAAGTAGAGTTAATATTAGGCAATTATTTCACAACCTTTAACCTTTATTATATACACCTCGGAAAAATACCGAGGTCCGGACCTGCTCACCATCATCGTGAGGTGAAAATGAGGATCCACTCGACGTTGATGTCTGTAAATTCCTTCAGAAAACAGCGTTTGAGCGCGTTTTTCAGATGCAAATCTAATTTGGAGTAGCTTATGAAATTGGGAACACTTTGTTTAAAAAAAGTTTTATTGTTATATATTATGTTTGTAGTATTCTAGTTTTAATGTATAACCAGGGGACCCCCCAAGGTCATTTCTTTGGGCCTTATGGGAGGTCCGGGACCCCCCAGCCCCCCCTCAATTCGAACACTGACTGCTACTAATGGGAAAAATAAGCATCACTTTAAGTCGCGACCAAAAAATCAAAAGTTAAAGCCAGATGGGCACAAGACAAGCAGCTATAATCAATCACAGTAAGCGCTGAACTCACTCCTCACGACTGAAAACAGATTCACGGCCTGGATCGCTCAAGCGGACGATGTTCGCAGGATGCCAGTGAGAGGGCAGCAAAGCTGAGAGTGCAAAAACAGCAGAGACACATGCAAAACAAGTCCAGTTGGTCTACGAGCTCACAGCTGAACGACTCTTTGAAATTGCATTAATGGAATGTAACCAAAAAACTACAGCACCACATACTAGCACATTTCAGCACGCCCTGCTGGGGTTTTTTAGCTTGTTTTGACACTTAGGCCCCTTAAAGTACAATCGCATGCAAAGCACTCCCATTAAAGTATAGCACAATGAGGTATTTATACACACGTTATGCTGACGTAAATAAATAAACCCATCGGTTACATTGCGATACTAGTTCAGAACTTAAATACGCACCCATAGTAGGTGAAGTTAGTCATAAATTATGATTGTTAAATACTTAAGGCATTTCGACGCACAATATCATGTGTAAACTATAAAAACGCAGACGGGCCGATGAGAAAAGATCACTCTACACGACAACGATTGAAAATAAGAAGGTGCTTCCAACTTCCTGGCTTCCGCTCCAAGCAGCTGAACGCTTGAATTCGGGAAAAGTTGCAAAAGCAAAGTCATTTCGTCGAAACAACGACGACTGAAATGCTACGGGAAAACAGTCACGCACATTGAAAGTGGTCAGTGAGGCAACAACTATCGTTACGCAAAGATATGGAAGCTTGTTTCCGCCACAGAATAGGCTAAAAGATAAAAAAGGTAATTGCAACTTTTTATCTCACAATTGCGTGATATAAAGTTGCAATTATGTATTGTGTCAGAAATTCATAATGTCTTTTTATATCTCGCAATTGCGACTTTATATCACGTAATTTTGACTTTTTATATCTCGCAATTGCGACTATCACGCAATTCTGACTATATCTCGCAATTGCGACTTTATATCGCAATTCTGACTTTATATCTCGCAATTGTGACTTTATATCTCGCAATTCTGACTTTATATCTCGTAATTCTGACTTTATATCTCGCAATTGTGACTTTATATCTCGTAATTCTGACTTTATATCGCAATTCTGACTTTATATCTCGCAATTGTGACTTTATATCTCGTAATTCTGACTTTATATCTCGCAATTGCGACTTTATATCTCATAATTCTGACTTTATATCACGCAATTCTGACTTTATATCTCGCAATTGCGACTTTATATCACGTAATTCTGACTCTATAACGCAATTGCGACTTTATATCACGTAATTCTGACTCTATAACGCAATTGCGACTTTATATCACGCAATTCTGACTTTATATCTCGCAATTTTGACTTTTTATATCTCGCAATTGCGACTTTATATCTCGCAATTCTGACTTTATATCTCGTAATTCTGACTTTATATCTCGCAATTGTGACTTTATATCTCATAATTCTGACTTTATAACGCAATTCTGACTTTATATCTCGTAATTTTGACTTTTTATATCACGCAATTGCGACTTTATATCTCGTAATTTTGACTTTTTATATCTTGTAATTATGACTATATCTCGTAATTCTGACTTTATAACGCAATTGCGACTTTATATATCGTAATTCTGACTTTATAACCCAATTCTGACTTTATATCTTGTAATTCTGACTTTATAACGCAATTGCGACTTTATATCACGCAATTCTGACTTTATATCTCATAATTCTGACTTTATAACGTAATTCTGCCTTTATAACGCAATTCTGACTTTATATCTCGTAATTTTGACTTTTTATATCACGCAATTGCGACTTAATATGTCGTAATTTTGTCATTTTATATCTTGTAATTATGACTTTATATCTCGTAATTCTGACTTTATAACCCAATTCTGACTTTATAACGCAATTTCGACTTTATATCTCGTAATTCTGACTTTATAACCCAATTCTGACTTTATATCTTGTAATTCTGACTTTATATCTTGTAATTCTGACTTTATAACGCAATTGCAACTTTATATCACGCAATTCTGACTTTATATCACGTAATTCTGACTTTATAACTCACAAATGCGACTTTATATCTCGCTATTCTGACTTTATAATTGCGACTTTAAAACGCAATTCTGACTTTATAACTCGAATTGTGAGAAAAAAGTCAGAATTGTGAGATAAAAAGTCTCAATTACCTTTTAAATAGTTTTATTCCGTGGCGGAAACAAGCTTCCATACAAAGAAACTGTGCTGTTAAAAAGTCTGCTCCCTTGTTTTGTTTAGTTTGTTTTTTTTGGGATGGAGTGCACGATACGCAAGGAAACAGCTTACTTGAGTGCAAATGCAAAAGCAGGAAAACGATCACACGACCTCATCAGAAAGTGAGTGCATTTACAAAAATAACCACTAACTACATTAAGACAACAATAAATAACTTGTTTTTTTTTTCCAGCATCGCAGCTACTTATGTCGAGAAGCTATACCAGCCCCGCACACAGGTTGGCAAAAGAAGAAATAAAACGAGAACGAGTGATCATGAAGAACAGCCTTAGAAAAGTTATGTTTGGTTTCTATAAAACAAATGGCTTTACTCCCTTGTCATGTCCTCTAGAAATGGCAGCAAACAGGTTTCATGCACATTATGACTCTACAAGCGAGACCACGAGTCACAGAGCGAATGGAAACAGAGTTATGCCGTTACTATTCGACGTGTGCTTGTGCTACAGGCATTAAGGTACGGTTCACTCGTGGTGACTTCAGAGACGCTTCGAGAACACAGTGTCTTCAGGATTAGTAGAATGTCGCGCGGGAAACGTCCTCATGCGTTTCCCAGAAGAACCCCGGCCTCTCGCTTCAACATGCATTTAGTGGATACGTTTCTAAGCGTTAGACAAAATGCGGACTGTCACAGTTCATATCAAGCCTGGCCTCACAATTACATACGGACGTCAAGCATCACCTCCGATAATTACAGACACGACGACGGAGCACTTCTCTCATTCGCTGATGATGGGTTTTTTTACTACTTTGAAAGTTCATGACCAACCACGTGTGATATGCTGTAATGCTTCATCCGTGACCTACTAAACACTGAGAACATTTGGTTGGTCTTTGTCGGAGATCATCGCTCCCCATCCTAAACACACACACATACAGAGCACTTTGACTGAAACCATCTTCGTCGACAGACTCGTTCTTCTCCACGTGCTCTCGGGCTCCAGCGCTTTCCATCTTCCCGGTTCTACATCGTCAGTTGGCTCAGAAGGCAAAGGTCAGAGGTGAGAGTGGTGATGGAGATGACACACATTTGGCAAAGTGCCCACGAGGGGACGAAGAAAGACAACAGGACTTCTCGCTAGTGCTACACGAGACATCAGCTATCGGGGGACAACTGCGTCTCAATGTCTACCCTGCAGATGGGACACTTCTTATTGGTTGCCAGCCACTGGTCAACACAAGCCTGATGGAAGAGGTGCATGCAGGGTAATCTCCTGAGAACAGAAAGACAAAAGGAAAGATAATCGTCATCATTTTCACTAGGAGATGAAGGAAAGTGCAAATGCAGACAGAGCGTCAAACTACCTGACGTCCTCTCCGTCTTCAAGCATCGAGAGGCATATTGTGCATTTCTCATCGGTGTCGAGCTCCTCTTCATCCATGCCGATCTTCAGCTCTAGAGGTCTTCTCTACGGATCACACGGTCAGTTGTTAGTGTTTTAACACATGCTTTTTTTAATCCAAAAGCAACTTACACTCAATAAATTACAGGTTGAACCAAGTGTACAACAGTCAAATATTAAAAACGTACAAAATGTCCAGTAATTCTCCAGCAATAAAATCCATTTTATAAAATTTTATTTATTTATATATGTGTATATATACTGTACATATACACCGATCAGGCATAACATTATGACCACCTTCCTAATATTGTGTTGGTCCCCCTTTTGCCTTGACCCATCGAGGCATGGACTCCACTAGACCCCTGAAGGTGTGCTGTGGTATCTGGCACCAAGATGTTAGCAGCAGATCCTTTAAGTCCTGTAAGTTGCGAGGTGGGGCCTCCATGGATCGGACTTGTTTGTTCAGCACATCCCACAGATGCTCGATTGGATTGAGATCTGGGGAATTTGGAGGCCAAGTCAACACCTCAAACTCGTTGTTGTGCTCCTCAAACCATTCCTGAACCATTTTTGCTTTGTGGCAGGAGCATTATCCTGCTGAAAGAGCCACAGCCACCAGGGAATACCGTTTCCATGAAAGGGTGTACGTGGTCTGCAACAATGCTTAGGTAGGTGGTACGTGTCAAAGTAACATCCACATGGATGGCAGGACCCAAGGTTTCCCAGCAGAACATTGCCCAAAGCATCACACTGCCTCCGCCGTCTTGCCTTCTTCCCATAGTGCATCCTGGTGCCATGTGTTCCCCAGGTAAGCCACACACACACACCCGGCCATCCACGTGATGTAAAAGAAAACGTGATTCATCAGACCAGGCCACCTTCTTCCATTGCTCCGTGGTCCAGTTCTGATGCTCACGTGCCACTTTCGGCGGTGGACAGGGGTCAGCATGGGCACCCTGACTGGTCTGTGGCTATGCAGCCCCATACACAACAAACTGCGATGCTCTGTGTATTCTGACCCCTTTCTATCAGAACCAGCATTAACTTCTTGAGTAATTTGAGCTCCAGTAGCTCGTCTGTTTGATCGGACCACACGGGCCAGCCTTCGCTCCCCACGTGCATCAATGAGCCTTGGCCGCCCATGACCCTGTCGCCGGTTCACCACTGTTCCTTCCTTGGAGCACTTTTGATAGATACTGACCACTGCAGACCGGGAACACCCCACAAGAGCTGCAGTTTTGGAGATGCTCTGACCCAGTCGTCTAGCCATCACAATTTGGCCCTTGTCCAACTCGCTCAAATCCTTACGCTTGCCCATTTTTCCTGCTTCTAACACATCAACTTTGAGGACAAAATGTTCACTTGCTGCCTAATATATCCCACCCACTAACAGGTGCCGTGATGAAGAGATAATCAGTGTTATTCACTTCATAATGTTATGCCTGATCTGTGTATGATACATACATATATAATATATAAATAAAACATTTGGAATTTAATGTCAAACCAAAAGTGGCCAAATAGTGGTCAAAAGTTTACATACACCTTGCAGAATCTGTAAAATGTTAATAATCACAAAACACACACACAGCCGTGGATCATCAGGGAACGACACACACTCACACACACACAGCCGTGGATCATCAGGGAACGACACAAAGAATTAAGAATCAAGGGTTCATAAACTTTTGAACGGGGTAATTTTAATAAATTCAGCTATTATAACATCTTTTATGTAAAATATCTTATTCAGGACAGCACTAAAAACAACATGCATTTTGTATGATCCCTCTTATTTTGTTAAAATAATTAACATTTTGCAGATTCTGCGAGGGGTGTGTAAACTTTTGACCACGACTGCACATTTTAGTAATGTTGTGGTTTTACCTTTTTATACTTGTGAGGAAAGGTAAACCTCTCGATGGTGGTCTGCACAGCTCCTCTGTTCACATTGCCCAGTCTGTCCTCCAACTGCAGGAGCTCCTGGAATCAAAACCACATGGAAACATGAGACATGAGAGGGCTTGAGAGCAGCAGAACACGCGTGATGAAGAGCATCAGCTGACCTCGTAGCTCTCCCGCACCGCAGACGCGTGACGAGACGGACTGAGGCCTTGGAGAGCCAGCAGGTGTAACTGAGGATACGGGTAATTTCTGATCTCATGGACGACCTGTGCAGGACAACACCATTCATGAACACACAACATCAATAGCCAAGTCTCCATCCACTTTTTCAACAAAGTGATTATGCGTAAAAAAACGCTAATGAAATTTGCTGTCTCAGTTTTCATCCAACTGGCATTTTACCGATAAAATGGTGTGCGCAATGACGTCATCCCTTAAAAAACGCATTGTCGCATAAGTTTTGCTGTAAAAATCTGCCCTCGAGTCGTTTCCATGCATAATTTCGCGTATATCGCAAATTATATCGTATATTCCGCATCCCAAATATTTGTAAAATGCAGAGAGTAATGAGACGATTGAAATTTGCCAGTTTACTGCTTACTATTTTCACCAATAACAGGCAATATTAGTAAAGTAGGAAATATTAATCAGAAGATCACGGTGAGGTGGGACAGCGTGTCTGACAGGACGGCACTGTACAAACAAAATCCAGTAATTTTTCGGACATTTTCGTTAACCCTAAAACACAATGCAATGAAGTTCAAAATACAGGTAAAACACCTGTAAAAAAAAATGAAGATAAGTTAATACAGTACATTGTGCCCTATTTTTATGGATTTGTCTTTTAGAGTGTGCATGTAATGTGATGATGCCCATGGGTTTCAGCTCATTTGTCCTGTATGCAAAGTTTTAGGATCCATAAAAAAGATTGGTACAGTAAAATGTTATAATGCAACAATCTTTAACGTCAGCCTTGAACACACAGTCGCGGTTTGATGTGGCTGAGAACGCATGTATTCAGATCATTCAAACCCCAAAAAAATATTCGTTCTGGTTTCAGAGTCAATAACATCAAACCCATCAAAAACATCAAATCGCTGCTCATTTTTCTCTCAGAGATGCAGCTTTAACCTAAACTCTTTATTTGTGTCGCCTATATTTCACTTTTTAAAATGCTCTATATCTGCCGTCTTAATTCTAAAATTCATTTAGAGCTTTTTGGATTCAACCCACTTTATTTTTTTTAGATAAAATTATTTTACATATCAATAAATTATATTTATAAAATGTTGTGATGTTTGTGATTTTCATTTCTCAAGTAGCAGATCCTGCCCATGAAACTGTGATTTTATGGCATTCATGTTATTTATTCAGATACAGAAGTAACTTTATTTATGTCAGTATTGAAACTCCGACAGCTTTCCTTCGTTTGACAGACGCCCTGTTTTTATTTTTGACGAGCTGCCAAGATTTTCACGGCGCTATATTTTCCTCATCCTTTTTGAAACACAACTTTATTATATTATTAAATTGTAGGCTCTATACATAAAATTATTTTTATTAACAAGTGTCATGTTTTTTTGTACTATTTAGATAATATTTGATCAAGCAATATTCAGAAATGGGTGCAGTTATCTGTTATTTTTCTGAGTAACTTTTATTAGATTGTAAAAAACTGACAAAATTACAAAAATAAGAATGAATGATGTTTGAGAGGTAACACGTCTTATTCTTAACAATAGTAAAAAATAATTTAATTTACAATTTAATAATATGAATATAATAGATTTAATGCGCCTTTGAACCGGTGCTTTAACTGTATAGGCTAATTCTGTCATGTGACGCCACATTTATTGGCATTAAAGCCCTTTTTCTCGACAAAAAGTGTTTCCAAACTAGTTTTTCATGACATTTGAAGTATCGCCATAGAATTAATACGTAAAGTTATCGGAAAAAGATTGTCGTCATTTGCAAAAAATTATCGATAATTGGCATTTCCATCAGCTATATCGGTAAACATTTGATGTGCTAAACCTTTTTTTGCAAAAAAAATCCTTGAATGGAAACCTGGCTAGTGATTTTGACACTTTTAGAGGAGCATGTGAGAGAAAAATTGAAAAAATTTTTTTTTTTAAATCCTTCAAATTTAACGGTATATTTAAAACAAACATAATTTATAGTGCAATTCATTATAAACAACATTTATTATTATAAATCCCAATCCTAAACTTTGGGCATGTGGGAAATGAGCTTTACAAATAAACTTGGGCTCACGGAGCTCTCTCATTCGGCACAAATTCAAATGTGTGTGCTTTGCATGTTTTGCATGACTTATATATGGCACAGCATGTTTCACATGATAAAAAATGGGACTTATATTCCGGAAAATATGGTAGCTTAAACAGTGACAAGGTCATGGGTTCGATTCCCAGGGAGTGCATGAACTGATTAAAATGTATAGGTTTAATGCAATGCAAGTGGCGTCTGCCAAATGCATAAATGTAAGTGTGATTGCAGTAGGTTCAGAGGGTCAGACTGACCACTTGTGCTGAGGTGGTGTTCCTGGGGAAGTGATGCAGGCGTGGGGAGGTCAGGTAATGCTGATAATGCTGAGTGAGGGGAGAGACGTGGTACTGCGGCAGGCCTGGATCCACACTCAGATCCCTGAACACAAACACAGGACACACGTCAATAGATCAGAGCTACTAGTGCTAGTTTATCAAGTAACTGAATGCAGACGCACCAGTCTGTTCCTTCAGCAAGGTAGCGCGGCTGCTGCGGGACCGGCGGCGGGGGGATGTGGAAGGATGGAGGGTATTCATACGGCGGCCGCAGCGTCTGCGGATGGGGAAGGGTTCTGTCTGGAGCATGTCTGCTGGGGAAATCAGAGGAAAATGGTTAGAGCCTCAGCCAAAGATCTGGTATTAAAATACACCAATCAGGCATGACATTATGACCACTGACAGGTGAAGTGAATAACACTGATTATCTCTTCATCACGGCACCTGTTAGTGGGTGGGATATATTAGGCAGCAAGTGAACATTTTGTCCTCAAAGTTGATGTGTTAGAAGCAGGAAAAATGGGCAAGCGTAAGGATTTGAGCGAGTTTGACAAGGGCCAAATTGTGATGGCCAGACGACTGGGTCAGAGCATCTCCAAAACTGCAGCTCTTGTGGGGTGTTCCCGGTCTGCAGTGGTCAGTATCTATCAAAAGTGCTCCAAAGAAGGAACAGTGGTGAACCGGCGACATCATGGGCGGCCAAGGCTCATTGATGCACGTGGGAAGTGAAGGCTGGCCCGTGTGGTCCGATCAAACAGACGAGCTACTGGAGCTCAAATTGCTCAAGAAGTTAATGCTGGTTCTGATAGAAAGGTGTCAGAATACACAATACAGAATACATAGCCGCAGACCAGTCAGGGTGCCCATGCTGACCCCTGTGAAGTGGAGATAAAAACTCATTTTGCCTTTAAAGATATATGGGTGATTCTATAATTGCAGGTACGTTTGGGGTCCAAATGTTCAAATGGTTATATTTTCAATTATTTTAATAATTTCTTACTCATTGTCCTGGATCACAAGATGTTACAGGCCATACCAATATAATATTTTCTGTAAAAAAGTGTCTTTATTTGTTGTTTGTCCGAATTATCAGAATTAGTCCTTTTTTTGGTAATATTTCATTTATTTTATTTATAAAATCCCTAAATAGTCATTTTCCTAATTCTACAACATTAACTTGTTTAAAAATAACTTTTCTCTTATGAAAATGTGTCCATAAATCTTGCGTCAACTCTGTTACCATGCCAAACTTTGCCTTTAAACTGGTGGAATTATCTCCCACAACTATGTAAGATACAGGAAATGATGTCACTTTCCCTCACTGATTAGATCTCAAGCACTGAAAGGTGTGTGTGCTCTCTCTAAGAAAAAATTTTAATCTATAAAGTTCTTACACCGAGTTATTTTGTAAAATGTCAAAATTGTTACCACAATATTAAAAGGAAAACAGAGTTTATCACTGATCACACGGTGGGTTGTTCAAAAGTCTGTTAATCATGATTTCATTAGTGCCATGTGCTCTTAGCATTTATGCTAGCAAGTGGAGTTTTTGGCTAAAAAGTTTAAAATAAGAGAGTAACAATAAAGGTAGAGTAACAATGTTGACAGTAACAGAGTTGACAAACAATACTATAAAGAAATCAGTTTTTTCGTTAAAAGTAAAAAAGGAAGTAACTTGTGTTCGGCAAGCACTGAATTATTAAAATGGATGTTTTCAATAAGTTACTTGAAAGAATTTGTTAGTGAACAATTTTGAAATGCACAATGTATCTCCAATTATAGAATCATATATTGTAATTGAAATCTACAGATGCAAACAGATAAAGTGCAATAAAATAAACACTTAAATGTGTATTATGGATGTTTTATTATTCTAAACGATTTATCGGTGCACATCATTATTGTTCCTGGTAATCTTGAATCAGAATAACTTGCCTTTCCTCTTGCAGGACTTCGATGACGAGGGCGGGGCAACCTGTCACTCACATGAGATCCACCAATAGCAAACCACAACCATCCAATCAATTCCCCACAGACACAATCAAGCCCCGCCCTACATTTGTTCTTGTTTGAGAAGCGTTTCATTTGGAAATACGTCAGACGAGTGCAACTTCCCTTTCATGCGGACTTTAAAGGATTAGTTCACTTCAAAATGAAAATGTCCTGATAATTTACTCACCCCCATCTCATCCAAGATGTTCATGTCTTTCTTTCTTCAGTCGAAAAGAAATTAAGGTTTTTTTGAAGAAAACATTCCAGGATTGTTCTCCACATAATGGACTTCAGTGGCAACCAACGGTTGAAGGTCCAAATCAATGCAGTTTCAAAGGAAGGGCTTCAGAGGCTCTGCACGATCCCAGACGAGGAATAGGGTCTTATCTAGATAAACCAACGGACCTTTCTAAAAAAATTTTTTAATTTATATACTTTTTAACCTTAAATTGCTCGACTTCGGTGTTGTTCTTCTTCACGGCGTATGACGGCATCACGTCGGAAAGGTCACGCGTGATGTAGGTGGAAGTATTGACCCAGTGCCGAAAAACTCCATCTCATGTTCTCCTTCAACTTTAAATTGTCTGTCATCGTTGTTTTACCTTTATTTTTGTAAAGGGCGTTTGATTTAGTCTTTGCATGTTCGTTTTAACACTGAGTCAGTACTTCCACCGAGTCGGTACTTCCACCTACGTCACGCGTGACCTTTCCGACGTGATGACGTCATACGTCGTGCAAAAGCAGAACACCGAAGTCGAGCAATTTGAGGTTAAAAAGTATATACATTTAAATTTTTTTTTAGAAATGGCTGATGGTTTGTCTAGATAAGACCCTATTCCTCGTCTGGGATCGTGCAGAGCCTCTGAAGCCCTTCCTTTGAAACTGCATTGATTTGGACCTTCAACCATTGGTTCCCATTGAAGTCCATTATGTGGAGAAAAATCCTGGAATGTTTTCCTCAAAACTTAATTTCTTTTTTCGACTGAAGAAAGAAAGACATGAACATCTTGGATGAGATGGGGGTGAGGAAATTATCAGGACATTTTCATTTTGAAGTGAACTAATCCTTTAAGAACATAAACAAGGTCAACTTTGGTTTCTCGTTGAGTTTAAAGCATACCTGGGCTGTGGAAGTATCCTCCTGTGCTGGGCCTCCAGGATCTGCTGCTGGATGAGGTATTGCTGGTGTAAAGCCTGAGGTAGGAAGGGCGGGGCCGGGATGTCCTGGAACGGTGGCGCTGGTATGTGGTTGAGAGGGGGATGCAACGCCGCGGCTGGCTGGTGCGCGGGGCCGAGATGATGGCTCATTCCCGTCTGAGATTGTCCTGGATGGGGCATTGGGAAATCAACAGGGATCTGGGCCTGCGGGCCTACGTGGAAATGCCGGCAAGAGGTAGCATGACTGTGCTGATGCCTGTTAAAATGAGATCCTGCAAGAACAATGACATCACAGCAAATTATGAGTGGGATTGAACCGCTGCTGGAGGCATGGCCGTCACCGTCTCCTGCGTGAACTTCCAGAAGAAATGAACTGTCAGCAGTGGGGTGTGATGGGAAATGAAGAGTGAAGGTGAGTGAATTGTGTTTGAACAGCATGTTTGCGTTAGTCTGTTAGCAGTGAATGTGGTTCGGTTTGGGTCGCTACATTCATCCAGTCAGTGTTTGGGATTGTAAATCGAATTTACCATCAGTATGAACAGGCAACTGAAGTCAAACCCCTTCACTAATTCATGAGGAATGCCTGTAACCATATTGACAAATGAGTAAATATCAAGACTTGCAACTTTAGTTCAACCTCATAAGTTTGTGGTTAAAACATTAGTTTTGTCCACTTTAGTTTATTGTTTTCCCCTACCCAAACACTTAGTGTCACTTTACAACAGCGGTCAGCAACCTTACGGCACACGGAAGGATAATCACTGAAGCAATGGTTTAAATTCTCACACTATTTATAATTCCTAACTTAATAAAACAGGCTGTGAGGAATGATTATCTCAAAACGTAAGTTCGTATGCAAGTTTGAGGGACTTTACATTAAATACATAACGCCTCTTTAGCTATCATCACGTCAGTGATTAACCCTCCACGTGCCATAGGTTGCCGACCCCTGCTCTACAATAACACAATACTTTCTTCCATCTTAAACAGTTTGATTCACATGGCATAGTTCTCTAGTCCTGTGGCCTGTTGCATAAATGCATCCAATATGTTAAGACTGTCTTAAGAACTAGCCTGACCAACTAGCAGTAATCAGTCCTACTTTTCAAATGCAAGACAAAAAAATTAGATGACTAATTAGTAAGGTTACAAAGGGGCTGAACATTTCCAGAAATGTTCCAAGTTTCCCAAAAAAATCCTGGAAAGTTTACAACAAAAAAAAATCTTGGAAAGTTTCCAAAAATTTCAAAAAGTTTCTAAAAAATCCTGGAAAGTTTCCAAAAATTTAAAAAGTTTCCAAAAAATCCTAGAAAGTTTCCAAAAATTCTGTAAAGTTTCCCAAAAAAAAAAATCTTGGAAAGTTTCCAAAAATTCTGTAAAGTTTTAAAAAAAAAAAAAATCCTAGAAAGTTTCCAAAAATTTCCCAAAAAAAATCCTGGAAAGTTTCCAAAAATTTCAAAAAGTTTCCAAAAAATCCTGGAAAGTTTCCAAAAATTCTGTAAAGTTTTTTTTTTTTTTTTTTAAATCCTACAAAGTTTCCAAAAATTCCAAAAAGTTTCCCAAAAAAAAAAATCTTGGAAAGTTTCCAAAAATTCTGTAAAGTTTAAAAAAAAAAATCCTGGAAAGTTTCTGGAAACTTTGCAACCCTACCAATTAGTCTAAGCAGTTTATGCATCCGGCCACTGAACTTTTCTGGTCAGTCACATTCATTGTAGAATACGGTTGCTGTTCTTTCAGAACCAAACTGTGTGTGAATCGTCTATCAGACGTGATTTTTTTTTTTTTTTTTTTTTTTACCCAAACCAGATTTAATCAGTGAAGTTGATTGCATACACAGCGCTAAACAAATACTGACCATTAACTCTAAACTTAACCTTAGTATAGCGATGGCAGAACATCCTGATGCAGTTGTAAATTTGTAAATAAAACAAGATTGCTTCTTGTTGCAAAGTAAATCCTATGCCATTTTTTGTCAGTGTAGATAACTACTGCTTCTCCTGATCAGATCCGAAGTCTGACCTTTTCTTGACTGAGTTAACAATGAAATTAACTGGAAATTAACTGAGTGTATATCATGCTCCAAACAGAATTGACAACCATATTCTACAGCTGTGTGAACAGAAGTGTCTCCTCACCTCGTCCCAGCAGATCTGGACAGTCTAGAGTTATTTTGTGAATAATAAAAGCAGACAAGAGTCTGTGAGACGGAGCTCCTGGACAGCTGAAGGAATCCACAGCTGCTTCAAGTCCTCAGCCAAATGTCTGAGCATGCAGTAAACATCTGGATTTAGATGTATTTTTATGCAAGCTATGCAAGTACGCATTAAAAATGAAGGGCTTTGCGTTTTCTAATGACAGAACTTTGGAGAAGTGTGTGGGAACCATTTTCCAAAGCAATATCCATGTGCTGGCAACATGGTCTCTTAAAAACCAATGACATCTCTATGGACGTGATTTGGCCAAAGTAGGAGATCTTCCTGAATCAACATCCTCTATTGCTTCTGGGAAAACAATCCTAACCTTATCCCAACCTCCAAATCACTGCGGGTTAAGAACATGTTGAAGCTCTTAAGTCTAAAATCTGATTGGTTGATAGGGATGTTGGGCCGACAAGGATGTTGGACACTCCTCATCTTAAGAAACATGTTTACTGGGATTTATCCAAGATCAACATCTCTGTAGATGTAGATTAACTCTTCAACTTGGTCCATAGAGCAAAAATTACATCAGAAATCGCAGGAAACCAAAAGGATTTTGCTGGTTCAAGACATGCAGTTTGCATGCTTTATTATGACTTTACGTGAATATTTATTGATAGAGCAACAATTACACTGTAAATAATATAGCTGCGACCAGCAATTAACAGGGCCAAGCACAAAGAAGACAATAAGACACGCCATCATGGCTGGGAGTGTCAGACCAACTGCAACAATGAGCAATTAAAGGCATTTTAAGATGATTTTAGGCAAAATGGCTGCAAAATCATATATACAGTCACTAATAATATGATTTAATGGTTTATAACTTTCGACCAATAGGTGGCGCTGTGACCAAATTGATGTGGTGTGGTCAGAGTGAGGTGACAATGACATGCAAAGTTTAATGTCAATATGTCAAAGCATTGCAGAGATACAGCCTCGAGTCATTTTGGCATCATGCCTCAACTTTGGTATACGAAAACGGTTTCATCTGTGGACACGAAATCAATAACTTTTTGCTGTCATGGTCTAAAGATGATACGATTCGATTTTGGTGAAAATCAGTCAAAGAGTCTAGGAGGAGTTTGAAAAAGTAGGTTTTAAAAGGAAATCAAAATGGCGGACAGGACGTTCGGCCAAATATGGCAAAATTGGTATCTGTGTTCTCAGCATGACCCAAGGAATCTATTATGACCAGTTTCATTACAATAGGCAAATGTAATCAGAAGTTATTAGCATTTTTGGAAATGTCATTATAACTTTTGACCACAAGGTGGCGCTGCCCCGAAACTGAGTACTGTCAGGACTTGGTGCCGAAGACACATACCGAGTTTCATAACAATTCGCCAATGCGTTCGTAAAATATAGCATTTTTTGGCAAAATTCAAAATGGCTGATATGGGAAAATTTGGTATCGTATAACTCGGCGTGATGCCCCGAATCTAAAGAGACCAGTTTTGTGATTTTTGGCAAAAGCGTTCAGATGTTATAAGCAAAAATAGCCAATTTTTGTATCTCCGGACCACTAGATGGCACTGCGCCGAAACGCTGCAGGTAGCCTCAAGTCATGGTTGGCATAATATACACCAGGTTTGGTCAGAATACGCCAAAGCATTGCGGAGATATAGCCTCGCGTTCATTTTGGCAGGCACTTCGTCAAATTCGTTGGCACGTTATTCGAGAACGGTTTGATGAATCCTCTTGAATCTAGTAACGTTTTGTCGGCATGGTCTTAAGATGATCGGGTTCAATTTTCATGAAAATTGGAGCAAAGGCCTAGGTTTTTCGTAAAATTCAAAATGGCGGGGAAATTTTCATGACAGAATTTTGCTTCTAGCCCTTATGGTTCAAAAGTTTAGAGACTCCAAATTTGCTATGGTGAATGTGTGGACTGTCCTTTATCTGTGTGCCAAATTTCATAACTTTCCGGCAAGCGGTTCTATGGGTGGCCATAGACTCAAGAGCGGAAGAATAATAATAGGAACGCCAACGAATACAATAGGTGCTTGGCCCCAATAATGTCCTTTCCTGAAATGTAAGGACAAAAAAAATCATGCTTTAGAACAGGAATCAAATGCCCTTCATTCAGATGTACAACAGTATGAGATTATTATACGTCGCTGGATTATTAACGAGATTAGTGAATATGCTAAACTGAGTTTGTGGTGTTGTGATGTTGGTATCTGCTGGATACTTACAAGACAACAAGAGAATGGGCAAATGAATCAATGCACCAATTTATGGGTTTCAAAACACATGAGAATACTTGAAAACTCCAAATAAACAAGATGGTGGAAATGGACAAAAATAAGCCAGAAAAGCAGAATTGCCCATCTCTCCACTCCAGAATTGAAAACACACAAGCCTAAATCACCAGATGAAATCATGTATGATGTGCTCTTGATCACAGGGAAATGTATTCGTGGGAGATTCAATAACAGAGATGAAATGTGTGGATATATACCTGGACACACCACGTTTACATTGCATCCGGATCATTTACTGTGAGAAGACTTAAAGGTGCAGCGTTACGTCCCTTTTTGCGCCAAGACTGTCATTGGAAATGGATCTAATTTGGTCGGGACTGCACACTGCACCTTCAAGTGCCTCGATGACGAGCGTAAATGACCACAGATTGAGGTCTCATGATGAAAAAAGCGAGGAAATCGGTCTATCGGTCACAGCAGAGGGAGGAGGTGGAGGGGGAGACAATAAATGGAAATCAGCAAGAAGCACACTGGAGGTTAGGAAAAATACTATATTCTTTATTGAAAAATATTAGTATATGTGGATTTGTGTCATAATAATAAGTCCATGCAACAAATAAAACAACATTGACCAATAGCAAGGCCCACCATGCTCAGTACAGGGTTAACAGAACAAAAGCAACATCCAATGAGCAGATGCATCGGCTACAGCACATTACAGTACAGCAGGGTACATCTTTACTACAGAAAGATTACATTGGAGTCTATTCAATGTAGAATCAAAATAATAATAATAATGTGATTCATGCACTCAAGTCTATTACCAGAACAAAAGGTAGAGAAACCACAACCAAACAATAGACATTTGCATTGCTCTAATAGAGGATCTCAGTAGCAGTGCAGGAAATCAACATCCCTGCCAAATGGATGGCATTTTGGACGCTGTCAATTTGGACAATTTCAAAGCCAATCGGGTGTTTTTGTCTGTTGTTTTTTGCTTTTCCTCTAAACATGATTGTGAATGATTGTGTAAAATCAGAAGGCGATGAATGAAGCACACGTTATGCAGGTGACTATGGAAGCTCGTTTCCGCCACCAAATAAAAAAGAAAAGGTCATTGCGATTTTTTTTTAATAAATCTCACAATTCTGACTTTTTCTCGCTATTGCAATTCGGCCTTAAAAACTTTCTAAAACTAAAAAAAAAAAAAAAAAAAAGAAGTCAGCATTGCGAGATATTATGGAAGCTTGTTTCCACCACAGAATAAAATTTTTTAAAGGTAATTGCTACTTTTTTACCTCACAATCGCGCGATATAAACTCACAATTGAGTTATAGTCAGAATTGCGCAATATACTTTTTTTCTCACAATTGTGTGATATAAACTTGCAACTTTTTTTCTCACAATTGCGTTTTATAAACTCACGAATCACGTGATATAAACATTAAAAAGTTTATCACGCAATTCTGACTTTATAACTTGCAATTGCGAGTTCATATCATGCAATTCTGACTATAACTCAAAATTGCGAGTTTATATAACGCAATTGTGAGAAAAGTTGCGAGTTTATATCACACAATTCCGACTAGAACTCGCAATTCTGACTTCTCACAATTGTGAGTTTTAATCACGCAATTCTGAAGTTCAATTGTGAGTTTTAAAGTCAGAATTTCAAGATATATTCAGAATTTACGTGATATAAACTTGCAATTACGAGAAAAAAAGTGTCAGAATTGCAAGTTTATATCACGTAAATTCTGAATAGATCTCGAAATTCTGACTTCTAAAACTCACAACTGCAAGTTCGTCACAGAAAAAGTCAGAATTCGAGATAAAAAGTCGCATTTACCTTTTTTCAGTGGCGGAAACAAGCTTTTTATTTTTATATTCCGTGGCGTAAACAAGCTTCCATAGGTGACAGCTATAGGTGTGTGGGTTTGGTGATCATCCAAGCACAAAATGCATCCATTTAACAGGAATTTACATACATGTTGACTACCAAAGCTGGATGGGACATACATGAGTCACTCTTCTAGAGCTACTGATGTGGGTTAAACTACAGCACTTGACATACAGACAGTAGTTTACGCTCTAAATGTGTTAGCTCTGGTTTTAGTGTGTTTGTTCTCAGGAAGGGAGCAGATCTGAGATGTTTGTCGTCTTCTGATGGAAATAGGAAATGAGGAGGGATCAGAACACAGATGATCATTAAAACACAATGATCTGATAATGCAGAATGTAGATTCAGCCTCCATAGACTATGAGACAGGAGATAAGAACAGAAATAAAGCACATGAAATCAAACTATGAGACAGAAGATCAGAAACAGAAATCAAAAAAGCTTCATGAAATCAGTGATGGAGGTAAAGTTAGCAGCTCATCTCAACACAACTTTGGTGTTTTTCCTCATTAGACATCGGTGTAAATGATTAAGTTCATGAGGTGCAGCCGTTAATTGATCCAAAAATAAACAAATCAACGTTTTTTTCCTGATGAAATACATATAGTGTCATTCTGGGGCTTCAACACAAACTCTTACTTAATTCAAATGAGCATTAAATGATTGAACTGATGTTTTATTTGTTGTCCGTTGAGCTCAGGCCTGAATTAGCATCGTTAGCTTTCTGAGGTAAAACCAAACCTTACAAATAAGCCTCAACAAATACATACAGCGCTCAAGTACACGATAAAACGAATAGAAAATCTATCAAATACACCGAATATCCCTCACATAAGCCAATCAATTGATTTTTAAACGATTTAAAAGTGAAATCTGAAGCGGAGCGCGTCCGTTAGTTTCGCTAGCTAACAGATTACCTCAGGATCCGAATCAAACCTCACTGATTCGCTAAATAAACACCAAATCACCTGTTATTTTAATGAATATCCCCTCAGTGTGGACCTACAGCAGCATATAGAGTTTAATAATCATGCATTAAACAAGCAAAAGGCCTTAGATGTGATCTGATCGTGAAATAATGTGTTATAAATACCTCTATTTCTCACTGAGCCAAAGACAGGAAGAACCAAATATCCGACATGAACTAACACCATCCTTCAGATCGTCTGTTTGATGAATACAGAGTGTAAACGGGTGAATAAATAATGTACATTCAGCGGGATCATATGCAGTCCGTCACCGCGAGGACAAAGAAGAGTGGCGGCGGTGTTCGATTCGCCAACAAGTCGTTCTACTGAATCGGTTCCTCTGAATGATTCGAGCGAACCGATTCACACGGCTTGTGTATCTCTCCAAATGAATCTGCGCATCGCGTTCGGTTGGAATGAATCGAACTGTCCGAAGCTCGAAAGTGGCAGATTGCCGTTGGAGCGATAACATTATCTGACCACTAGAGGCGCCACTGCCATCACTAGGTGTGTTTACATGCACACATTTTCGCCAGTGTGAATGAATCCAATCCGATTTCAGATTCTAAAAGTTCTGTAATGTAAACCCTAAACATGCATTACATGTATTCCACAAAAGCATGGATGCATGTAAAATAAATGTATGCTGTGAAAACAACATGATTAGGTTGATTTGTCAATAACTACACCACAGTTGGTCCAGCTGAGCTTTAATTGCAAAAAAAAAAAATATTTTACAGTATCTCTGTACCATGTTTCATTGGTTCTCAATAGCATGGTCGCCAATGAAATAAAATGTAAACAGCAAAAGAAATATTTTTATGCATGACAATTAAATTACAAATAGTGCTTGTTATACAAGTGCTTTGATATTTACAGCTTGTGGTAAACAACAATAAAATATATGTACAATTAATTAAATTCAATGCAATAGACACTTTGGCTATTCATATTTGGCCCATGCATGCTTTACTTGTTCTTATGACAATTTGACACAAAAAACTTCATCAGACAGGCCCGTTCACATCATGGATGGTAACTATAATGATGTGTTTTTGAAAATTATTCTAAATGTAAAAGAATAAAGAGTCCACACCACAACTATAACGATAACGACACCGAGGAACGATATCATCGGAATCAGAGCAATTTTTTTTTCTTCCAGCTGATGAAGGATAAAAACACTGACAGTCAATCAGAATCCATCCTGCTTTAAAGAGCTTGAACATTTAAAGGCACAATCCAATTTTTGGATTAAAATATCCAAAAACCACTAGTGTTATATATTTTGTTGACTTGTGTACTTACATTATCCCAAATGTTTCCAAGAATGTTTAAATCCAGAGAAATAAGCGATTTTAACCAGGACACGGACTGTGTGTCGCCTATCAATGACATCATACCCGCGTTACCCTCCGGTTTTATTTTGTAGAAACCATGGAAACACCAAAGCCGCTTTAATATATGATGTGTTTTATTAGACGGTGAGCAACTGTTTGGATCATTCATGGACAGAAACTAATCATTGTTCTCCAGCTCAACACAGTTAGTCTTATTGTTTAAATCTGGTGTTCTTGATTTACCGCGAGTACCATGTTTTACCATGCCTAATATGATCTCGCTCACTGCAGTGTGAACAAGTGTCTCATAGTAGCGCCGAGCGAACGCACAGAGTAGCATTATAACATCACTTTAACACACTCAGATGTGTGTAATATGATAAAACAGCGCTGCGTTCCCACACACACGCATGAGCGGAAGAAGCGGAAGCGCTCGTCTGACAGAATAAAAGCTCCGCCCAATCAAGACATCAAGACACACCTTTGTTTTGAATAAGCGACGAAAAATTACATATTGTACATTTAAAGAGACAGACGACAAAACTGCAGTGCTTATAATAAACAAAGATATCGTGCGCTTGTGTGAACGCTACTATAGTTATCGTTCTTGGTGTGAAGGGGCCTTAAACCACAGAAATAAAGTGTCCTACAGTCAAGTGTACAATGCAAAACTTTTGTAGCCATCTTCATTTCACATCTGAAGAAATATAACACTGCTTGCATACACCGATCAGGCATAACATTATGACATTATATTTTAAATTGTGTTGGTCCCCCTTTTGCTGGCAAAACAGCCCTGACCCATCGAGGCATGGACTCCACTAGACCCCTGAAGGTGTGCTGTGGTATCTGGCACCAAGATGTTAGCAGCAGATCCTTTAAGTCCTGTAAGTGGTGAGGTGGGGCCTCCATGGATCGGACTTGTTTGTTCAGCACATCCCACAGATGCTCGATTGGATTGAGATCTGGGGAATTTGGAGGCCAAGTCAACACCTCAAACTCGTTGTTGTGCTCCTCAAACCATTCCTGAACCATTTTTGCTTTGTGGCAGGCGCATTATCCTGCTGAAAGAGCCACAGCCACCAGGGAATACCGTTTCCATGAAAGGGTGTACATGGTCTGCAACAATGCTTAGGTAGGTGGTACGTGTCAAAGTAACATCCACATGGATGGCAGGACCCAAGGTTTCCCAGCAGAACATTGCCCAAAGCATGGTGCCATGTGTTCCCCAGGTAAGCCACGCACACACACCCGGCCATCCACGTGATGTAAAAGAAAACGTGATTCATCAGACCAGGCCACCTTCTTCCATTGCTCCGTGGTCCAGTTCTGATGCTCACGTGCCACTGTTGGTGCTTTCGGTGGTGGACAGGGGTCAGCATGGGCACCCTGACTGGTCTGTGGCTATGCAGCCCCATACGCAACAAACTGCGATGCACTGTGTATTCTGACACCTTTCTATCAGAACCAGCATTACTGCAGACCGGGAACACCCCACAAGAGCTGCAGTTTTGGAGATGCTCTGACCCAGTCGTCTAGCCATCACAATTTGGCCCTTGTCCAACTCGCTCAAATCCTTACGCTTGCCCATTTTTCCTGCTTCTAACACATCAACTTTGAGGACAAAATGTTCACTTGCTGCCTAATATATCCCACCCACTAACAGGAGCCGTGATGAAGAGATAATCAGTGTTATTCACTTCACCGGTCATAATGTTATGCCTGATCGGTGTATGTTACCGCACTACTATTATCAGATCGAAATGTTGATTGTTTGACGGACAGGGATGCAAAGGCTCAGGTTTGAGAGGGTTGAAAGAGCGCGTCATTCTGAAATCAATTGGTGCACATTTTCTTAACTTTTAGTGGCATGACAGGAGTGATTTCTTCAAACCCAACTTTTTTGCCTGTAGCATTATTTCGGAGGAATGTTTGCATGTTACTCTAAGAATGGAAAAACTTCTTCCATATACAGCAGGTTCTGTCTCACTCTGTGCTGCCATAGTGATTTGGAGAATCTGACGTGTCCTGAAGGCTCGTGTGGGAAATCTCCTCATCTTGATCTGACACGCACTTAGTGTTGAAGAGGTCCGACACAAAGAACACCTGCGATTTGAACGTAAAATATGATTAAACTGCTGGTTATATATTAATGGCCTTATGGCACACGTTCACAAAATCACTTACGGTAAACAGCGCCACGACGGCTCCCTGTATGAGTCCGGTGAGAACGTCACTCCAGTGGTGTTTATAATCAGAGACGCGGGACAGACCCACGTACAGAGAAGCGGCGATGAACGAGAACTGGAGAGTCGGCCGCACCAGTCGAGACCATCCTGTCCTCAGTCTGGACTGGAGATACAGCTTTAAAGAGGAAACATATTAGAATATTTTATATAAATATATATATATATATATATATATATATATATATATATAAAAAAAAGTCACTTAAGGCAAGACAATACTACAAACTAATAGTTCGCTCTGCGCTACTATGAGACACTTGTTCACACTGCAGTGAGCGAGATCATATTAGGCATGGTAAAACATGGTACTCGCGGTAAATCAAGAACACCAGATTTAAACAATAAGACTAACTGTGTTGAGCTGGAGAACAATGATTAGTTTCTGTCCATGAATGATCCAAACAGTTGCTCACCGTCTAATAAAACACATCATATATTAAAGCGGCTTTGGTGTTTCCATGGTTTCTACAAAATAAAACCGAGGGTAACAGAGGTATGATGTCACTGATAGGTGACGCACACACACGGTCCGTGTCCTGGTTAAAATCACTTATTTCTCTGGATTTAAACATTCTTGTAAACATTTGGGATAATGTACACAAGTCAACAAAATATATAACACTGTTCTAGTGGCTTTTGGTTACATATTGTGCCTTTAAAAGTGTGTTTTGGATGTTTTCTTTCCACTAGTCTGAATGAAAACAAGTTATGGAAGTAAAATATACGATTGGCTTGTAGTGCCTCACCTTAAATTTGATGAGATATTGTCATAAGAACACACTTACAGCGAGGAACAGCATACAATACATGGAGAACGACGAGTGGCCAGAGTAAAAGGAAAGCCTGTCAGTAGAAGATCGTACATCGTTATTAGTAAATTGCGTTATTTTATAAATCAAACAATGCACTTGATGAAACAAATAAAAGGGTAAAGATTTTTTTTTCTGAATATGAGAGTTAGTGCATCAATCCAGGTCATATTGCACCTCAGCATCAAAACTAGATATAAAACTCTGATGTTGGCTTGAGAAAGCCTGACCAGAAAGTTTGAACAAGCTTTTAAAGTTTGAAGGTTTTGAAGGCAATAGAGTTTCAGAAAACAGTCTGTAAATGGATGGATGGATGGATGGATGGGTGGGTGCAGGGATGGATGGGTGGATGGATGGATGGATGGATGGATGGATGGATGGGTGGGTGCAGGGATGGATGGATGGGTGGGTGCAGGGATGGATGGGTGGATGGATGGATGGATGGGTGGGTGCAGGGATGGATGGGTGGATGGATGGATGGATGGATGGGTGGGTGGATGGATGGAAGGGTAGAGGGATGGATGGGTGGGTGGATGATGGAAGGGTAGAGGGATGGATGGGTGGGTGGATGATGGAAGGGTAGAGGGATGGATGGGTGGAGGGAGGAATGGATGGGTGGGTGGGTGGATGGAAGGGTAGAGGGATGGATGGGTGGAGGGAGGGGTGGATGGGTGGAGGGTGGAATGGATGGGTGGAGGGAGGGATGAGATAAATGGATGGATGGATGGGTGGAGGGTGGAATGGATGGGTGGAGGGAGGGATGAGATGGATGGGTGGGT
>CM077186.1:39233369-39373369 GCA_039654105.1 Coreius guichenoti
GTGAGAATGAGTGAGTGAGTATCTGTGTGTGAGTGAGTGAGTGCGTGTGTGTGTGTGTGTGAGTGTATGTGTGTGGGTGTGACAGACTATTAAATGGCCTTTCTGTGGTGAATTGTATTGTATGTTAGGCATGTTGTTGACAGTAGTATGTTATAGAGGAACAGAGCGTGTTTCAGGGCATACTCACCATTACTCTTAATAATCAAATCACTTCACTTTATTTAAATCAATTGTCCAACAGCAGAGTTAAACAAAGGCTCTGTATTCTGTCTCAGACTATAGTCTTATTATTCTGCCATTCGTTTACATCCAATCCAGTCAGTTCCTCACTGAGGCCAGTCACTTTCATTAGTCTCTCCATTGAGGAATTCCATCTCCCACAAACATTCTATGCATTTCTATTCAAGATCTAATAATGCACACTGAGCTGATAGTGAAGTGGCTGTTACTAGGCAGGTAAAAAAATATGTTCTAAAACATTTTGCTAACACTCCCATTAAGTTATGAAAACGTTACTTCTGAATGTTCAAAACGTCTAGTTTTGTTCCACTGTGTCATTCTTCAAACATTATGGGAACGTTACTTTAGAATGTTCTCCAAACGTTACTTTAGAATGTTCTCCGAGCGTCACTTTTGAATGTTCTCTGAGTGTCACTTTTGAATGTTCTCCGAACGTCACTTTTGAATGTTCTCTGAGCGTTACTTTTGAATGTTCTCCGAACGTTACTTTTGAATGTTCTCCGAACGTCACTTTTGAATGTTCTCTGAGCGTTACTTTTGAATGTTCTCCGAACGTCACTTTTGAATGTTCTCTGAGCGTTACTTTTGAATGTTCTCCGAACGTCACTTTTGAATGTTCTCTGAGCGTTACTTTTGAATGTTCTCCGAACGTCACTTTTGAATGTTCTCTGAGCGTCACTTTTGAATGTTCTCCGAACGTCACTTTTGAATGTTCTCCGAACGTCACTTTTGAATGTTCTCCGAACGTTACTTTTGAATGTTCTCTGAGCGTTACCTTTGAATGTTCTCCGAACGTTACTTTTGAATGTTCTCCGAACGTTACTTTTGAATGTTCTCTGAGCGTTACTTTTGAATGTTCTCCGAACGTTACTTTTGAATGTTCTCCGAACGTCACTTTTGAATGTTCTCCGAACGTTACTTTTGAATGTTCTCTGAGCGTTACCTTTGAATGTTCTCCGAACGTTACTTTTGAATGTTCTCCGAACGTTACTTTTGAATGTTCTCTGAGCGTCACTCTTGAATGTTCTCCGAACGTTACTTTTGAATGTTCTCCGAGCGTTACTTTTGAATGTTCTCTGAACGTTACTTTTGAATGTTCTCTGAGCGTCACTTTTGAATGTTCTCCGAACGTTACTTTTGAATGTTCTCCGAACGTTACTTTTGAATGTTCTCTGAGCGTTACTTTTGAATGTTCTCTGAACGTTACTTTAGAATGTTCTCTGAGCGTTACTTTAGAATGTTCTCTGAGCGTTACTTTAGAATGTTCTCTGAGCGTTACTTTAGAATGTTCTCTGAACGTTACTTTTGAATGTTCTCTGAGCGTCACTTTAGAATGTTCTCTGAGCGTTACTTTAGAATGTTCTCTGAGCGTTACTTTAGAATGTTCTCTGAACGTTACTTTAGAATGTTCTCTGAGCGTTACTTTAGAATGTTCTCTGAGCGTTACTTTAGAATGTTCTCTGAGCGTTACTTTAGAATGTTCTCTGAACGTTACTCTTGAATGTTCTCTGAGCGTCACTTTAGAATGTTCTCTGAGCGTCACTTTAGAATGTTCTCTGAGCGTTACTTTAGAATGTTCTCTGAGCGTTACTTTAGAATGTTCTCTGAGCGTTACTTTAGAATGTTCTCTGAGCGTTACTTTAGAATGTTCTCTGAGCGTTACTTTAGAATGTTCTCTGAGCGTTACTTTAGAATGTTCTCTGAGCGTTACTTTAGAATGTTCTCTGAGCGTTACTTTAGAATGTTCTCTGAACGTTACTCTTGAATGTTCTCTGAGCGTCACTTTAGAATGTTCTCTGAGCGTTACTTTAGAATGTTCTCTGAACGTTACTTTTGAATGTCCTCTGAACGTTCTGAAACAAGTAGTAACATTTAAAAAACGTTAAACAAACGTCCAACTAAAACACTCCATGAACGATGTATAAATAACGGTTTTGCGCTAACGTTTTGAGAACATTATTAAAGACCAGATAACTTTGAACGTTCTATTAACGTTACTGGAAGAACTTTTGTTCATAACTTTGAGTTTCTTTCCACTAAACATCTCTGAATGTGTGAATGTAAACGCAACTATCTGTGAGCACTTACTCTTATCTCCCCTCATAAAAGAACTCTATCTCTATACAAACTAATGCGCTTTTCTGAGTATGATAATGATATTTTGTATTGTATCAATGTAATTTGAGGAGTTACGTATGAATATATTGAGTATGAACATGTTGAATATGGTTTGTAACGTTATATATGGATCGTTTCATTCATATTCACTGTGCGGAGCTGCAACATTGTAGCGATGTCGCGCGGCTGTGAAACATTGATACATTCATCAGATCTACAGGAATCTGAGACAGTGCATTAAATAACGCCGATGAAATGAACAGAATAATCCGCTAGTAAAGGCAAACAGAGGCCAGAGGAGTGAACTCTTACCGAGCAGCAGACAGCTGACGTCCACACTAATGCTCCAGAGTCCTCTCGTCTCGAACATTCTCAGTTCCGCACAAACACTGGAGGCTTTGGAGAACTTACAGTTGAGCATTTATTCACATCAGATCAGATCAAACAATGCAGGATGTGCGAAGCTCTTTCACTTATTAACACGAACACATCAGTTAAGATGTGGATAATCTGATCCTCGAGCGAATAAAATACCCAGCTGGCTGAGTTTTCCGTTGTTGTCGTTATTACAGAGCGTGAAAGAGATGAGTTTTAAGGCAGTGGTCCGATGAATGTCGCCGTTACATCTCCGGTTACTTCATATCGCATGATGGTGAGGTCAATCTCTCCGTTTGTCAATCATACACAAGCTCCGCCCACCGCTTCCTCTTCCTCACTCACTGACGCTTAACTCAGAGCAGAGCTTCTGCATTCTCATTCACTTTTCATTACACTTAAAACACTGCTTTTACTTTGTTTTTACGGAGCTGCAACATTTGTAGCGAGTTCGCGGGACAGTGAAACATTGTTACATTCATCAGGTAAGAATCTGAAACCCTGCAATAAATAACGCAGAGTTAAATCGGCAAACAATACACACAGTATGGAACTCCAAAGCTGACATAATAATAAATAAATGTATACATACATAAATATACGAAGAAATGTTAAAAACAAAAATACACAAATATACGGGTCAATGACGTGGCGTGTCAATTCTGGTGTCCAAATCATATTCATAATATTAAAAATATATACATTTTTAAATACACTAAGAGGGGGAAGTCGAGTCATTTAATGTGAGTATTCATTATAAATAATTAATTTAACTATATATGAGCTCAGAAGTCCCAAAATGTCATTCCGGGTTAAAATCTGAATACAAAAATATGACAAAAATTAAAAGAAAATATGAATAATGGTATTTAAAATATACTTGGGCATAATTGTATTGATGTTTTCAGTGATATCTATAAATATAGTGATAATACTAAGCTTATTTACTTTATGACAGAAAGACTTTTGTCTCCAAATTGTGATTTCTCTAATGTCATTCCTGGATAACACACATCACTGACCATTTTGGACCATAATGCATTTTGGTATGTCATGTGACATAATATTGTATCAAAAAGGAGAAGGAGCCACAAAAACAAAACATGTGCAAGGGCCAGTGAGCGTCTCTTAATGTTGATATTTTGAGATTTTTGGTCACTAGTGCACTTTGTAGCAATATCATGTGTCCTAATAAAACATTTATAATGTATTTATATTAAAGTTGTAGTTTTCCACAGGTGGTTCAGTTAGTGCCTGATTATAAAGAAAAAAAATTTGTTTTGTCATTCTTGAATAACAGAAACCCTCTGTTAGCCAGGACCGTTATCCTGAATGACAGTTATTATTAGGGATGTGCGACTAGTCGACTTGGAAAACACTAGTCGTTTACAATCTTTTTTTTGCACATTTAGTGTTTTACTTTATATAAGGCTACATTTAAATTACCGTCATATTAATGTTACATCTTGAAATTAATATATTATTTTGAAAAGTGTATATTAGTAATTATACACACAGATGCATGTATATATTTAAGAAAAATATGTTATATTTATATATAAAATATTTATATATAAGATAAATTATATAAATATATTTACAGTATATACATGCAAATATTTCTTAAATATATACATGAAGGAGTGTGTATTTATCTATACATAATAATTATACACAGCACACACACATATATTATGTAAACATGAACTTTTATTTTTTATTTCGCAATTAATCGATTGCCCAGCACTAGTGTATATATATAAAAACATTTTTAAACATTTTCCAGCTTTTTTCCAGATTTTGTTCTGAATTTTGAGTTATCATCAGCCAAAAATGAGCCCATGTCTATATGAAATCCCATATTAATTGTGATTAAAA
Organism: Coreius guichenoti; assembly: GCA_039654105.1. Lineage (NCBI taxonomy): Eukaryota > Metazoa > Chordata > Actinopteri > Cypriniformes > Gobionidae > Coreius > Coreius guichenoti. The sequence continues at coordinate 39,237,981 of CM077186.1, forward strand.
TGTAGTTTTCTGAGCACTGATTGTTTGTTGAGCTCCAGTTATGGATATCAGTACATTTGTATATGCCAACAATGGTGGAAATGTAATTCATTTCATTACAAATTCATTTTCATGGGGAAAAAGAAGTAAAAATGGTTAATTACATTCTTAAAATGAGTACGTCATTGCATTACATACATAACACTCTAATAAGTATAGAAAGTCCTAAAATTTGAATTTTTTTCCAGTTTTATTTTTTTTAATTGTAAATCCTTATCCGTCATCCACCCATATACATAAATAAATATACAAAGAAATGTAAAAAAAATAAAAATAAATAAATAAATGAGTATTTATACTTTTATTACCTTATGTATAATTGTATTTTTTCCCACATTTACTTATTTTTTAATTTATTTATTTTTACATTTATTTATTTCCACATTTATTTATGTATATTTGTATTTATTTCTACATTTCTTTGTCCGTATGGTAATGAGGGGGCGTGTTTTACCTCAGACTCGGAGTGGCAGTGCTGACGCTTTGACACAGGACCGCTCAAAAGTTTGGAAACATGACTATTTTTAATGTTTTGATTTATTTGATCAAAAATGCAGAAAAACTGTAATTTTGTGAAATATTATTACAATTCAAAATAATAGTTTTCTATTTTAATATACTTTAAAATATAATTTATTTCTGTGATGCAAAGCTGAATTTACTCCAGTCTTCAGTGTCACATGATCCTTCAGAAATATATATATATATATAATCAAGTCACGTTTATTTAAATAGTGCTTTATGCAATACAGATTGTTTCAAAGCAGCTTCACATTAATAAAACGGCAAACTTCATCAGTTATGATCAGGGGTGTAGGACGCTATATATGGGGTAAGAAAAATCTTGTATCTTGTTTCTGCTTGAAATCTTGTTAGGGACAGAAACAAGATTATTTTTCTGACCCCATTGGCAGATCATTTTGCTTGTTTTAAGCAAAAACTCACTTCATTTTGATTTTTCCCTCCCAGAAAACAAGAAAAAATATCTTGTGTGATTTTACTTATCTAGTAAAAGCATCTTGATTTAAGAATTTTTAGATATTTGGGCTGGAAACAAGACAAAAATACTAAATAAGAAAAGCATTTTTTTGCAGCGTATTGCATTGCACTATGAATGAAGTGAAATCTCTGTTAAACTGCCTCCTTGTCTTTATTAGTTATCTGTAACATTACAGAATTCATTAATTAATATATTGTTAAGGTTGTAAGGCCCGCCCAATCGTCCCAATGAAGGCTTACGATTGGTGGGTGAAGGTTTTTTCAGCTGGGCAAAGTGATTTAGTTCCAATTTACTTCTATCTGACTCCATTTTATCATGACCTCGAATTTAGGTTAGAATGCCAATTGGTTATTTGGTCATTTGTATAATAGTTTAACTACACATTTGATTATTCTGTTTAACCCTTTGTTGAAATTATACCCGTTCATAATCTACTAGAGTTAGTTAATAATTCCAGAGTAAGTCAGAATAAATCAGTGTAACAGTTTATTATTAGTCAGGTAAATGTATCATGTCAATTACATAATAAATTCAAAGATAATCCATACATAACATCAAATGTTCTGAAGTAAAGAGTAAAAGACGCATACCTGACAATTACATAACACTGAGTGTCTAGAAGACACCCAGCGCTACGGCTGACCGGTGTAAAGGATCGCGCCCTGACCCTTCTGCAGCATCTCCTTAAATACCAGACCAAGATACAAAACTCTTTCAAATGTAAACATGAGTTCACACTGGGAATTAGCATTAATCAAGTCCTGTAGACCTGTATTGACGACAGGAGGCAAAGACCAATTGGCCAACGACACACCCACCATAATAAGCGAAATATCTCTAAACCCTTAAAACCTTTGTTACCTTTTGTTTTACTTCTGTGAGAATGAGACCTTCGTACCAGTCGCACTGAGACATTTCAAATGATACCAAACATGTATAATACTGTATAGTACTAAACATTAAACCATATAGATTTTGGGTAAATTTCAGGTTATCTCAGCATGAGAGAGAGTGAGAGTGCGGGGAGATACCGAGAGATACTGAGGTGAGACTTGCGTTTCGAATGGTGATGCTAATTTCGTAAGAGACAGTTCAGATATTAATTTCCAGAAAGTGTCCTTTGTCTTCTCGGGGAGTGATTGTTCCTCAATCAGACAGCCTTACAAGGTCAATGTAGACTAAAAACCTTAAAACATTATCCTATTCATTTCCTGAATCCTCAGCTTTCCGGGGATGTCGCCACCAATTTCAAAATCAAACCTACGCCCTTGATTATGAAACAAGTTCAGTTCATCTAAAAGCAGTTCCCTAGCAAACAGAAATTTGTTTAAAATTTGCTAACGTTCTCATTTAAGTTATGAAAATGTTTTAAAAACTTTTTCTTGGTTATGTGAACGTTAGAGAAATCATTAAGGGAATGTTTTCTTTATATGAGGTACTTTTGAATGTTCTCTGGACCATCTGAACGTTTAAAAAACACTAACGTCCTACTAAAATGTTTCTAAGAATGACTGAATAACATCTGTGCTGATGTTTGAGAACATTATTAAAGTCCAGATAACTTTGAACGAACGTTCTATTAACGTTGAGAGAACCAGAGAACGTTCCATATCAATATAATCTCATAGTTCATAGTCATGTTCCTCATGACTTTATATTGTTCTGGTTGTATTTGTGCAGGTGATTGTCGATCTGCTGGTGGAAGATCATCCGTCCCAGCTGACTGTGAGACGCTTCATTCAGAGCTTTAGACTGCAAGCACAGTTTAAACGTCTCGCTGGATAAATGTGCCTGACAGAGAGTCTGATGCCAGGCGTGAAACAGGCCACGCGACGGCGCTCGAACCACCAGCAGACGACTGCGCAGGAACTTCCTGTAGAGATGCACGTCTTCTGGAGCACTTCCTGTCACAGACGCTTCAAACCCACCTTTGAGAACATGCAGAAGATCAAACAAGATCATGGCAAAAAAGATTCTGTCTTGTTTTCCTGCACAAATATCTAAACATTCTTAAATCAAGACACATTTACTGGAGAAGAGAAATGACTGAAGATATTAAGAGTGAAAAAATGAGTTTGTGTTTAAAACAAGAGCAAATATCAGCCAATGGAGTCAGAAAAATAAACGTAATTCAAAGGGAAAACAAGATTATTTTTCTGACCCCACTGACAGATATTTTCTTCTAAACTCACCTGATATCTTCATTAGGATCTCTTCTCCAGTAAATGTATCTTGATTTAAGAATGTCTAGATATTTGTGCTGGAGCTTCAAAACTAAACCACACAGAAGAATGTAATTTTATTACCTATGTTCATGAAATCTGATCTGTACTGGCACGTCATCCCAAAATCAGAGTCTTTCCAGTATCCAAAATCTTTCCTGATCACCTGCCAATGAAAAGCATATATATTATATATATATTTGTTATCATGATGTCTTCGTGAAGTTCTATAACTACTGATATAGAATAAAAGAGATCTGACCAGTTGATCTTCAGCAGAAGGGACATGTTGACCATAGATGACCTCTGGATTATACTGGCTGAACATCACAGGATAGAAGACCTTTTTACCTGTGAGAACACTAGCAGGTCAGTAGTTCAATATCAGCATATATAGTCTATCTGTGTGTCCGTCCGTCCGTCTGTCTGTCTGTCGTCTATCTATCTATCTGTCCATCCATCCGTCCGTCCATCCGTTGTCTATCTGTCTGTCCGTCCGTCCGTCCATCCGTCTGTCTGTCGTCTATCTATCTGTCCATCCGTCCGTCCGTCCGTCCGTCCATCCGTCTGTCTGTCTGTCGTCTATCTATCTATCTGTCCATCCATCCGTCCGTCGTCTATCTATCTATCTGTCCATCCATCCGTTCGTCCGTCCGTCCATCCGTTATCTATCTGTCTGTCTATCTATCCATCCTTCTGTCCATCTGTCTGTCTGTCTGCCTGTTCATCCGTCTGTCTGTCCATCCGTCTGTCCGTCTGTCTGTCATCTGTCTGTCCATCTGTCTGTTGTCCGTCTGTCTGTCATCCATCTGTCGTCTATCTGTCTGTCTGTCCGTCCGTCCGTCCGTCCGTCTGTCGTCTATCTGTCTGTCTGTCTGTCCATCCGTCTGTCGCCTGTCTGTCTGTCTGTCCATCCGTCTTTCGTTTGTCTGTCACCTGTCTGTCTGTCGCCTGTCTGTCTGTCCATCCGTCTGTCGTCTGTCTGTCGTCAGTCTGTCCATCCGTCTGTCTGTCCATCCGTCTGTCTGTCCATCCGTCTGTCGTCTGTCTGTCGTCAGTCTGTCCATCCGTCTGTCGTCTGTCTGTCGTCAGTCTGTCCATCCATCCATCTGTCGTCTGTCTGTCGTCAGTCTGTCCATCCATCCATCTGTCGTCTGTCTGTCTGTCCATCCGTCTGTCGCCTGTCTGTCTGTCTGTCCATCCGTCTTTCGTTTGTCTGTCGTCTGTCTGTCTGTAGTCTGTCTGTCCATCCGTCTGTCTGTCGTCTGTCTGTCCATCCATCTGTCATCTGTCTGTCATCTGTCTGTCTGTCTGTCCGTCCATCCATCTGTCGTCTGTCTGTCTGTCCATCCGTCTTTCGTTTGTCTGTCGTCTGTCTGTCCATCCGTCTGTCGTCTGTCTGTCGTCAGTCTGTCCATCCGTCTGTCGTCTGTCTGTCCATCCGTCTGTCGTCTGTCTGTCCATCCGTCTGTCGTCTGTCTGTCTGTCGTCTGTCTGTCCATCCGTCTATCGTTTGTCTGTCGTCTGTCTGTCCATCCGTCTGTCTATCCAGCCGTCTTTCTCTCCATCCGTCTGTCGTCTGTCTGTCTGTCGTCTGTCTGTCCGTCCATCCATCTGCCATCTGTCTGTCAGTCTATCTGTCCATCCATCTGTCTGTCTGTCTGTCTGTCTGTCCGTCTGTCCATCCGTCCGTCCATCTGTCTGTCTGTCCATCCGTCTGTCGTCTGTCTGTCTGTCTGTCCGTCCATCCATCTGTCTGTCTGTCTGTCCATCCGTCCGTCTGTCCATCCGTCTGTCATCTGTCGTCTGTCTGTCCATCCGTCTGTCTGTCCATCTGTCTGACGTTTGTCTGTCCATCCGTCTGACGTTTGTCTGTCTGTCGTCTGTCTGTCCATCCGTCTTTCTCTCCATCCGTCTGTCGTCTGTCTGTCTGTCGTCTGTCTGTCTGTCCATCCATCTGCCGTCTGTCTGTCTGTCAGTCTGTCTGTCCATCCATCTGTCTGTCTGTCTGTCCGTTTGTCTGTCTGTCGTCTGTCCATCCGTCCGTCCGTCTGTCTGTCTGTCCATCCGTCTGTCGTCTGTCTGTCTGTCATCTGTCTGTCATCTGTCTGTCCGTCCATCCATCTGTCTGTCCATCTGTCCATCCGTCTGTCTGTCCGTCCATCCGTCTGTCTGTCGTCTGTCTGTCTGTCGTCTGCCCATCCGTCCGTCCGTCTGTCTGTCTGTCCATCCGTCTGTCGTCTGTCTGTCTGTCATCTGTCTGTCCGTCCATCCATCTGTCTGTCCATCCGTCTGTCTGTCCGTCCATCCGTCTGTCTGTCCGTCCGTCCGTCTGTCTGTCGTCTGTCTGTCTGTCATCTGTCTGTCTGCCTGTCATCTGTCTGTCTACCTGTCTATCCGTCTGTCTGCCTGTCTATCCGTCTGTCTGTCTGTCTGTCTGTCTGTCCATCCGTCTGTGGTCTGTCTGTCTGTCGTCTGTCTGTCCGTCTATCCATCTGTCGTCTGTCTGTCTGTCCGTCCATCCATCTGTCGTCTGTCTGTGTCTGTCCATCCATCCGTCTGTTGTCTGTCCATCCGTCTGTCTGTCTGTCTGCTTTGACTGCTCAGTCGTGCTGCTGCACTGATATACACTCACCTAAAGGATTATCAGGAACACCTGTTCAATTTCTCATTAATGCAATTATCTAATCAACCAATCACATGGCAGTTGCTTCAATGCATTTAGGGGTGTGGTCCTGGTCAAGACAATCTCCTGAACTCCAAACTGAATGTCAGAATGGGAAAGAAAGGTGATTTAAGCAATTTTGAGCGTGGCATGGTTGTTGGTGCCAGACGGGCCGGTCTGGGTATTTCACAATCTGCTCAGTTACTGGGATTTTCACGCACAACCATTTCTAGAGTTTACAAAGAATGGTGTGAAAAGGGAAAAACATCCAGTATGCGGCAGTCCTGTGGGCGAAAATGCCTTGTTGATGCTAGAGGTCAGAGGAGAATGGGCCGACTGATTCAAGCTGATAGAAGAGCAACTTTGACTGAAATAACCACTCGTTACAACCGAGGTATGCAGCAAAGCATTTGTGAAGCCACAACACGCACAACCTTGAGGCGGATGGGCTACAACAGCAGAAGACCCCACCGGGTACCACTCATCTCCACTACAAATAGGAAAAAGAGGCTACAATTTGCACAAGCTCACCAAAATTGGACAGTTGAAGACTGGAAAAATGTTGTCTGGTCTGATGAGTCTCGATTTCTGTTGAGACATTCAGATGGTAGAGTCAGAATTTGGCGTAAACAGAATGAGAACATGGATCCATCATGCCTTGTTACCACTGTGCAGGCTGGTGGTGGTGGTGTAATGGTGTGGGGGATGTTTTCTTGGCACAGTTTAGGCCCCTTAGTGCCAATTGGGCATCGTTTAAATGCCACGGCCTACCTGAGCATTGTTTCTGACCATGTCCATCCCTTTATGACCACCATGTACCCATCCTCTGATGGCTACTTCCAGCAGGATAATGCACCATGTCACAAAGCTCCAATCATTTCAAATTGGTTTCTTGAACATGACAATGAGTTCACTGTACTAAAATGGCCCCCACAGTCACCAGATCTCAACCCAATAGAGCATCTTTGGGATGTGGTGGAACGGGAGCTTCGTGCCCTGGATGTGCATCCCACAAATCTCCATCAACTGCAAGATGCTATCCTATCAATATGGGCCAACATTTCTAAAGAATGCTTTCAGCACCTTGTTGAATCAATGCCACGTAGAATTAAGGCAGTTCTGAAGGCGAAAGGGGGTCAAACACAGTATTAGTATGGTGTTCCTAATAATCCTTTAGGTGAGTGTATGTGCTGGACAACACTATAAATACAATATATGTATCTAGATCTAAATCCAGAGGATCAGTTGTTTTTCACTGCTTTATATCATCATATATCACCCAGTAAAGCAAAGTAAAGCTTTGAAAGCATGTGTATGTTCTCAGTCTGATCTCTGTCTCTGTACCTGGTTGTGTGTTCATGCGGCAGGAGTTGAGGAAGTCTGCGGTGAAGTGAACGTCCACATCACAGAAGAACAGCAGGACGTCGCTCTGCTTCCAGGCGCGAGCGCCGACGTCCAGCCCCCTAGCTCGGGAGAACTCTTCATCCAGACGGATCAGAGTCACGTTCCTGTACTTCATTCTCCTGCAGGACACACAATCATCTCATAATCACAACTCACTCTCGTCTTTCTGACACGGTCATGCTTTGGTAAGTCATAATTATGACGTAAACGAAATGTCGAAATTTATCATTTTAAGTCATAATTTCAACTTTTCATCTCATAAATATGACTCATAACTTCACATTTGTGTCAATTTAATTTTAATATGTCATAATTTATACTTTTCATCTCATAAATATGACGTCATGAATGTCATAATTATGACATAAGTCATAGTATCAACTTAGTTGACTTTACATCTCATTATTTTGACTTAGTATGTCATAACTTTGAAATTTATGCCATATTTATGACTTTTTGTGTCATAATTGACTGTCATAATTTCGACTTTTTGTCATAATTTCATCTTATTATGTCAATTTTTACTTTTTATAGAATTTCATAATTTCAGCATTTCATGTCATAGTTTAGGCTTTTTAAGTCATAATTTAAATTTAGTATGTCATAATTTAAACTTTTCGTCATAATTATAATTTAAGTTATAATTTCGTCTTAGTATGTCATAATTTTGGCTTAAGTCAAAATTTCATGATTTCAACTTTTCATCTGATGAATATGACTTAGTATGTCATAATATTGACTTTTTATGTCATAATTATTCACAAAAGCATGAAATTTGTGTAATGGGCTTCCATACGTCTCACCTTGTTGTTGTGATGCAGTGGTATGTATTGTATATGGTATATGGTATGATATATTTGGTATGTATTGCATTAATTTTTTCATTTGTGTAAAGATGTTTAATCAACCTTGACATCACATCCACTTTCTGTCATAGTTGTGACTTTTTGTCATTTTTGACTTATCTCATAATTTCAATTTTGTATGTCATAATTTTGACTTTTCATCATAAATATGACTCATAATTTCAACTTTTTGTCGTTATTAAGATTTAACTTCAAGTTCTCAAATTTTAAATTTTGAAATCATGAATTTTGTCTTAGTATGTCATAATTTCAGCTTTTTAAGTCATAATTTCATTTTAGTGTGTCATAATTTTGACTTTTCATCTCATAAATATGACGCATAATTTTGACTTTTTATGTCATAATTTTCATCTTAAACAGTCATAATTATGAAATACTATAAAAGTCAAAATTATGATTTAAGTAATAATTTTAAGTTATAACGCCATTATTCCGTCATAATCATAATTCATAATTTCGACTTTTCATGTGATAAATATGACCGTATGTCATAATTTTGACTGTCATAATTTGTGTAATGTGGCAGAAATGGGCTTCCATACCTTGTTGTTATGATGCAATGAGAGTTTATTTGGCATGTATTGCATTAATTTTTTCATTTGTGTAAAGATGTTTATTCTACCTTGACATCACATCCAGAATTCCTTTGACTTCCTCGATCTTCTCTGAGCCGAACACCACCACGGTGAGATGCGTCCTCCCGTCCTGACCAACACAAACTTCACTGAGACAAAAGGAGATGAATGAAACACAGATTCACTGACAGGCCGAAGGAAAGAGAGGTGTGTGTCACCTGAAGCGCTGCAGGAACTGTCTGAAGGCGTCCGGTCTCTCGGCCAGCGGCAGGATGATGTTGATGAGGATCTGAGACGTGTCCATGAACTCCTCTCTGACTTTCATCAGTGGAGCGAATGGACGGAAGAAGACCAGCCTCCTGAAGTCTGGAACGCTGTTTTCTCTGAAGGCGAGATCATATAATGTTCCTTTGTCCTTCTCTGTGCGGAAGATCCCTGCCATTACAGACAAACAATCTGTATCAGACAAGAGCTTTTCTACAAATGTTCAAACGCCCATTCGCTTTTATAATTTTTCCATTTTTTTTATCATCCATTCACACAAACTCTCTACAATGTTGCAGCTCCGCACATTGAAAATTAATGAAGTAATAAAAACACTTATATCCATTTCAGACACATATCCATATTCAACATATTAATATATTCATGCGTCACGCCACATATTACATTTACAGTAACATACGCAGCTAACAGAACATTTTGTTCTCATTTAGTTATGAAAGTGTTATTTCTGAATGTTCAAAACGTCCAGTTTTTAAACGTTCTAAAAGTGTTTTTTCTTGGTTAAGGGAATGTTCCATTGTATCATTCTTCAAACATTATGGGAACATTACTTATGAATATTCTCTAACGTTCTGAAACATTTAAAAAACGTTAGACGGACATCCAACTGAAATATTTCAGAAAAACGCTCCATGAACGATGTGTAAATAATGTTTTTTATTTGAAAACATATTTGAAAACATTTTAAATCTCACAAATATGACTGTCATAATTTCATCCTTTTATGTCATAAATATGAATCATAATTATTTGTCATCATTTTTATCTTAATATGTCATAATTTAGACTTTTCATCTCATAAATGACATCAAATTGTAAGTCATAATTTCAACATCATAACATCAACTTTTTATGCCATAATTCAACTTTACATCTGATTATTTTGACTTAGTATGTCATAATGTAGACCTTTCATCTCATAATTATTATGCTTGTCATATTTTCAAATTTTTGTCATAATTATGACGTCATAATATCAACTTTTGTCATAATTTGACTTTACATTTCATTATTTTGACTTAGTATGTCATAATTTCAACTTTTTGTCATAATTATGACATCAACTTTTTTGTCATAATTTAGACTTTTCATCTCATAAATATGATTGTCAATTTTCATCTTAGTATGTCATAATTTTGACTTTTTATAGCATTTCATAATTATGACAGTTTAAGTCATAATTTCAGAAAAACGTTCCATGAATGATGTATAAATAATGTTTATATAATGATGTTTCTGTGCTAATGTTTTGAGAACATTATTAAAGACCAGATAACGTTGAACGAATGCTCTATTAGCGTTACTGGAATAACGTTTGTTCATAACGTTGAGAGAACCTTAACACAGCGTTCCCTGTTTGCTGGGTAAGAAATGATTTATTTGCACTGCTCTGCGAGCGATCTGATCTGACCTTCACAGAAGTGTTTTGGCGAGTGATCTGACCTTCACAGAAGTGTTGTGGGGATCTGATCTGACCTTCACAGAAGTGTTTTGATGATCTGATCTGACCTTCACAGAAGTGTTTTGATGATCTGATCTGACCTTCACAGAAGTGTTTTGATGATCTGATCTGATCTGACCTTCACAGAAGTGTTTTGATGATCTGATCTGACCTTCACAGAAGTGTTTTGGTGACTGATCTGACCTTCACAGAAGTGTTTTGGTGACTGATCTGACCTTCACAGAAGTGTTTTGATGATCTGATCTGACCTTCACAGAAGTGTTTTGATGATCTGATCTGACCTTCACAGAAGTGTTTTGGTGAGTGATCTGACCTTCACAGAAGTGTTTTGGTGATCTGATCTGACCTTCACAGAAGTGTTTTGGTGATCTGATCTGACCTTCACAGAAGTGTTTTGATGATCTGATCTGACCTTCACAGAAGTGTTTTGATGATCTGATCTGGCCTTCACAGAAGTGTTTTGGCGAGTGATCTGACCTTCACAGAAGTGTTTTGGGGATCTGATCTGACCTTCACAGAAGTGTTTTGATGATCTGATCTGACCTTCACAGAAGTGTTTTGGCGAGTGATCTGACCTTCACAGAAGTGTTTTGGGGATCTGATCTGACCTTCACAGAAGTGTTTTGGTGATCTGATCTGACCTTCACAGAAGTGTTTTGGTGATCTGATCTGACCTTCACAGAAGTGTTTTGGTGATCTGATCTGACCTTCACAGAAGTGTTTTGGTGATCTGATCTGACCTTCACAGAAGTGTTTTGATGATCTGATCTGACCTTCACAGAAGTGTTTTGGTGACTGATCTGACCTTCACAGAAGTGTTTTGATGATCTGATCTGACCTTCACAGAAGTGTTTTGGTGATCTGATCTGACCTTCACAGAAGTGTTTTGGTGATCTGATCTGACCTTCACAGAAGTGTTTTGGGGATCTGATCTGACCTTCACAGAAGTGTTTTGGGGATCTGATCTGACCTTCACAGAAGTGTTTTGGTGACTGATCTGACCTTCACAGAAATGTTTTGATGATCTGATCTGACCTTCACAGAAGTGTTTTGATGATCTGATCTGACCTTCACAGAAGTGTTTTGGGGATCTGATCTGACCTTCACAGAAGTGTTTTGGTGACTGATCTGACCTTCACAGAAGTGTTTTGATGATCTGATCTGACCTTCACAGAAGTGTTTTGATGATCTGATCTGACCTTCACAGAAGTGTTTTGATGATCTGATCTGACCTTCACAGAAGTGTTTTGGTGACTGATCTGACCTTCACAGAAGTGTTTTGATGATCTGATCTGACCTTCACAGAAGTGTTTTGGTGACTGATCTGACCTTCACAGAAGTGTTTTGATGATCTGATCTGACCTTCACAGAAGTGTTTTGGTGATCTGATCTGACCTTCACAGAAGTGTTTTGGTGATCTGATCTGACCTTCACAGAAGTGTTTTGGTGATCTGATCTGACCTTCACAGAAGTGTTTTGGTGATCTGATCTGACCTTCACAGAAGTGTTTTGGTGATCTGATCTGACCTTCACAGAAGTGTTTTGATGATCTGATCTGACCTTCACAGAAGTGTTTTGATGATCTGATCTGACCTTCACAGAAGTGTTTTGATGATCTGATCTGACCTTCACAGAAGTGTTTTGGGGATCTGACCTGACCTTCACAGAAGTGTTTTGGGGAGTGATCTGACCTTCACAGAAGTGTTTTGGGGATCTGATCTGACCTTCACAGAAGTGTTTTGGCGAGTGATCTGACCTTCACAGAAGTGTTTTGATGATCTGATCTGACCTTCACAGAAGTGTTTTGGGGAGTGATCTGACCTTCACAGAAGTGTTTTGATGATCTGATCTGACCTTCACAGAAGTGTTTTGGGGATCTGATCTGACCTTCACAGAAGTGTTTTGGGGAGTGATGTGACCTTCACAGAAGTGTTTTGGTGAGTGATCTGACCTTCACAGAAGTGTTTTGATGATCTGATCTGACCTTCACAGAAGTGTTTTGGTGATCTGATCTGACCTTCACAGAAGTGTTTTGGGGAGTGATCTGACCTTCACAGAAGTGTTTTGGTGAGTGATCTGACCTTCACAGAAGTGTTTTGATGATCTGATCTGACCTTCATAGAAGTGTTTTGATGATATGATCTGACCTTCACAGAAGTGTTTTGGGGATCTGATCTGACCTTCACAGAAGTGTTTTGGCGAGTGATCTGACCTTCACAGAAGTGTTTTGGTGAGTGATCTGACCTTCACAGAAGTGTTTTGATGATCTGATCTGACCTTCACAGAAGTGTTTTGGGGAGTGATCTGACCTTCACAGAAGTGTTTTGGGGATCTGATCTGACCTTCACAGAAGTGTTTTGATGATCTGATCTGACCTTCACAGAAGTGTTTTGGTGAGTGATCTGACCTTCACAGAAGTGTTTTGGGGATCTGATCTGACCTTCACAGAAGTGTTTTGGGGATCTGATCTGACCTTCACAGAAGTGTTTTAATGATCTGATCTGACCTTCACAGAAGTGTTTTGGTGAGTGATCTGACCTTCACAGAAGTGTTTTGGGGATCTGATCTGACCTTTACAGAAGTGTTTTGGGGATCTGATCTGACCTTCACAGAAGTGTTTTGGGGATCTGATCTGACCTTCACAGAAGTGTTTTGGGGATCTGATCTGACCTTCACAGAAGTGTTTTGGGGATCTGATCTGACCTTCACAGAAGTGTTTTGATGATCTGATCTGACCTTCACAGAAGTGTTTTGGTGACTGATCTGACCTTCACAGAAGTGTTTTGGGGATCTGATCTGACCTTCACAGAAGTGTTTTGGTGATCTGATCTGACCTTCACAGAAGTGTTTTGATGATCTGATCTGACCTTCACAGAAGTGTTTTGGGGATCTGATCTGACCTTCACAGAAGTGTTTTGGTGATCTGATCTGACCTTCACAGAAGTGTTTTGGTGACTGATCTGACCTTCACAGAAGTGTTTTGGGGAGTGATCTGACCTTCACAGAAGTGTTTTGATGATCTGATCTGACCTTCACAGAAGTGTTTTGGGGATCTGATCTGACCTTCACAGAAGTGTTTTGGGGAGTGATGTGACCTTCACAGAAGTGTTTTGGTGAGTGATCTGACCTTCACAGAAGTGTTTTGATGATCTGATCTGACCTTCATAGAAGTGTTTTGATGATATGATCTGACCTTCACAGAAGTGTTTTGGGGATCTGATCTGACCTTCACAGAAGTGTTTTGGCGAGTGATCTGACCTTCACAGAAGTGTTTTGGTGAGTGATCTGACCTTCACAGAAGTGTTTTGATGATCTGATCTGACCTTCACAGAAGTGTTTTGGGGAGTGATCTGACCTTCACAGAAGTGTTTTGGGGATCTGATCTGACCTTCACAGAAGTGTTTTGATGATCTGATCTGACCTTCACAGAAGTGTTTTGGTGAGTGATCTGACCTTCACAGAAGTGTTTTGGGGATCTGATCTGACCTTCACAGAAGTGTTTTGGGGATCTGATCTGACCTTCACAGAAGTGTTTTAATGATCTGATCTGACCTTCACAGAAGTGTTTTGGTGAGTGATCTGACCTTCACAGAAGTGTTTTGGGGATCTGATCTGACCTTTACAGAAGTGTTTTGGGGATCTGATCTGACCTTCACAGAAGTGTTTTGGGGATCTGATCTGACCTTCACAGAAGTGTTTTGGGGATCTGATCTGACCTTCACAGAAGTGTTTTGATGATCTGATCTGACCTTCACAGAAGTGTTTTGGTGACTGATCTGACCTTCACAGAAGTGTTTTGGGGATCTGATCTGACCTTCACAGAAGTGTTTTGGTGATCTGATCTGACCTTCACAGAAGTGTTTTGATGATCTGATCTGACCTTCACAGAAGTGTTTTGGGGATCTGATCTGACCTTCACAGAAGTGTTTTGGTGATCTGATCTGACCTTCACAGAAGTGTTTTGGGGATCTGATCTGACCTTCACAGAAGTGTTTTGGGGATCTGATCTGACCTTTACAGAAGTGTTTTGGTGATCTGATTTGACCTTCACAGAAGTGTTTTGAGGATCTGATCTGACCTTCACAGAAGTGTTTTGGTGATCTGATCTGACCTTCACAGAAGTGTTTTGATGATCTGATCTGACCTTAACAGAAGTGTTTTGGGGAGTGATCTGACCTTCACAGAAGTGTTTTGGGGATCTGATCTGACCTTCACAGAAGTGTTTTAATGATCTGATCTGACCTTCACAGAAGTGTTTTGGCGAGTGATCTGACCTTCACAGAAGTGTTTTGATGATCTGATCTGACCTTCACAGAAGTGTTTTGATGATCTGATCTGACCTTCACAGAAGCGTTTTGTCGAGTGATCTGACCTTCACAGAAGTGTTTTGGGGATCTGATCTGACCTTCACAGAAGTGTTTTGGGGATCTGATCTGACCTTCACAGAAGTGTTTTGGCGAGTAGGCCCTGCGGTGCCGTGAGTCTCCGGCCTGTGGTTGGTTCAGCAGATGCAGCGCCGCCTCTAGGGCTCCGTTCAGCTCGTCCCTGCGGTCCCGGCGGAGCGCTGCTGTTTCCACAGGCTGTCGCGTGAGGCCGGTCTCCAGCTGATAGACCCTGTGGAGGGTGAAGCTGTCGAACGGCAGCACTGCGAACTCGTTCTGCTGCTGATCTCCTGAGCTGCTCTCAGCCCGTCTCAGCTGGTCCCGCATGAACTCCTCCAGCTCCGAATGGCTTTTCTCCTCACGGTCCGGTGGGAGGATCACTGACTGCTCCTGCAGCTCTTTTTTCAGCTGGCAGATCTGTTTGGTGAGGTTGGCGGTGTATAGCAGATACTGCTGCTCGTGCTGCTGCAGGAGAGCCTCGTATGGCCTCTCGGACCTCTGACCTTGTGAGGATCGAGTCCTGCAGGACAGGCGGTACAGCAGCAGAGCGAAGCAGAACGCCAGCAGCGCAGCGGCGACCGGCCGGCGGGCTCTCTTCAGCATGACTGACTGATCAATCCTGCTCTAATAATGCAGACTTGTGCGGACACTATTTCAGTAAGAACCGTATCAGCGTCATGTGATTTCATCCATTGCTTTGGTTCAGAACTCTTGATGCCAGAAAGGTCATGAAATCACAAAAAAACAATGATTTTGTTGAGCACTTTTGATGAGACACATCAAGAATATACACAAATTTAACCACCGCTAATTATAAAAACGAAGATAAATCTGCACACTGGTGTTGGATTTACTTTGAAACAGTTTCACTCAGAAATTGCTACATTTCGCAAATAAAACGTCAAGTAACATGGAATTTAGAAGTAGAAAGACTGAAATACATTGTCTTGTAAAATGTACTCCAATAATCTTTATTTGCAATCTCTACAGTGCAGCAGGATTATTATCGTAAAAATAAAATCATATGTTACTTCACTATAAAAAATGATATCAATAATTATGACGTTTTTATTGCTTTAACTCATCAAAACAACTTTTTTATTATAAGTCGGTTTAATGTAATTTAAGTTGAAAATACCTAAACATCCAAGTTGATTGTACTTGAAAAATTTAATGCAACTTTCATAATTGACTTAGTCTGTCATCATTTCTACTGTCATAATTTTATCTTAGTATGTCATAATTTCAACTTTTTGTCATAATTATGACGTGTCATAATATCAACTTATGTCATAATTTTGACTTTATCTCATAAATATGACTGTCATAATTTCAACTTTTTGTCATTATTATGACGTCAATATCAACTTGTCATAATTTCAACTTTTTGTCATAGCTGAAATATATTCTCTAAAACGTACTCCAATAATCTTTATTTGCAACTTCAAAACATATTTTCTACAGTGCAACAGGATTATTATCGTAAAACTAAAACCATGTTACTTCACTGTAAAAAATTATATCAATAATTATGACAACATATGTTTTTACATTGCTTTTAACTCATCAAAATAAGTTAAGCAATTTTCAACTGTTTTGTTATACAAGATTCAGCTCATTTTTAAGTCGGTTTAATGTAATTTAAGTTGAAATGACTTAAACATCCAAGTTGATTGTACTTAAATTTAATACAGCAACTTTTTTTTTCAGTGTTGAAGCAAAATAATGTTAGCTAAAATAACATTTTAAACATTTTATTTCAGCTAGATGCTTAGCATTTCTCATTTTTGTTGAGTTTAAGTTGAAATACTAAAATAACTAAAACTAATATATAAATATATCTGCAAGCAGCAATTATCGGGACCAAGCACAACAAATACAAACAAGGAAGCAGCAGCAGACCAACTGCAACAATGAGGAAAGACATTTGGAGATAATTTTAAGCAAATAGGTTGAAAACCCATAAATACATTGAGTTGTATAGAGCCAATTTCATGTTTTGTTTAATTATAGCGCCACCAAATGGCGCAGTCCCACCACTTTTTTTGTGTGTCCTCAGAGTGCGCCCAAACATAAGTGTCTCAAATTTGGTGAAAATATCTCATTTCGTTTAGGAGTTATAGACATTTGTATTTATGAGCATATAAAAAATAACCCACACCTGACTTTGATTGAATTTTTTTGCCACTTACTATCAAAATTTTGACATTTGGCCACTAGCATTTTGTCAACCCGCAATGATTCCGATTTTCCTGTGGTGGTTTCATCTTGATCGCACTAATGGTTTTGAAGATATTCACGAAAGTTGTTTATCAATCTAATTTAATCACAACGTTGAACAAACCATAAAGCGAAACCTAGCATGTTTGGTAGCATTGGACTCGGCAAGGATTCAGGAATCTAAGGATGTGACTCCCGTGAAAATAAGTCAACCAAATCCAAAGATATAAGCATGTGAATATTTGATTTTACCACTATGTGGCGCTGGCTCAAAACTTCTCAGGCTCCTTCAGGGCATCGTGCTGATGACCCATACCGAGTTTTGTAACGAAATACAGCATTTTACTACAAAATTCAAAATGGCTGATGCCCAAAATGGCCGATATGGAAAAATTCGATATCATTCGACTCAGCATGCCACCATGAATCTAACGAGACCACTTTTATTATTTTTGGGCAAACCGTTTAGAAGTTATAAGCAAAAAAAGGCATTTTTCATATCTCCGGACCAGTAGGTGGCACTGCGCCGAAACACAGCATGCAGCCTCAGGTCATGCTTGTGATGATCGGTACCAAGTTTGGTCAGAATACGATAAAGCGTTGCTGAGATAAAGCCTTATGTCTATTTTTGCAAGCGCTGCGTAAAATTCGTTCGCGTGTTATTCAAAAACAGTTTGACGAATCGACTTGAATTCCATAATTTTTTGTTGCCATTGTTTGAAGATGATCTGGTTCAATTTTCATGTAAATTGGATAAACCGTCTAGGAGGAGTTCAAAAAGTCGTTTTTTTGGCGGGAAAATTGGCCCTTACGGTTCAAAAGATATTAGCACAAATGTAAGTCAAACTTTGGACAGGTGGTGGCGCTACAGGGATTGATTTAGAGACTCCAAAATTGGTGTAGGTAATGTTGGGCCAGTCCTCTATCAGTGTGCCAAATTTCATAACTTTCCCGCAAGCGGTTCTACGGGCGCCGATAGACTCAAGAGCGGAAGAAGAACACCAATACAATAGATGCCTACACACCTTCAGTGCTTGACCCCTAATAATATATATATATAGACAAAAAAATAATAATGACAAAAAACACTAAAACTTTAATAACTAAAATAAAAATAAAAAAAATAAAAAATTATTTACTGAAAAAAATGAAATGAGCTCATGCTTAAAACTAGAAAAATATCAGTCAGAAAAATAATTCAAAAGGAAAACAAGATTATTTTTCTGACGTTATTGGCAGATATTAAGGTCAAACTCACTTCATTATGATTCATTTTTCAGTCTTAATATCTTCAGTCATTTTGCTTCTCCTGTAAATGTGTCTTGATTTAAGAATGTTTGGAAAACCAGACAGAAATACTATTTTTTTTGCAGTGTATGCCCATAAAAGCACTGAATGAGCAATTTTATGATGTTATATTTAATAGTTATGAAACGAGCGGTGTATACTCACAGTAAAGCTTGAGCTCATGAGATGTTTATCCTGTGTGTGAACGGGTCATTCAGAGAGCGGCTCATGAACCAGCGCTCTGTTGGGCTCACACACACACACACACACACACACACAAACACACACACACACAGACAGCTCCTCCCATCACACACACTCAATGACGGGCTGTTCTGTGAGCTTACACACACACTGAGTGTGTTTCAGCTGGAGAAAGAACTTCTTCCTGTTCAAATGCATGTCATACGTCACAATAAATGGACACGTTAGTTGAGTCAAACCCTTGAGTATTTAATCAAACACTGAACGGAGGAACACAGTGACGTGAAGAGGGAATGTTTTTAATTAATACACATAACCTAAAGATCTCATGAGACTATGTACAACGCAATAAAACAATCAAAACTTAGAGACTTGAACTGGCCATCCGTGACGTTTCCAACACAACTTGTGGTATAAAAAAAACATTCAGCAGGAAACAGACATCAGACGCTTTCCATATAATGTCCAAATCACAGACTGAACATGTGATGACGACGGCCTTACGATGCGACCATGTCGTAGACGTAGATGTGATAGTCGTCATCAAACTTGATGAAGTAGACGGAGGGTTTGGCCTGGACCTGCTGGATGATCGTGCCCATCTTCTGCGTTCCTTCCTTGTTCTGACACTCCACCTGCTTCCCGACCAGCGAGTCGCTGACCTCTCCCGGCTCCTGGAGCTCCGCCGGATCGTCTGATGGAGGGAAACATGGAGGACAGCTTTAATAACCAACGCTCAGCGTCTTATTCCTGCAGAATCACAGATCTGAACGCACCAAACCACAGGTTCGTGACTTATCTTTGGTGTTTTTTACAAGCTTGTTCCAGTGACTGATACAGTGGAGTTCTTTATGCTTTATTAAACATTTAAAATTCTTATTTTATCCTCATTGTATTTGGGTAAAAGCATATGCACAGAGCAAAAGACTCTTTAATCTTAAATAAAGTTGTTTAAAAAGATAACTGATGTATTATGACTGACTTTTGATTTAAGATCATTTGATTTTTCAGTTTTATAGGTTTATATAGATTTATAGACTGTCTTAAAACTCAAACATGTCAGAGCGATGATGACACTCAAAACATGCTCAGTTTTATTTTGTAATACTCACGAATTTGTCAATTTTTGACACGTAAAAACTTTACAAAAACAACTAAAAATGAAGACGCAAAAATGATCATGTCTATTTTGTTTGTAGGTTTTTTTCTACAGGGTTTTATCTAATTCAAATTAAATTAATAATATATATATATACACACAGACACACATATATATTAATATTAATATATTTTATACATATATTAAATTTTTATATATATATATATTATTTATTTATTATGGCATATATATGCCATACAAATTATATATAAAAATGTAATATATATATATATATATATGTATATGTAATCATTATGTATATTTAAATACACACACATACATGTATAAATTTAAGAAATATTTGCATGTATATACTGTACATATATATATTTATATATATTTATATAATTTATATTATATATAAATATAAATATTTTGTACATAACTATAAAAAAATTCTTAAATATATACATGCATGTGTGTATATTTAAATATAGATAATAATTATACACAGTACACACACATATATTACGTAAACACAAACTTTTATTTTGGATGCGATTAATCGTTTGACAGCATATACTGTATATATATATATATATATATATGCCATAGAAAATTATATATATAGTTTTTTTTATCACCAAAAAGATTGCAAGTATATTTATATGAGTTTGTAAGGTATGAATGTAACTCTTTGTCTCACCTGAGTCTGGAAGGATCCGCAGGTCTCCGTCTTTATAATCCTGCATCAGCTGGTACATGTACAGCATGGGGTCTTTCTCATACGTGATGAAGAACCAGGCAGGCATGCTGGGAGCTCTGGACAGCACCAAACCCCTCCACTCGTCCTTGGAGCCGCCGTCCGTCTCGAACAGGTGAACCACGGGCCGTCCCAGCAGCCTGTCCGCCAGATGAGTGTCACTGACCCGGAACGAGGCGATCGCCCCGGGCAGAACCTCCAGATCCTGAACCCGCTGGTCCTTGAAGATCTCCAGGCCGTAGACGCAGTCCACACCGTCGTACTTGATGAGGTAGAGAGAGGAGTTGACCGGCACCTGGACGAGCACCGTCCCCATCCACCAGGACACCGGGCTGGACACGTCTTCCTTCCATCGGTGCTGGATCCTACAGCCCACAATGCTTTCCGCCTGACCGTCGTGATGTGTGTGTTTGTTCCTGCAGACGACAGACCGTATGACCAGAGCAAGTTCAATCAAACACACTTCCTGAGCAATACTGACCTGTGCAAGCTCTTCTTCTTCATTACGCACCGGCTGCCCGACACTCCTGAGAAAAACAAAAGAAAGCACCTGGTAACGCATTCAGTGCAGGTTTATTTTGCACACTATCTAGGCGACGTCAGACCTGCAGTGTCTCTGGAGCGGCTTCTGTACGGACACTCCATCTGTTCCAATCAAATCACTCGCCGATCATCTGCTCCAATCAAATCACTCGCCGATCATCTGCTCCAATCAAATCACTCGCCGATCATCTGCTCCAATCAAATCACTCGCCGATCATCTGCTCCAATCAAATCACTCGCCGATCATCTGCTCCAATCAAATCACTCGCCGATCATCTGCTCCAATCAAATCACTCGCCGATCATCTGCTCCAATCAAATCACTCGCCGATGTTCGTCCTGCTCGAAGACATCAGACACACTTTACAATAACGCCCCATTAGTTCATGCATTTACTAATAGAGAGCAATGCATTTGTTACAGCATTTATTAATCTTTGCTAACGATAATTAATAAAAATACAGCTGTTCATTGTTAGTTCATGTTAGGGCTGGGTATTGACGCAAATTTCACAATTCAATTCGATTTCGATTCACAAGCTTGCAATTCGATTCAATATCGATTATTTTGGATAGGGTTAGGGTCCACTGTCCACTTAGATCCATTAAATTAGGGATTTTCAAACCAGGGAAGTTCAGAGAAAAACAATTTAATTAAAATAAAAAGAAGATGTATTTAAATAAAAATAATATACATTCTATTTAAAAAAAAAAATAATTAATTAAAAAATAATAATAAAACAATTTTTTTAAATAATAATAATAATAATAAAAAATTAGATTAAAATAATAAAATGTATTTAAATACAAAATAATATAAATTAATTAAATTAATTTTTAAATAATATAAATTAATAAAAAAACTAAATTATAACAAAAAGTTATTAAAAAATAAATTAAATAATAATAATAATACATTAATTTAATGAAAATAAAAAAAGTATTAAAATAAAAATTGACTTGATTTAAATAAATATTTAAAAACAAATAATAATAATAATAATACACAAATTTTAAAAATGTATTAAAATAAATAATGAATCTAACAGTACTACAGTGAGTAGGGAAATATTAATAATATAACATAATAGAAACTAAGTATATTCAGATTTATTTTACACATATTTGTTTTTTCACAGTACAAATTGGGTCTTTATACATTTACTTTTAAATGTTAGAATGGGGGTCTCGCATGAGCCTGATCATATTGTTCTCTATTGAAAAGTGCTTCATCAAATAACATTTAACACAATTATTTTTAGTGCATGTTAACTAAAGCAGTCAACTAATATTAACAAATGCAACCTCATTGAGTAACCCTAAAGTGTTATCAAGAAATCTAGTGAGCTCCCTAACTAGACAGCATTTTTAAGCATGCACTAACAAAAACAAAACACAACAGATGTAATTTACCATGGTAAAACCGCGATTTTGGACATGTACCATGGTATTTTTTGAGTTTTTGAGTAGTACTTCTACTATAAAGTAACATTGTTTTTTTTTAAAAGCACGTGCTGATGTTCATAAGAATCAGTAAATGAATTTATGAGGCATTACATTAACTTACGAAGTGTGGAAATGAAGTGGGAAAAGCTGATTCTGCTCAAACAACACACAATGTAAACGCGCGCTCCCGCGCGCACACCCTCTCACACACACATACATACATATGCACACACAACTCAAACATACACACCTCACTGTCCGGTTTTCATTGCAAACTCATGCCGCTTCTGCACGATTCTTACAAACAAACTCGAGAGCGCGTGTCGACTGCACAGCGCGGGCACGAGCTGACGTGAGCGCGCCTCAATAAAATCAAACAGACACAAGACAAAAAAGTTTAAAAAGGGACATTATTTTTCTCAATAAATACATGTTTATTTCGATCGGTTGTATTTCACTCATGTCGGATAAAATAATAAAAAAATCTTAATCAGTTGGTTTACCAAAATAAAGTCAATTCAAAACGTAACGAACAAATTGAAATTGTAATATCTGTATTGTCTCATCATAATGACATAATAATAATTCAAAATTATTATTATTTTAAAAAATCGAAATTTTGACGTAAAAAGTCATTTGACATAAAAAGAAAAAATATTATTTTTATGTCATAATATTTACTATATAATTTTTTGTTTTCGTATGTAGCGGAAATTAAACTCTTCACGTCAAAACACCAATTATATTATCAACGAAGACTCTATATTTGCACCTACTTTCAGATTAAAAATACAATTAAAATTAAATTAAAATAATAAAAACTTTTATTTTGAAGTTGCCTCAGAAGGGACGCAGCAGCGCCGGAAGCCGGAAGTTGATGCTCAGGAATGTTGATGTTAGAAAGTGGAAGAGAAGCGCGTTAACGAGAGCTCGATCGATTAAACCGGTCAGGATGATGGAGATCTCGAGCGGAATGTGAAAGTCGGGCAGAAAACATCATGCTGATCAAACACATCAGAGTGAGTGACGTCACCGCGCATTACACACGGTGTTTTACTGATGATGATGATGATGGACGGAGCGGGTTCTGTGTGTTTGGATCTGTCACATGACTCAGATCCATCTATAATGTCTGATTAATGTTCAGGATTTTACACACACTCACACTCTTTCTCACACTCACACAGACAGTTATACACACAAACTTACACAGGCACACACTTATACAAACACACACTCTCTCTCTCACTCACAGACACACTCACAAACTCACTTACTCACACTCATTCACACACGCACTCACACACACTCACTCACTCACAGACACACTCATTCACACACACTTACTCACAGACACTCATTCACACACTAACACACACACACACTTACTCACAGACACTCATTCACACACTAACACACACGCACTTACACACTCACTCACTCACAAACACACTCAGACACACACACTCTCACACTCACACTTACACTCACTTACTCAAACTCATTCATTCGCACACACACACTCTATCACTCACTTACTCACACTCATACAGACATGCACTCACACACACACACTTACACTCACTCACTCACAGACACACACTCATTCACACACTAACACACACGCACTTACACAGGGCCAGAATGGAGAAGAAAACCTTGGGAGAAACCAGGCTCAGTCGGGGTGCCAGTTCTCCTCTGGCCGACGAACAAATAGTGTATGATTATGATTCTGGCAACATTACAGGTCAGAAGTCATATTAGATCAATAGATATTCGTAGGATTATTCGAAAGATCGGAGTCATCACGCCGGAGACAGGTTTAATGAGGATGTCGTGTCGATGCGGCATTTACAGGGGGGAGTTTAATTGACACGGTCTCTACAGACACTTCAGGGATATGGTCGTCATGTCCAGGCTAAGGTCCACCATCTGGTCTGGATACAGCCCGGATCCGGCCGACTGCAGTAAACCTCGGGATAAACAGAGAGACTAACATTAGCGTAGATGCCATTCTTCTTATGATGTAATGAGTACATCAGGTGTTATGGGAAGTGTTCCCGGTTCCGGCTGACCTAGTTAATGCAGCCTATCAATCATTTAACTGATTTGAATAATATAAATTGATAATGTTCTGTGTGTATGCCATAGTAAAGAGATGTGTTTTTAGTCTAGATTTAAACTGACAGAGTGTGTCTGCTTCCCGAACAATGCTAGGAAGACTGTTCCAGAGTTTAGGTGCCAAATAGGAAAAGGATCGACCGCCTGCAGTTGATTTTGATATTCTAGGTATTATCAACTGGCCAGAATTTTGAGACCGCAATAGACGTGATGGAGTATAATGCGTTAAGAGCTCGCTCAAGTACTGGGGAGCTAAACCATTTAGTGCTTTGTAAGTAATCAGCAAGATTTTAAAATTTATACAAAGTTTAATAGGGAGACAATGCAGTGTTGACAGAACCGGGCTAATATGGTCATACTTCCTGGTTCTAGTAAGAACTCGAGCTGCTGCGTTTTGGACCAGCTGCAGTTTATTTATTAAGCGAGCAGGGCAACCACCCAGTAGAGCATTACAATAATCTAGCCTTGAGGTCATGAACGCATGAACTAACTGTTCAGCATTTTGCATTGAAAGCATGCGCCGTAATTTAGATATATTTTTAAGATGGTAGAATGCAGTTTTACAGATGCTAGAAACGTGGCTTTCAAATGAGAGATTGGTATCAAAGAGCACACCCAGGTTCCTAACTGACGACGAGGACTTGACAGAGCAGCCATCGAGTGTTAGACAGTATTCTAGGTTACTACTTGTGGAGTTTTTTTTGTCCAATGATTAAAAATTCATTTTTTTCTGAATTAAGTTGCAGGAAATTACTAGTCATCCAATTTTTTTTATATCAGCTATGCATTCTGTTAATCTTGTGAATTGGTAAGTTTCGTCAGGGCGTGAAGAAATATAGAGCTGAGTATCATCAGCATAACAATGAAGACTAATGCCATGCTTCCTAATAATATCTCCCAGTGGTAGCATGTACAGGGTGAAAAGCAACGGTCCTAGCACTGAGCCCTGCGGTACTCCATACTGAACTTGTGTTCGGTGTGACATCTCTTCATTTACTGCTACAAACTGATAACGGTCAGATAAGTATGATTTAAACCATGCCAATGAAATTCCACTAATGCCAACATCATTTTCGAGTCTATTCAAAAGAATGTTGTGGTCGATAGTATCGAATGCAGCGCTAAGATCGAGTAACACTAACAGAGAGATACAACCACGATCGGATGATAAGAGTAAATCATTTGTAACTCTAATGAGAGCAGTCTCAGTACTATGATACGGTCTAAATCCTGACTGGAAATCCTCACAGATACCATTTCTTTCTAAAAAGGAGCGTAGTTGTGAGGACACTGCCTTTTCTGGTATTTTTGACACAAAGGGTAGATTTGAGATTGGCCTGTAATTGACTAATTTTGTAGGATCAAGTTGCGGTTTTTTAATAAGCGGTTTAATAATAGCCAACTTAAAAGTTTTCGGTACATATCCTAATGTCAAGGATGAATTAATGATATTAAGAAGAGGATCTATGACCTCTGGAAGCATCTCTTTTAGTAGTTTAGTCGGTATGGGGTCGAGCATACATGTTGTTGATTTTGATGATTTAACGAGTTTAGCCAATTCTTCTTCTCCTATAGCAGTGAATGAATGTAATTTTTCCTCAGTGACACTACAATGCACTGTCTGATGTGATACTGTAGTAGACGGCTGCATGGTTATAATTTTTTTCCTAATATTATCAATCTTACAAGTAAAGAAGTTCATAAAGTCATTACTGCTGTGCTGTTTACAAACATCAGAAGTTGAAGCTTTATCTTTGGTTAATTTAGCCACTGTATCGTATAAATACCTAGGGTTGTGTTTGTTTTCTTCTAAGAGAGTTGAGAAATAAGCAGATCTAGCAGTTTTTAGGGCCTTTCTGTATGCAATCATGCTCTCTTTCCACGAACTGCGAAAAACTTCTAGTTTTGTTTTCTTCCAGCTGCGCTCCATTTTTCTGGCTGCTGTTTTAAGGGCCCGGGTGTGCTCGTTGTACCACGGCGTTGGACTATTTTCTTTAATCTTCTTTAAGCGCCGGGGAGCAACTGTGTCTAAAGTGCTGGAAAAGAGAGAGTCAATAGTTTCTGTTGCAACATCGAGTTCCTCTAGGCTATCTGGGATGCTGAGGAGATGAAACTGATGAGGAAGATTATTTACAAAGCAATCTTTAGTGGCAGCAGTGATAGTCCTGCCATATTTGAAGCGAGGGGACGGCTTTGCAGCCTTTACTAAATTAAGTGTACATGATACTAGGTAATGATCTGAGATGTCATCGCTCTGCTGCAGAATTTCAATGGTATCAACATTTATTCCATGTGACAGTATTAGGTCTAAAGTATGATTACGGCCTGACACGTGTTGCCTTACTCCAGTAGAGTTTAGAATGTCTCTAAATGCCAATCCCAGTGCGTCTTTTTCATTGTCTACATGGATATTAAAATCACCAACAATTAGGACTTTATCTGCAGCCAGTACTAACTCTGATAGAAAATCAGCAAATTCTCTGGTAAAGTCTGTATGGTGCCCTGGTGGCCTGTATACAGTAGCCAGCACAAATGTCAAACGGGATTTATCAATTTCACTACATAACTGGTCACTAACATAGTTAGTCAAGGTTTAGCTCTAAGACTATGTGCCAAATTACTAGAGAGAAGAGCGGCACCATCCCAGGAAGGATGAATACCATCTTTTTTCAACAGGTCAGGTCTGCCCCAAAAGCTTTTCCAATTGTCTATGAATCCTATGTTATTCTGCGGACGCCACTTAGACAACCAGCCATTGAGTGATGATAGTCTGCTAAGTATCTCATCACTCCTTTTAACGGGGAGGGGACCAGAGCAAAAAACGTCATCTGCCATCGTACTTGCGAGTTTACACACCTCTTTAATGTTAATTTTGGTGATCTCCGACTGGCGAAGTCGAACATCATTTGTGCCGACGTGAATAATAATCTTAGAGAATTTACGATTAGCATTAGCCAGCACTTTTAAATTTGCTTTGATGTCAGGCGCTCTGGCTCCCGGTAAACATGTGACTATGGTGGCTGGTGTCTCTATTTTCACGTTCCGTGTAATAGAATCACCAATAACTAGGGCACTTTCAACAGGATTCTCAGTGGGTGCATCACTGAGTGGGGAGAACCTGTTTGATGTTCTAATCGGAACGGAAGAGTGGTTTTTTGATCCGCGACTATGCCGTCTCACCGTCACCCAGTTGCCCTGCTGCACGGGCTCTACAGCCGGAACCGAACAATGTACAGAGTTCACTAAGCTATTCGCATCCAAAGCAGTGTCTAAAGCTGTTACATTCTCACTACTCTCAAATAAAGTCTGGATGCGTGTCTCTAATTCTGAAATCTTCTCCGTCAGCCTGACTATCTCCTTACATTTATCACATGTGTAGCCCTGTTCGCCAACGGAGAAAGATATACTAAACATGAAACATGCAGTGCAAGTGACAATGACAGGAGAAGAAGACATGGCTTACCGTATTTGTTGATTAATCCAACTCACCACAGTTGTTTAATGAACTCAGAAAACAAGAGACCCGAGTGCAGAGATGGCAAGCTAACAGGCTAGCGAAATGCTAACGCGTGATAGTGATTTAGATTAAAAGCTAGCGGTGTCAGATTTAATATGGTAGGCAATATTAGACAATATATGGTGATGGGTAAATTATATTTAGCAGTTTAAACAACAGGGAATGATATCAAATAAAGATTCAAAAGCAAGCAAAGCACACGCGAGCACAGCAGTCAGCAGGACAAACAGGAGGCAGACAGGAGCCTCACACACACTCTCACACTCACTCTCTCACACACACACATACACACACTCAGGTTACTCCTCATAATGTAAGTCTGATCTGATTGAGGATCTCAGTGATTGACTCTGTTAGACACACACACACACTCTTCCTGATCTGTCTGGCTGATGTTGATGTAACTCTGAGTGGCTGGTGTTTGTGTTACATGTTGTCATGTTGTGTGTGTGTGTGTGCAGCAGCGCAGCGTCGGCCGGGCGAAGGTGGCCCATGCAGTGGTGGTGATCTTCCTGGAGTTCTTCTCCTGGGGTCTGCTGACCACGCCCATGCTGACGGTGAGTCTGTGAAGGACACGTGAGTGTGAGTGTGTGTGTGTGTGTGTGTGTGTGTGTGTGAGAGAGAGGGGACCACGCCCGCCCATGCTGACGGTGAGTCTGTCTGTCTCAGCACAGATTTAATGTAATAGTTTATTCAACAGGGATGATGTTCTGCCCGGGTCCATGGGAAGGAAAGAGGAACATATGGCATAGTTAAAGCATCCATCGATAAATAACACACACCTAATGTTTAAAAATATATTGCAATTATTAATAATAATACCATGGTAAGTAAGTTGCACTATGATAAAGGATGTTTCATATCTTAAATACATGTATGCAGTTAAAAAGATGCACAACAAAGCTCCATTCTCTAATGCTTTCTTCATTCCAGGTCCTGCATGAAACATTTCCCCAGCACACCTTCCTCATGAACGGCCTCATTCAGGGCGTCAAGGTCAGTGGCTTTACAGTGGACTGTCATCTGTGTTGACTGTAGTTATATTGTGTGACGGTCCTCAATCAGTATGGGCTAAATATTAACCGTCCTGTTTTTCTTGCTGTGTAAAAGGCAGCTGTGCATTGAGAGCTCTATGCAGATTCTGCTGCAGTGTGTGTAGCCGTAACTGGAGTGTGTTTGCAGGGTTTGCTGTCGTTCATGAGCGCTCCTCTGATCGGGGCCTTGTCTGATGTTTGGGGCAGAAAGAGCTTCCTGCTGCTCACTGTGTTCTTCACCTGCGCACCCATCCCACTGATGAGGATCAGCCCATGGTACTGTGTGTGTGTGTGTGAGAGAGAGTGTGAGAGAGAGTGTGTGAGAGAGTGTGTGAGAGAGTGTGTGAGAGAGTGTGTGAGAGAGTGTGTGAGAGAGTGTGTGAGAGAGTGTGTGAGAGAGTGTGTGAGAGAGTGTGTGAGAGAGTGTGTGTGAGAGAGTGTGTGAGAGAGTGTGTGAGAGAGTGTGTGAGAGAGTGTGTGAGAGAGTGTGTGAGAGAGTGTGTGAGAGAGTGTGTGAGAGAGTGTGTGAGAGAGTGTGTGAGAGAGTGTGTGAGAGTGTGTGACAGCTTCCTGCTGCTCACTGTGTGTGAGTGTGAGAGTGTATAAGAGCTTCCTGCTGCTCACTGTGTTCTTCACCTGCGCACCCATCCCACTGATGAGGATCAGCCCATGGTACTGTGTGTGTGTGAGAGAGTGTGTGTGAGAGAGTGTGTGTGAGAGAGTGTGTGTGAGAGAGTGTGTGTGAGAGAGTGTGTGTGAGAGAGTGTGTGTGAGAGAGTGTGTGTGAGAGAGTGTGTGTGAGAGAGTGTGTGTGAGAGAGTGTGTGTGAGAGAGTGTGTGTGAGAGAGTGTGTGTGAGAGAGTGTGTGTGAGAGAGTGTGTGTGTGTGAGAGAGTGTGTGAGAGAGTGTGTGTGTGTGAGAGAGTGTGTGTGTGTGAGAGAGTGTGTGTGTGTGAGAGAGAGTGTGTGTGTGTGAGAGAGAGTGTGTGTGTGTGAGAGAGAGTGTGTGTGTGTGAGAGAGAGTGTGTGTGTGTGAGAGAGAGTGTGTGTGTGTGAGAGAGAGTGTGTGTGTGTGAGAGAGAGTGTGTGTGTGTGAGAGAGAGTGTGTGTGTGTGAGAGAGAGTGTGTGTGTGGGAGAGTGTGTGTGTGTGTGGGAGAGTGTGTGTGTGTGTGGGAGAGTGTGTGTGTGTGTGGGAGAGAGTGTGTGTGGGAGAGAGTGTGTGTGGGAGAGAGTGTGTGTGGGAGAGAGTGTGTGTGGGAGAGAGTGTGTGTGGGAGAGAGTGTGTGTGGGAGAGAGTGTGTGTGGGAGAGAGTGTGTGTGGGAGAGTGTGTGTGAGAGAGAGTGTGTGTGAGAGAGAGTGTGTGTGAGAGAGAGTGTGTGTGTGAGAGTGTGTGTGAGAGTGTGTGTGTGAGAGTGTGTGTGTGAGAGTGTGTGTGTGAGAGTGTGTGTGTGAGAGTGTGTGTGTGAGAGAGTGTGTGTGAGAGTGTGTGTGTGAGAGTGTGTGTGTGAGAGTGTGTGTGTGAGAGTGTGTGTGTGAGAGTGTGTGTGTGAGAGTGTGTGTGTGAGAGTGTGTGTGTGTGTGAGAGTGAGTGTGTGAGAGTGAGTGTGTGTGAGAGTGAGTGTGTGAGAGTGAGTGTGTGAGAGTGAGTGTGTGAGAGTGAGTGTGTGAGAGTGAGTGTGTGAGAGTGAGTGTGTGAGAGTGAGTGTGTGAGAGTGAGTGTGTGAGAGAGCTTCCTTCTGCTCACTGTGTTCTTCACCTGCGCACCCATCCCACTGATGAGGATCAGCCCATGGTACTGTGTGTGTGAGAGAGAGTGTGAGAGAGAGTGTGAGAGAGAGTGTGAGAGAGAGTGTGAGAGAGAGTGTGAGAGAGAGTGTGAGAGAGAGTGTGAGAGAGAGTGTGAGAGAGAGTGTGAGAGAGAGTGTGAGAGTGTGTGAGAGAGAGTGTGAGAGAGAGTGTGAGAGAGAGTGTGAGAGAGAGTGTGAGAGAGAGTGTGAGAGAGAGTGTGAGAGAGAGTGTGAGAGAGAGTGTGAGAGAGAGTGTGAGAGAGAGTGTGAGAGAGTGTGTGAGAGTGTGTGAGAGTGTGTGAGAGTGTGTGAGAGTGTGTGAGAGTGTGTGAGAGTGTGTGAGAGTGTGTGAGAGTGTGTGAGAGAGAGCTATCACATGACTCTCAAGTGACCAAATCTCCAGCCGTGTCTCTGCACTCATTCTGCATGAGAGACGAACCGCTAATCCTCTGAAGAAATGCGTTGATTCACAGACGGACTGTGATTGTTTATAGTTTGTGCTCTGCTGTGTTAGACCTGCTGATGTTTCTGTTGTTGAAGTGAACTTGATTGATGGATTCAACATTCTTACATGCATAAAAGTGATGTTTGTGTATGCCTGTCTCTCTTCATCAGGTGGTTTTTTGCTCTGATGTCAGTATCGGGACTTTTCTCTGTTACATTTTCTGTGATATTTGCGTATGTGGCTGATGTTACAGAAGAGCATGAAAGAAGCACAGCGTATGGACTGGTGAGAACACCTGTCACACACACACACACACATATATATATGAGACTGTCTAATCCCAACATGATGTGCTGATATGACAAGGTCACCTAAATCCATCTACACCAACCTCAGTTATGAATCACATTAAACACATCTGACCCCAAAATCATATTAAAAATAATATTAAATTAAAGGCATTGTGATTTTATATTTTGACAATTAAACACATTTTAGCCTAAATTCTATTTGTTCTAATCTACATATATAATGATATGTTTAAATGCATTACAGTAAAAAAAGTTATTTATAACAAATACTTGCATGAAATATAAATGTTTTACATATACACTATATTGCCAAAAGTATTGGGACGCCCCTCCAAATCACTGAATTCAGGTGTTCAATCACTTCATGGCCAAAGGTGTATAAATCAAGCACTAGGCATGCAGACGCTTCTACAAACATTTGTGAAAGAATGGGTCGCTCTCAGGAGCTCAGTGAACTCAAGCGTGGTACCGTGATAGGTTGCCACCTGTGCAATAAGTCCATTCCTGACATTTCCTCACTACTAAATATTCCACGCTCAACTGTTAGTGGGATTATAACAAAGTGGAAGCAATTGGGAACAACAGCAGCTCAGCCACGAAGTGGTAGGCCACGTAGAGCGGGGTCAGCGCATGCTGAGGGTCACAGTGAGCAGAAGTCACCAACTTTCTGCAGAGTCAACAGCTACAGACCTCCAAACTTCTGTGGCCTTCAGATGAGCTCAAGAACAGTGTGTAGAGAGCTTCATGGAATGGGTTTCCATGGCCGAGCAGCTCATCCAAGCCTTACATCACCAAGTGCAATGCAAAGCGTGGGATGCAGTGGGGTAAAGCACGCCACCACTGGACTCTAGAGCAGTGGAGACGTGTTCTCTGGAGTGACCAATCACGCTTCTCTGTCTGGCAATCCCATGGACGAGTCTGGGTTTGGCGGTTGCCAGGAGAACGGGACTTGCCTGACTGCATTGTGCCAAGTGTAAAGTTTGATGGAGGGGGGATTATGGGATGGGGTTATTTTTCAGGGGTTGGGCTTGGCCCCTTAGTTCCAGTGAAAGGAACTCTTAATGCTTCAGCATACCAAGACAATTTGGACAATTTCATGCTCCCA
The DNA here is from genome assembly GCA_039654105.1 of Coreius guichenoti. Lineage (NCBI taxonomy): Eukaryota > Metazoa > Chordata > Actinopteri > Cypriniformes > Gobionidae > Coreius > Coreius guichenoti. Next base: position 39,270,762 of record CM077186.1, read on the forward strand.
ACTTTGTGGGAACAGTTTGGGGACGGCCCCTTCCTGTTCCAACATGACTGCACACCAGTGCACAAAGCAAGGTCCATAAAGACATGGATGAGCGAGTTTGGTGTGGAGGAACTTGACTGTCCTGCACAGAGTCCTGACCTCAACCCGATAGAACACCTTTGGGATGAATTAGAGCGGAGACTGCGAGCCAGGCCTTCTCGTCCAACATCAGTGCCTGACCTCACAAATGCACTTCTAGAAGAATGGTCAAAAATTCCCATAAACACACTCCTAAACCTTGTGGAAAGCCTTCCCAGAAGAGTTGAAGCTGTTATAGCTGCAAAGGGTGGGCCAACTCCATATTAAACCCTACGGATTAAGAATGGGATGTCATTAAAGCTCATGTGTATGTAAAGGCAGGCGTCACAAAACTTTTGGCAATATAGTGTACATAGCGATTATATTGGTCATTAGCCATCTGCTCTCTACATAAAATGATTCCAGCTGTTCTATTATTAGTGTTTTCATAATTGATGAGCTTTGCAACATCGACAGTTATTGAACTGAATCGACACTGAACTGCTTGATCTGAATAACAACACTATAATTTTCTGTAGAGCTGCTTCACACCTTCCCTCGCAGGTCAAAATTACCCGAAGCCCTAAAATTATACTTAATTTTTTTTGTCCAGAAAGCTTATTTAATTTCATTTTGATAATGTTTTTTATATTTTTATTGCAATTTTTGAGAGATTTTATTTTTTAAAATTTTATTTACCTTTTAAATCTTTAGATTTTTATTAATAAATAATAATTTAAGCACATTCTTTCATCTTAAATTCAAAATATCTCAACATTTAATGCATAACCCTTTTAATTCAGCTCATAATATCTCACATTGGGTGTCTCTGCCGACCTCTTGTGGAAAAATGATAAATGAAAAATGATAAAAATGTGTTTTGGCATTTTTAGTTTTTTCTTTGTGTACTGAAGCATTCCTCGCATTCCATTCATTCCTAAGGGGGTCAAATTGACCCGCGAGGGAAGGATTTGTTACTTTTTTAATTTATTTTTTAATTTTAACCACATAAACTCCTCGAATCCAGTCAATTTTTTGTGTGTGTGTTCATGGTTCAAGTGCAATAAAAGTCCTGAGGTCTTGGACCACTCCGATTATTTATTTATTTTTTTTAAATGAGTTTCGGGTCAAAATGACCCGAGGGAAGGATGAGGGTTAGATTAGTCTCATATTTGATGAAGTTTGCATCATTGATTCTGTTATTTTGCTGTTTATTACGGTGAAGCTGCTCTGGAACAATCTGTACTGTATGAAGCACTATAGAAATAAAGCTGTCACTCCAGATGCTTTATGTTTCCCTCCACGATGCTTCGTTTGTCTCGTGGTTATGTCGTGTTTCAGGACTGTCCTGTTGGTCTTTGGTTTCAGGTGTCTGCGACTTTCGCTGCGAGTTTAGTGACGAGTCCGGCAATAGGAGCGTTCCTGTCTGCCCGGTACGGAGACAGTCTGGTGGTTCTGCTCGCCACCATCATCGCCGTGGCTGATATTCTGTTCGTCCTGCTGGTGGTGCCCGAGTCTCTGCCGGACAAAATGAGACTGTCGTCATGGGGTTTTCCCATTTCCTGGGAGCAGGCGGATCCTTTCGCTGCAAGTTACTTTTTATGTTTTTATTTACTCCGTCTAGGGGTGTAACGGTACACGTATTCATACCGAACCGCTTCGGTACAGGGCTTCCGATACGGTGCACGTGTGAAGCGAATGCAATCTTTAACAGTTAACAGTTGGCTTGTTTTACGCGCGGAACACACTTCAATCCGAGTTCCCACACGAACATATGAAGTATTCTGTCCATTTTATCAGGAAATTCAAACGATAAATGCCGTTTTGCCGCTCTTTAATGTGACGTGATAGATCACTGTATAGACGAGTGAACGCGATCGTCATAGTCAAAGAATAAACATAAATGAACATCTGAAGGTATGTTGAGGATACATTACAACTCACTGAACCGTATCATGTGTGGTGTAATCACTCAGTGTTTCAACGGCGGAGACGTCAATAAAACAGCTTGAGAACAATGTCACGCAACATCACATTTCCCTCAGAAGTCATTCAGTGTCCACAGCTGTTAGTTCACTAGAGAAATCAACTCTTTCACTGAATATATGACCTATATTAGCCTTTATATTCATTATATTCTACTGAACCTGTTAGTGATGTCTGGATTTTTTAATGTGTGTTTAAATAAATCTGTCATGACAGTGTGTAAATGATTAGATTTCCACAACAAATTGGAGTAAAAACATAATTTTATAATTAGATTTAGAAGTTAATGCAAAAACTGCCTTATGTGAAGTTTACATGTTTGCATGCAATGTGTTATTTGAGTGTTGATTATTATATCTAAGAATAAATAGCAACTGAATTTAGGCTAATAGTTTGGGCTCTGTTGTTAACCTTTAATATAGTAATGGGCTCCCTGTATATTTTACAGCATTATCTTTAAGAAACTTTTAGTTATAATTGAATTCATTTAAGGACAGACACAATTTGTTCAGTAAACCACTGTTTAATAAAAATAAATAAAACACAATTTTATACTTAGTTTTCTCTCCCCTGCTGTACCGAACCGTCAGTTTTGTGTACCGTTACACCCCTAACTCCGTCTTAGTGAATGATAGATGCTTTCCTTCACTTATGATTTCAAGATTCTCCGATTGATCGATCCACATCTCAAATAATGCAGAACATCCTTTGAGTTTCGAGGTATTCTGTCAGTTGTTGTGAAACTCTTGTGTGTGTTTTAGTCTCTGAGGAAGGTTGGTAAAGACTCCACAGTGCTGCTCATCTGCGTCACAGTGTTCCTGTCGTATCTGCCGGAGGCCGGACAGTATTCCAGCTTCTTCCTCTACCTGGGACAGGTGCGTAACTGTTTGATTTCTACCCAATTTACTTCCACAATGTGGCGTCTGACTGAATGGAACCGGATATTGAACAAGAAATAAATTCATTTTGACTTGAAAGTGAAAGTTCATAACCTTCCTTATGAACTTGTGTTCATTTCCTGTTTGAGCAGAAACATTAGAAACTGTGTGTTGATGTTTCAGGTCATTAACTTCTCATCACAAGCAATTGCAGGGTTTATTGCGATGGTGGGAATCCTGTCCATCATTGCACAGGTAAAGACCTTCAGCTTGCACATGGGTAGTTTTCACAAACCCTTGTCTTCATGACAAATTTATTCAAATGTATTATGCTTATATAAGTAAAAGTAAATAAGCTCCTCTCTAGTGTTTGTTCATAGCTAAATAATGAACTGTGAGCATTGTATAACTTTCCTGAGGTAAATGCAACATTTAAAGGGTTAGTTCACCCAAAAATGTAAATTGTCATCATTTACTCCAAACCTGTAAGACTTTTGTTCATCTTCAAAGATATTTTAAGAGATTTCTGTCCCTCCATTGACAATCTCGGAACTACCACTTTGTCTTTTTGCAGACGTTACTGTTAAGCGTTCTAATGAAGAGAATTGGGAATAAAAGCACAGTGCTACTGGGACTTGGATTTCAGCTGTTCCAGCTGGCCTGGTACGGCTTTGGGTCAGAACCATGGTGAGTTTTTCCTGTGATAGATGTTTATTTTGATCTGTATAAGTCTGGCACTGTCTGTAATGGAAAGAGATTGAACATGTGACGTCAGCACTATTGTGAAGGGATTAGCGGCGTGCGAGTCGCTGGGTTTAAAATGGCGGTTGTGTTTCTGGATCGCAGGATGATGTGGGCGGCCGGAGCCGTCGCTGCCATGTCCAGTATCACCTTTCCCGCCGTGAGCGCGCTGGTGTCTCGCTGCACGGATCACGACCAGCAGGGTAAGACACAATCCACAACAACAACATGGGCGTTAAAAGCCCTGTCAGTGGCTCTCACGTTAAAGCACTGACGATACGGTCCATCCTTCTGTTGAAGAAGATTGTTTTTCTCTTAAAGGGATAGTTCACAGAAAAATGAAAATTAGCCCATGATTTACTCCCCCTCAATTCATCCTAGGTGTGTATGACATTCTTCTTTCAGACGAACACAATCAGAGTTATATTAAAAAATGTCCTGGCTCTTCCAAGCTTTATAATGGCAGTGAATGGCTGTTTCTGTTTCGAAGTCCATAAAAGTGCACGTATCCATCATAAAAGTGCACGTATCCATCATAAAAGTGCATCCATCCATCATAAAAGTGCATCCATCATAAAAGTGCATGTATCCATCATAAATGCATCCATCCATCATAAAAGTGCATGTATCCATCATAAGTGCATCCATCCATCGTAAAAGTGCATCCATCCATCGTAAAAGTGCATGTATCCATCATAAAAGTGCATCCATCCATCATAAAAGTGCATGTATCCATCATAAAAGTGCATCCATCCATAATAAACGTGCATGTATCCATCATAAAAGTGCATCCATCCATCATAAAAGTGCATCCATCCATCATAAAAGTGCATCCATCCATCGTAAAAGTGCATCCATCCATCGTAAAAGCGCATCCATCCATCCATCATAAAAGTGCATCCATCCATTATAAAAGTGCATCCATCCATCATAAAAGTGCATCCATCCATCATAAAAGTGCATCCATCCATCATAAAAGTGCATCCATCATAAAAGTGCATCCATCCATCATAAAAGTGCATCCATCCATCATAAAAGTGCATGTATCCATCATAAAAGTGCATCCATCCATCATAAAAGTGCATCCATCCATCATAAAAGTGCATGTATCCATCATAAAAGTGCATCCATCCATAATAAAAGTGCATGTATCCATCCATAATAAAAGTGCATCCATCCATCATAAAAGTGCATCCATCCATCGTAAAAGTGCATCCATCCATCGTAAAAGTGCATCCATCCATCGTAAAAGCGCATGCATCCATCGTAAAAGCGCATCCATCCATCGTAAAAGTGCATCCATCCATCGTAAAAGTGCATCCATCCATCGTAAAAGTGCATCCATCCATCATAAAAGTGCATGTATCCATCGTAAAAGTGCATCCATCCATTGTAAAAGTGCATCCATCCATCGTAAAAGTGCATGTATCCATCATAAAAGTGCATCCATCCATCATAAAAGTGCATGTATCCATTATAAAAGTGCTCCACACGCTCCGGGGGTTAATAAAGGCCTTCTGAAGCGAAGCGATGGGTTTGTGTAAGAAAAATATCCATATTTAAAACTTTATAAACTAAAATAACTAGCTTCCGGCAGACGGCTGTATGCATCGATTTACGGCAAAAGAGTAACACTTGATCTCCTTTGGCTTTTGGCTTGCTCATTTGGAGACACTTAAATTTCAACTATATTACTGATCCGCCCGCATTGACACTATATGATAATTGAATTGAGCTGATGACATCACCGTTTTCTCCAGAGCGGCTGTACAGCCGAATCAAATTCTGTTACATTATTTTCCTGTTACCACTGTGAAGCTGCTTTGAAACAATTGCCATTGTAAAAAGCGCTATATAAATAAAGGTGATTTGATTTGATCTGACACACGACATATTGACGAACACAGAAGCGCAGAGGATAGATCAAAACAAAACACCAGTCATGAACTAGAGTCTAAAACGAGAAATGCCGGAGGATTTGGATATAAGAGAAGAGGGGCTTGAGTTTGTTGCCCAGCACTATTTGTTTGAACTGCGAGAGGCGTCAAAGCTCACGATACTCCTACATCCTGCGTCACACATCGCGTCAGGGGTTACTCTTTTGCCGTAAGTCGACTTGCGTAGGCCGTCTGCCAGAAGCTAGTTATTTTAGTTTGTAAAGTTTTAAATATGGATATTTTGCTTACGCAAACGCAACGCTTCAGAAGGTCTTTATTAACCCCCGGAGCCGTGTGGAGCAGTTATATGATGGATAGATGCACTTTTATGGACTTCAAAACAGAAACAGCCATTCACTGCCATTATAAAGCTTGGAAAAGCCAGGACATTTTTTAATATAACTCCGATTGTGTTCGTCTGAAAGAAGAATGTCATACACACCTATGATGGCTTGAGGGGGAGTAAATCATGGGCTAATCTTCATTTTTGGGTGAACTATCCCTTTAATATCCGATGTTAATACACATGAAAAATGTGCCACGTCTTTCAACAAGAGGTGAAATTAAATTTCAATCAACATCAAACTTGAAGTAGCAAATAAAACTCTGGATCCGCCAGTGATTTCATGATTCGAGTCTGTGTTTTAGGAGCGGTTCAGGGAATGATCACAGGGATCCGAGGTCTGTGTAACGGACTCGGCCCGGCTATGTTTGGATTCATATTCTTCCTCTTCAATGTGGAACTGAAGGAGATGAGCCCCGTCCCGAACCCCGTCACACCCAGCACCGAAGAGGTCAGAGATGCTGCTGGATGAAAGTTTTCAGTATGTTATTTTTCCTGTACAGTATTCCTGCAGCTCCACCGTCTTTTGTCTTTCAGAAGTCTGTTATCCCAGGCCCTCCCTTCCTGTTCGGCGCGTGTACGGTTCTGCTGGCGCTGCTGGTGGCGGTTTTCATTCCGGCTCAACACGATCCGGCCGTGAAGACGTGCAGCACGCGGGTCATGACGGAGCCCGTGAGCGGCGGTGGCGGCCCTGAGAACGGCTTCGTTCCTATGAGCGACGAAGACAACGAGCCTCTTTTACAGGACAGCAGCTTATAGACAACTAAACAAGGTTTTGATTCCAGCTGTGTGTCTGAAAAAGCTTTTTACTGAACGTCTAAACGTCTTTTGGGTAACACTTCATTATAAGGTCTCATTTGATAACAATTAAAGGATTAGATTCCTGATAATTTACTCACCTCCATCTCCTCTAAGATGTTCATGTCTTTCTTTCTTCAGTTGAAAAGAAATTCAGTTTTTTTGAGGAAAACATTCCAGGATTTTTCTCCACATAATGGACTTCAATGGGAACCAACGGTTGAAGGTCCAAATCAATGCAGTTTCAGAGGAAGGGCTTCAGAGGCTCTGCACGATCCCAGACGAGGAATAGGGTCTTATCTAGACAAACCATCGGCCATTTAATAAACATTTATATACTTTTTAACCTCAAATGCTCGACTTCGGTGTCGTTCTTCACTGCGTATGACGTCATCACGTCGGAAAGGTCACGCGTCACACTGAGTCGGTACTTCCACCTGCGTCACGCGTGACCTTTCCGACGTGATGACGTCATACGCGGTGAAGAAGAACAACACAGAAGTCGAGCAATTTGAGGTTAAAAAGTATATAAATGTTTATTTTTTCTTGAAAATGGCCGATGGTTTGTCTAGATAAGACCCTATTCCTATCAGGACATTTTCATTTTGAAGTGAACTAATCCTTTAATGCATTAGTTAACATAAACTAACATTAAGCAATACAGCATTTATTAATATTTATCAATGTCAGTTAATAAAAATATTTTTATGTTAGTTCACAGCATATTATCTAATGTAAAAATGATGTTCTTCCTCAGTGTTTCTGTCTTGTTTTCCAGCACAAATATCTAAATATTCTTAAATCAAGACATTTACTGGAGAAGAGAAATGACTGAAGATATTAAGAATGAAAAATGAGTTTGTGATTAAAACAAGAGCAAATATCTGCCAGTGGAGTCAGAAAAATAAACGTAATTCAAAGGGAAAATGATTATTTTTCTGACCCCACTGGCAGATATTTGTTCTTGTTTAAAGCAAAAATGTACACATTTTTCATTAATCAGTCTTAATATCTTCAGTCATTTCTCTTCTTCTCCAGTAAATGTGTCTTGATTTAAGAATGTTTAGATATTTGTGCTGGAAAACGAGACAGAAACACTGAGGAAGAACATCATTTTTTTGCCGTGTACAATTTGTGATTTTACATTTGTATAAGTAACTGTTGAAATTGACATTTAACTAAGATTAATAAATGCTGTATTTTTCATTGTTAGTTCATGTTAACTAATGTAGTTAACCAATGCCAACAAATGAAACCTTATCATAAAGCGTTACTGTCTTATGTTATCCTGTCTTTGAAAGAGAATGTGCCTTCTTCATATTTTGGCATATAGTTCATGTGCTGCCGTGTATCTGAATGTAAATGTAGTCAGCCGATGTCCTTTAATATATTACTGATGAACTTTAACCTCTGCGCTAAACGTGTACAGACTGCAATAATAACGTCATAGTGCAAAGTTTTCATCTGACAGCAGGAAGCATTTAAAAAAACACTGCAAACGTGACGTTCTTCCTCAGTGTTTGCCGTTTTCCAGCAGAAATGTGACCCTGGAGCTCAACACCAGTCATGCGTCTCACGGGTATATCTGTGGCGATAGCCAACAATACATTGTATGGGTCAAAATTATCCATTTTTCTTTCATGCCAAAAATCATTAGGATATTAAGATCATGTTCCATGAAGATATTTTGTAAATTCCCTACCGTAAGTATATCAGAAAAGTATTATTAGTAGTAATATGCATTGCTAAGGACTTCATTTGGACAACTTTAAAGGAGATTTTCTCAATATTTAGATTTTTTTGCACCCTCAGATTCCAGATTTATTGTCCTATCCTAAACAGCCTACGTCAATGGAAAGCTTATTTATTCAATTTCAAAAAATGTACCCTTATGACTGGTTTTGTGGTCCAGGGTCACAAATATCTGAATATTCTTAAATCAAGACACATTTACTGGAGAAGAAGCAAAATGACTGAAGATATTAAGTCTTGCTTAATGAAAAATGCATCAAATATCTGCCACTGGAGTCAGAAAATAATCGTTTTCCCTTTGAATTACGTTTATTTTTCTGACTCCATTGGCTGATATTTGCTCTTGTTTTAAGCACAAACTCATTTTTCACTCTTAATATCTTCAGTCATTTCTCTTCTCCAGTAAATGTGTCTTGATTTAAGAATGTGTAGATATTTGTGCTGGAAAACATGTTTTGCAGTGATGAGCGCAACGTCTTTTATCAGAAGAAACGGCACAAAACGGACATAATCATTGTCTTTAGGTCAGATGCAGCTTTGATAGATGAATTATTACAAAGTGAATTCAATCTGTACTCTTATACGAGCACCAGCTACTCGACACGGAGCTGCTACCTCACAATTAAACATCTGCTTGATTTAATGCATCTGTGTTGCAGATGTCCAGTAATCACACTTTACTGATTTATCGTTGCTTCCAAACAGACTCTTATTGATTTTTATGTGATTTATTTAATTAGTGTTTTGCATGTTAAACGCAGAGTTTGAGTTTCATTGCATCATTAGCTGAAGATGATCTGATTGGTTGCGTTATATCATGTATCACACTGCAGCAATAACAGCATGAACTACATGCCTAAATCAAGCACGACTGAGCGTCTGTCGCGTTACAGATGTGTTTCCGCAGCACACAAATGTTTCAAATGCCAATTTTGGGGACCTGATTATTATGCATACTTGAAAATGAAGTGTAGACGTGACTGTATTTATGCAATCGCATTGACTCGAGAAGCTCGTAGCCCCACTGAAGTCATTTTAGATGTTTTTCAATGAACTGCACTTTGTTTTTTAATGATGTTTCGGCTACAGGTGCCATTCCTCATGTCTGTGCAGACGTGACGCTCTTTGGTTTGTAGAGATTTTATTGAAGCGTTCAGTGCACATTAAGCATTTGTTTGCTGATGACTGCAACCGGGCGTTTGTTACAAGCTGTTCACTGATCAATGTTTCAATAAACCACTTCATATTCCACGATTGGATTTGTGTCTTTTCTCCCATTAACTCCATTGACAGGTTTAACCTGATGCACTGCAAAACATGATGTTCTTCCTCAGTGTTTCTCTTGTTTTCCAGCACAAATATCTAAACATTCTTAAATCAAGACACATTTACTGGAGAAGAAGAGAAATGACTGAAGATATTAAGACTGAAAAATGAGTTTGTGATTAAAACAAGAGCAAATATCTGCCAATGGAGTCAGAAAAATCATCTTAATTCAAAGGAAAACATGATTATTTTTCTGGCTCTACTCACTTAATTTTGAATCATTTTTCAGACTTAATATTTACATTTTGCTTCTCCAGTAAATGTCTTGATTTAAAATTATTTAGATATTTGTACTGGAAAACGAGACAAACACTGAAGAACATTTTTTTTTGCAGTGTGGGAAACACTTCAGGTGTTTGCATGGGCAGATGAAAAGATGAAAAGGTTTTAATTGCAATACATTAAAATGGCTTTTTAATGACATATCTTATAAAACATTGACTTCTATCAAACATTGACCCTCACAGGATCATAATCATGCTGGGAAACATTTGGTCACATCAAAACAAACTAAACAATGGAGATCTTCAGCGAAAAACAGATCAAAATGGGTTTGGCATCAGCATTTTAACTAAATGCAGTCAGAAATAAAAACGTGAACTTCAACCCGACTAGCTGTCAGCATTACATTCATATTTTTCTATTTAGTGTTTCTGTCTTGTTTTCCAGCACAAATATCTAAACATTCTTAAATCAAGACACATTTACTGGAGAAGAAGAGAAATGACTGAAGATATTAAGACTGAATTATTAATCAAAATGAAGTGAGTTTGTGCTTAAAACAAGAGCAAATATCTGCCAATGGAGTCAGAAAAATAAACTCAATTCAAAGTGAAAACATTTTTTTTGACCTCATTGGCATATTTAAGAATGAATCTTGATTTTAAGAATGTTTAGATATTTGTGCTGGAAAACGAGAAACAGAGGGAGAACATCATGTTTTCTTAAAAAATAGTAAAACGCTGCTAAAAAATAAATAAATCCAAACCCTTTAGACACTAACAGCTTATCAACAGTGTAACCTGCATGTTAATTTCGATTGCACTCGGAATGAGAGAACTAATAAACGGATCACACTGGGATCTGGAGTCATGCTGAGGAGGATGATGGTGTCGGTTCTTCATCTTCTACAGCTGGCAGCTCAAGGACACTTTAGTGGTGTACATCGGCTGAGTGTCTGAAAAGAGCCGTTTGAGGAACATTTAAAGCTCAATATCTGCAAATGATCAACAAACTGTTTACCAGAACGCAGCTCCAGCGAACAGGCAACGTTCCCACAATGTTTACTAATATTTTGTAAATGTTAAGATAAAACATTCTTCTATAGAACATTTTTAATATTTGATATGCGTTCTCATGATGTTGAGAGAAAACTAGGGATGCATAATATATATCGCCCACCATTTCGGTATCAGCCGATATATGTTCATTTTTAATGTTATCGTTATCGGTCACCATATCGGTATCAGCCGATATTTGTTCATTTTAATGTTAGCGTTATCAGCCACCATATCGGTATCGGCCGATATATGTTAATTTTTAATGTTATCGTTATCGGCCACCATATCGGTTTTAGGCGATATTTGTTCATTTTTAATGTTATCGTTATCAGGCACCATATCGGTATTGGCCGATATTTGTTAATTTTTAATGTTATCGTTATCGGCCACCATATCGGTATTGGCCGATATTTGTTCATTTTTAATGTTATCGTTATCAGGCACCATATCGGTATTGGCCGATATTTGTTAATTTTTAATGGTATCGTTATCGGCCACCATATCGGTATTGGCCGATATTTGTTCATTTTTAATGTTATCGTTATCAGGCACCATATCGGTATTGGCCGATATTTGTTCATTTTTAATGTTATCGTTATCGGCCACCATATCGGTATCAGCTGATATATGTTCATTTTTAATGTTATCGGCCACCATATCGGTATTGGCCGATATTTGTTCATTTTTAATGTTATCATTATCAGGCACCATATCGGTATTGGCCGATATTTGTTCATTTTTAATGTTATCGTTATCGGCCACCATATCGGTATCAGCTGATATATGTTCATTTTTAATGTTATCGTTATCGGCCACCATATCGGTATTGGCCGATGTTTGTTCATTTTTAATGTTATCGTTATCAGGCACCATATCGGTATTGGCCGATATTTGTTAATTTTTAATGTTATCGTTATCGGCCACCATATCGGTATTGGCCGATATTTGTTCATTTTTAATGTTATCGTTATCGGCCACCATATCGGTATCGGCCGATATTTGTTTTTTTTAATGTTATCGTTATTGGCCACCATATCGGTATTGGCCGATATTTGTTCATTTTTAATGTTATCGTTATCGGCCACCATATCGGTATCAGCTGATATATGTTCATTTTTAATGTTATCGTTATCGGCCACCATATCGGTATCGGCCGATATTTGTTCATTTTTAATGTTAGCGTTATTAGCCACCATATCGGTATCGGCCGATATATGTTCATTTTTAATGTTATCGTTATCGGCCACCATTTCGGTATCAGCCGATATATGTTCATTTTTAATGTTATCGTTATCGGCCACCATATCGGTATCGGCCGATATTTGTTTTTTTTAATGTTATCGTTATCGGCCACCATATCAGTATTGGCCGATATTTGTTCATTTTTAATGTTATCGTTATCGGCCACCATATCGGTATCAGCTGATATATGTTCATTTTTAATGTTATCGTTATCGCCCACCATATCGGTATCGGCCGATATTTGTTCATTTTTAATGTTAGCGTTATCGGTCACCACATCGCTATCGGCCAGTATTTGTTCATTTTTAATGTTACCGGTATCGGCCGATATTTGTTCATTTTTAATGTTATTGTTATCGGCCACCATATCGGTATCGGACTATATTTATTTATTTTTAATGTTAGCGTTATCGGTCACCATATCGGTATCAGCCTATATTTGTTCATTTTTAATGTTATCAGTATCGGCCGATATTTGTTCATTTTTAATGTTATCAGTATCGGCCGATATTTGTTCATTTTTAATGTTATCGTTATCGGCCACCATATCGGTATCGGCCGATATTTGTTCATTTTTAATGTTATCGTTATCGGCCACCATATCGATATTGGACTATATTTGTTCATTTTTAATGTTATCGGTCACCATATCGGTATCGGACGATATTTGTTCATTTTTAATGTTAGCGTTATCGGTCACCATATCGGTATCGGCCGATATATGTTCATTTTTAATGTTATCGTTATGGACACCATATCAACATGGATTTTAATGGTGAGACTTTTGTTTTTATAATCAGGCTCTCAAAAACTATATCAAAATTTGATTTAGATTCCGGTCTATATATCGGTTCTCGGTTTTCAAATATAAAGTGTTATCGGTATTGGCCAAAACGTTTCATATCGGTGCATCCCTAGAAAAAATGTTCAGAGAACAACATTCTTACAACGTCCTTATTTGCTTAATTAACTTTCTTGGAATATTACAAATAAATATTCAAATAATGTTATATTGTGAGTAAGGAGAATGTAAACATTTTAACATTTTAGAAACATTGCAAATCACTTTTCCCACAATGTTTTTGGAACATACATTTGTTAGCTGTTCAGAGTTACATTTTTAACATTTTTCTATGAAGTTGTCAGTGTTTATTGAATGTTGCATTTTATAGCAGGTTTGCGCAAATTTCAAAATTTTAGAATCGGCTCCTTTTCAATTCATAAATGTGAATCTGAAGCGAATTGTCCACAGTAGTTGAAATGGAATTAGAATGACAGAATGAACTAAAATGTGACACAACACATTATTTATTATTTATAAAATAACAACTAAATTATAATCATTTTCATTTATGCAGATGCTACAAAACCCACATTTACATGCATATATTTTAATTAAATGTAAGCTCAAATGGAGCTCATGTAGCCGGTCTCACCTCTGTCCTGAAGAGTCTCGATGTATGTTTTCATGAACTCCTTCTCATGTTCGTCCTGAGCTTCTGCGTCCATGATCATGTTCATGTCTCCATCCGGAGCGTTTATTGGATTGTCATATAGTCGGATTAATCTGGAAGATCAAGATCAGGCTGATCATGTTGTGGATCAATCCTCAGTCTTACAGAATCAACAGAAGGATTTCTGTCTTTGTGTGGATTCACGCTTACTTGATGTCAGGACTGTCGACGATCTGAGACGGGATGCTGTAGAGCTCGTCTGCGCTGATGACCAGCATCTTCAGGTGGACGAGGTTCGTCATGGTCATCGGCACGTACCGCACTTTGTTTTTGTGAAGGAACAGCGTCTCTAAAGCCTCGAGTCTAATGGAGGACGGACTCATGAGGTGTGTGTGTGTGCTCTTCATGATTATCAACAGAAACACACTCACACATTTACTCTCAGACACACTCACTCTCTCACACGCACACACACATACACTCCCTCTCTCTCACACATACTCACACACACACACACACACACACACACACTCACTCACTCACTCTCTCTCTCTCACACTCACACACACTCACTCTCTCACTCACACTCTCACACACACACTCACTCTCTCACACACTCGCACTCTCACACACACACTCTCAGACTCACTCTCACACACACACTCTCACTCTCACACACAAACTCTCTCACACACACACACAGACCTGTCGATGTCTTCAGGCAGGTCTTTGAGTCTGTTGTTGCTAATGTCCAAACACTTCAGGCTTTCCATGCGGAGGACGCAGATCGGGATACTGGCAAACTGGTTTTCTGCCATATCCAAGTGCTTCAGTTTTTTGAGATTACTCAGCTGAAAAAAGAACAATATCCCAGCTAACAAAAAATTATGAAAGCGTTATTTCTGAATGTTTAAAACGTCCAGTGTTTTAAATGTTAAAATGCTTTTTCTTGGTTGTGTGAATGTTAAGGGAATTTTCCATTGTATCATTCTTCAAACATTATGGGAACATTACTTTAGAATGTTCTCTGAGCGTTACTTTTGAATGTTCTCTGAGCGTCACTTTAGAATGTTCTCTGAGCGTCACTTTTGAATGTTCTCTGAGCGTCACTTTTGAATGTTCTCTGAGCGTCACTTTAGAATGTTCTCTGAACGTCACTTTTGAATGTTCTCTGAACGTCACTTTTGAATGTTCTCTGAGCGTCACTTTAGAATGTTCTCTGAACGTCACTTTTGAATGTTCTCTGAGCGTCACTTTAGAATGTTCTCTGAGCGTCACTTTAGAATGTTCTCTGAGCGTCACTTTAGAATGTTCTCTGAACGTCACTTTAGAATGTTCTCTGAACGTCACTTTTGAATGTTCTCTGAGCGTCACTTTAGAATGTTCTCTGAACGTCACTTTTGAATGTTCTCTGAGCGTCACTTTAGAATGTTCTCTGAACGTCACTTTTGAATGTTCTCTGAGCGTCACTTTAGAATGTTCTCTGAGCGTCACTTTTGAATGTTCTCTGAGCGTCACTTTTGAATGTTCTCTGAGCGTCACTTTAGAATGTTCTCTGAACGTCACTTTTGAATGTTCTCTGAGCGTTACTTTTGAATGTTCTCTGAACGTCACTTTTGAATGTTCTCTGAGCGTCACTTTAGAATGTTCTCTGAACGTCACTTTTGAATGTTCTCTGAGCGTCACTTTAGAATGTTCTCTGAACGTCACTTTTGAATGTTCTCTGAGCGTCACTTTAGAATGTTCTCTGAACGTCACTTTTGAATGTTCTCTGAGCGTCACTTTAGAATGTTCTCTGAGCGTCACTTTAGAATGTTCTCTGAACGTCACTTTTGAATGTTCTCTGAGCGTCACTTTTGAATGCTCTCTGAGCGTCACTTTTGAATGTTCTCTGAGCGTCACTTTTGAATGTTCTCTGAGCGTCACTTTTGAATGCTCTCTGAGCGTCACTTTTGAATGCTCTCTGAGCGTCACTTTTGAATGCTCTCTGAGCGTCACTTTTGAATGCTCTCTGAGCGTCACTTTTGAATGCTCTCTGAGCGTCACTTTTGAATGCTCTCTGAGCGTCACTTTTGAATGTTCTCTGAGCGTCACTTTTGAATGTTCTCTGAGCGTCACTTTTGAATGCTCTCTGAGCGTCACTTTTGAATGTTCTCTGAGCGTCACTTTTGAATGTTCTCTGAGCGTCACTTTTGAATGCTCTCTGAGCGTCACTTTTGAATGTTCTCTGAGCGTCACTTTTGAATGTTCTCTGAGCGTCACTTTTGAATGCTCTCTGAGCGTCACTTTTGAATGCTCTCTGAGCGTCACTTTAGAATGTTCTCTGAACGTCACTTTTGAATGTTCTCTGAGCGTCACTTTTGAATGCTCTCTGAGCGTCACTTTTGAATGTTCTCTGAGCGTCACTTTTGAATGTTCTCTGAGCGTCACTTTTGAATGCTCTCTGAGCGTCACTTTTGAATGCTCTCTGAGCGTCACTTTTGAATGCTCTCTGAGCGTCACTTTTGAATGCTCTCTGAGCGTCACTTTTGAATGCTCTCTGAGCGTCACTTTTGAATGCTCTCTGAGCGTCACTTTTGAATGCTCTCTGAGCGTCACTTTTGAATGCTCTCTGAGCGTCACTTTTGAATGCTCTCTGAGCGTCACTTTTGAATGCTCTCTGAGCGTCACTTCTGAATGCTCTCTGAGCGTCACTTCTGAATGCTCTCTGAGCGTCACTTTAGAATGCTCTCTGAGCGTCACTTTTGAATGCTCTCTGAGCGTCACTTTTGAATGCTCTCTGAGCGTCACTTTTGAATGCTCTCTGAGCGTCACTTTTGAATGCTCTCTGAGCGTCACTTTTGAATGCTCTCTGAGCGTCACTTTTGAATGCTCTCTGAGCGTCACTTTTGAATGCTCTCTGAGCGTCACTTTTGAATGCTCTCTGAGCGTCACTTTTGAATGCTCTCTGAGCGTCACTTTAGAATGTTCTCTGAGCGTCACTTTTGAATGTTCTCTGAGCGTCACTTTTGAATGTTCTCTGAGCGTCACTTTAGAATGTTCTCTGAGCGTCACTTTTGAATGCTCTCTGAGCGTCACTTTAGAATGCTCTCTGAGCGTCACTTTTGAATGCTCTCTGAGCGTCACTTTTGAATGTTCTCTGAGCGTCACTTTAGAATGCTCTCTGAGCGTCACTTTAGAATGTTCTCTGAGCGTCACTTTTGAATGCTCTCTGAGCGTCACTTTTGAATGCTCTCTGAGCGTCACTTTTGAATGCTCTCTGAGCGTCACTTTTGAATGCTCTCTGAGCGTCACTTTTGAATGCTCTCTGAGCGTCACTTTTGAATGCTCTCTGAGCGTCACTTTTGAATGCTCTCTGAGCGTCACTTCTGAATGCTCTCTGAGCGTCACTTTTGAATGCTCTCTGAGCGTCACTTTTGAATGCTCTCTGAGCGTCACTTTTGAATGCTCTCTGAGCGTCACTTTTGAATGCTCTCTGAGCGTCACTTTTGAATGCTCTCTGAGCGTCACTTTTGAATGCTCTCTGAGCGTCACTTTTGAATGCTCTCTGAGCGTCACTTTTGAATGCTCTCTGAGCGTCACTTTTGAATGCTCTCTGAGCGTCACTTTTGAATGCTCTCTGAGCGTCACTTTTGAATGCTCTCTGAGCGTCACTTTTGAATGCTCTCTGAGCGTCACTTCTGAATGCTCTCTGAGCGTCACTTCTGAATGCTCTCTGAGCGTCACTTTAGAATGCTCTCTGAGCGTCACTTTTGAATGCTCTCTGAGCGTCACTTTTGAATGCTCTCTGAGCGTCACTTTTGAATGCTCTCTGAGCGTCACTTTTGAATGCTCTCTGAGCGTCACTTTTGAATGCTCTCTGAGCGTCACTTTTGAATGCTCTCTGAGCGTCACTTTTGAATGCTCTCTGAGCGTCACTTTTGAATGCTCTCTGAGCGTCACTTTTGAATGCTCTCTGAGCGTCACTTTAGAATGTTCTCTGAGCGTCACTTTTGAATGTTCTCTGAGCGTCACTTTTGAATGTTCTCTGAGCGTCACTTTAGAATGTTCTCTGAGCGTCACTTTTGAATGCTCTCTGAGCGTCACTTTTGAATGCTCTCTGAGCGTCACTTTTGAATGCTCTCTGAGCGTCACTTTTGAATGCTCTCTGAGCGTCACTTTTGAATGCTCTCTGAGCGTCACTTTTGAATGCTCTCTGAGCGTCACTTTTGAATGCTCTCTGAGCGTCACTTTAGAATGCTCTCTGAGCGTCACTTTAGAATGCTCTCTGAGCGTCACTTTTGAATGCTCTCTGAGCGTCACTTTTGAATGCTCTCTGAGCGTCACTTTTGAATGCTCTCTGAGCGTCACTTTTGAATGCTCTCTGAGCGTCACTTTTGAATGCTCTCTGAGCGTCACTTTTGAATGCTCTCTGAGCGTCACTTTTGAATGCTCTCTGAGCGTCACTTCTGAATGCTCTCTGAGCGTCACTTTTGAATGCTCTCTGAGCGTCACTTTTGAATGCTCTCTGAGCGTCACTTTTGAATGCTCTCTGAGCGTCACTTTTGAATGCTCTCTGAGCGTCACTTTTGAATGCTCTCTGAGCGTCACTTTTGAATGCTCTCTGAGCGTCACTTTTGAATGCTCTCTGAGCGTCACTTTTGAATGCTCTCTGAGCGTCACTTTAGAATGTTCTCTGAGCGTCACTTTTGAATGTTCTCTGAGCGTCACTTTTGAATGTTCTCTGAGCGTCACTTTAGAATGTTCTCTGAGCGTCACTTTAGAATGCTCTCTGAGCGTCACTTTAGAATGCTCTCTGAGCGTCACTTTTGAATGTTCTCTGAGCGTCACTTTTGAATGCTCTCTGAGCGTCACTTTTGAATGCTCTCTGAGCGTCACTTTTGAATGCTCTCTGAGCGTCACTTTTGAATGCTCTCTGAGCGTCACTTTTGAATGCTCTCTGAGCGTCACTTTTGAATGCTCTCTGAGCGTCACTTTTGAATGCTCTCTGAGCGTCACTTTTGAATGCTCTCTGAGCGTCACTTTTGAATGCTCTCTGAGCGTCACTTTTGAATGCTCTCTGAGCGTCACTTCTGAATGCTCTCTGAGCGTCACTTCTGAATGCTCTCTGAGCGTCACTTTAGAATGCTCTCTGAGCGTCACTTTTGAATGCTCTCTGAGCGTCACTTTTGAATGCTCTCTGAGCGTCACTTTTGAATGCTCTCTGAGCGTCACTTTTGAATGCTCTCTGAGCGTCACTTTTGAATGCTCTCTGAGCGTCACTTTTGAATGCTCTCTGAGCGTCACTTTTGAATGCTCTCTGAGCGTCACTTTTGAATGCTCTCTGAGCGTCACTTTTGAATGCTCTCTGAGCGTCACTTTAGAATGTTCTCTGAGCGTCACTTTTGAATGTTCTCTGAGCGTCACTTTTGAATGTTCTCTGAGCGTCACTTTAGAATGTTCTCTGAGCGTCACTTTTGAATGCTCTCTGAGCGTCACTTTAGAATGCTCTCTGAGCGTCACTTTTGAATGCTCTCTGAGCGTCACTTTTGAATGTTCTCTGAGCGTCACTTTAGAATGCTCTCTGAGCGTCACTTTAGAATGTTCTCTGAGCGTCACTTTTGAATGCTCTCTGAGCGTCACTTTTGAATGCTCTCTGAGCGTCACTTTTGAATGCTCTCTGAGCGTCACTTTTGAATGCTCTCTGAGCGTCACTTTTGAATGCTCTCTGAGCGTCACTTTTGAATGCTCTCTGAGCGTCACTTTTGAATGCTCTCTGAGCGTCACTTCTGAATGCTCTCTGAGCGTCACTTTTGAATGCTCTCTGAGCGTCACTTTTGAATGCTCTCTGAGCGTCACTTTTGAATGCTCTCTGAGCGTCACTTTTGAATGCTCTCTGAGCGTCACTTTTGAATGCTCTCTGAGCGTCACTTTTGAATGCTCTCTGAGCGTCACTTTTGAATGCTCTCTGAGCGTCACTTTTGAATGCTCTCTGAGCGTCACTTTTGAATGCTCTCTGAGCGTCACTTTTGAATGCTCTCTGAGCGTCACTTTTGAATGCTCTCTGAGCGTCACTTTTGAATGCTCTCTGAGCGTCACTTCTGAATGCTCTCTGAGCGTCACTTCTGAATGCTCTCTGAGCGTCACTTTAGAATGCTCTCTGAGCGTCACTTTTGAATGCTCTCTGAGCGTCACTTTTGAATGCTCTCTGAGCGTCACTTTTGAATGCTCTCTGAGCGTCACTTTTGAATGCTCTCTGAGCGTCACTTTTGAATGCTCTCTGAGCGTCACTTTTGAATGCTCTCTGAGCGTCACTTTTGAATGCTCTCTGAGCGTCACTTTTGAATGCTCTCTGAGCGTCACTTTTGAATGCTCTCTGAGCGTCACTTTTGAATGCTCTCTGAGCGTCACTTTTGAATGCTCTCTGAGCGTCACTTTTGAATGCTCTCTGAGCGTCACTTTTGAATGCTCTCTGAGCGTCACTTCTGAATGCTCTCTGAGCGTCACTTTTGAATGCTCTCTGAGCGTCACTTTTGAATGCTCTCTGAGCGTCACTTTTGAATGCTCTCTGAGCGTCACTTTTGAATGCTCTCTGAGCGTCACTTTTGAATGCTCTCTGAGCGTCACTTTTGAATGCTCTCTGAGCGTCACTTTTGAATGCTCTCTGAGCGTCACTTTTGAATGCTCTCTGAGCGTCACTTTAGAATGTTCTCTGAGCGTCACTTTTGAATGTTCTCTGAGCGTCACTTTTGAATGTTCTCTGAGCGTCACTTTAGAATGTTCTCTGAGCGTCACTTTAGAATGCTCTCTGAGCGTCACTTTAGAATGCTCTCTGAGCGTCACTTTTGAATGCTCTCTGAGCGTCACTTCTGAATGTTTTCTGAACGTCACTTTAGAATGCTCTCTGAGCGTCACTTTTGAATGCTCTCTGAGCGTCACTTTTGAATGCTCTCTGAGCGTCACTTTTGAATGCTCTCTGAGCGTCACTTCTGAATGTTTTCTGAGCGTCACTTTTGAATGCTCTCTGAGCGTCACTTTTGAATGCTCTCTGAGCGTCACTTTTGAATGCTCTCTGAGCGTCACTTTTGAATGCTCTCTGAGCGTCACTTTTGAATGCTCTCTGAGCGTCACTTTTGAATGCTCTCTGAGCGTCACTTCTGAATGTTTTCTGAACGTCACTTTTGAATGCTCTCTGAGCGTCACTTTTGAATGCTCTCTGAGCGTCACTTCTGAATGTTTTCTGAGCGTCACTTTTGAATGCTCTCTGAGCGTCACTTTTGAATGCTCTCTGAGCGTCACTTTTGAATGCTCTCTGAGCGTCACTTTTGAATGTTCTCTGAGCGTCACTTTTGAATGCTCTCTGAGCGTCACTTTTGAATGCTCTCTGAGCGTCACTTTTGAATGCTCTCTGAGCGTCACTTTTGAATGCTCTCTGAGCGTCACTTCTGAATGTTTTCTGAACGTCACTTTTGAATGCTCTCTGAGCGTTCTGAAACATGTAGTTACATTTAAAAATGTTTCAGAAAAACGTTCCATGAACGATGTATAAATAATGTTTTTGTGCTAACGTTTTGAGAACTTTATAAAGACCAGATAACTTTGAATGAACGTTCTATTAACGTTTCCGGAAGAACGTTTGCTCATAACGTTGAGAGAATCTTGACAGACCGTTCCCTGTCCGCTGGGATAGACAATATCTGTTATGTAAAAGAATTAATCAATAGGAATGATTTATATTTGATTTAGGAATGATTTAGCCTGGTTTCTCCCAAGGTTTTTTTCTCCATTCTGGCCCTGAAGGAGTTTTGGTTCCTTGCCACCGTCGCCTTTGTCTTTTGGCTTGCTCAGTTGGGGACACTTAAATTTCAACTATATTACTGATCCGCCCGCATTGACACTATATGATAATTGAAATGAGCTGATGACATCACCGTTTTCTCCAGAGCGGCTGTACAGCCGAATCAAATTCTGTTGCATTATTGTCCTGTTACCACTGTGAAGCTGCTTTGAAACAATTGCCATTATAAAAAGCGCTATATAAATAAAGGTGACTTGATTTGATATTTGTCTCCAGAACTGTCATGCCTTTAGCTGTGAAGGATTGAGTAGAGGATCATGTCGTACCTCAAAGGGAAGCTCAGACAGGTTTCCGCTTGCCGTCATCTCTAATCGCTCAAGATTCTCACATTCTCCGAGTTCAGCTGGAATGCTCAGCAGTTTATTATAATTCACATTTAGTTCCCTCAGGCTGACGAGTTTCCCTGTGAAAGACGAGACGTTTGCATTTGATTTCTACCGTGTGGAACAGTGAGTATTTCAGCCTGAGATCTGAGGTTTGGAGACCCGCACCGATTTCAGCAGGAAGCTTCGTCAGGCCATTCTTCGGGACGTCCAGCACACGCAGATCCACGAAGGCCTCGATGTACGTGGGGATCTCACGAATCTTTGTTCCGTGGATGTGCCATTCCCTGAGATACGTCATAAACTGAAGATCTTCAGGTAATTTCTGCAAATCACAATCATAGAGTCACGGACAGAACAGATACATTTAAACAACACAAGTGTTTTCAGATTCAGAGAGTTACCATCCATTTGTCTCCATTCAGCTGGAAAATGAACTTCTTGTTCTCAGTGTCGGTGTCTGGAGGAGGCAGAGGTCAGAGGTCACATCAGTGTGTCTCAGTAATGTTTGGTGAGGTTTAGGCCAGGGTTATTAAAGTTAATTATACACACATATTTGGGCAAATCAAAATTAAACATAGATTAATAAAAATAACAAGGAAATCTATTACACATTCTAAAACATCAATTTATGTGAATATCCATTTCATCAGGTTTAAAAGTACTAAAAGTACTCAATATTTGCCCAGCTAACAGAGAACTTTAGCTTTATGAAGTTATGAACAAACGTTCTTCCAGTAACGTTAATAGAACGTTCGTTCAATGTTATCTGGTCTTTAATAATCTGGTCATTTTCACAAAAACATTTCTTTTGCTGGGTTTTGCAGTGATGTTTGTTGCTCATACCGTTGTGTTGTGTGTGTAGAATGTGTTGATCAGATGATCGGTCCAGGTAACACTGCAGCGCCGCGACCTCCGCGCTCTTCAGCTTCCTGCACGCGATGCGATACTGCCACTGCTGATCCACCCTAAACAAACCACACACACTTCTGCTACATGACAGCTTGCTTTACAATATCAGTCAAATACACTGATGGGACACAAGCAGAGCAGAGCTATTCCATTCCATTCCTGCACTACGTAACTTTTTGTAAGATTAACACACAAAATAAAGAAAGAGAGTAAATCAGGGGTGGGCAATTCCAGCCCTGGAGGGCCAATGTCCTGCAGAGTTTAGCTCCAACCTAAACTCTAATCAATGTCTTCAGGATTACTAGAAGGCTACAGGCAGGTGAGTTTGATCAGGGATGGAGCTAAACTCTGCAGGACAGTGGAATTGCCCACCCCTGGAGTAAACACATCATCAGTCCTTCTTCCAAAACATGTTTTGTCTCGCCCTGATTCACTGGTAAGCCGATCATCAGTGTTTATATTTTAGAGCTGTCGGGATGGTTTTGGCGGGAAATAGCATCATACGTCACTCGCTGGTGCGTGTCTCATCATGTCCGTGTGTGTGTGTGTGTGTGTGTGTGTGTCTGTGTGTGAGAGAGAGAGTGGCAGAGGTTAATTGTGAGTGTGAGCGTGTGTGTCTGGTGTGGGAGTGGCAGTGTGTGAGGGAGAGTGTGAGTGTATGTGTGTGTGTGTGTGTGTGTGTGTGTGTGTTTGTCTGGTGTGGGAGTGGCAGGGGCTAGTTGAGTGTGTGTGTCAGGGGTTAGTTGAGTGTGTGTGTCAGGTTAGTTGAGTGTGCGTGTGTGGCAGGGGTTAGTTGAGTGTGTGTGTGTGTCAGGGGTTAGTTGAGTGTGTGTGTCGGGTTAGTTGAGTGTGTGTGTGTCGGGTTAGTTGAGTGTGTGTGTGTGTCGGGGTTAGTTGAGTGTGTGTGTGTGTCGGGTTAGTTGAGTGTGTGTGTGTGTCGGGTTAGTTGAGTGTGTGTGTCAGGGGTTAGTTGAGTGTGTGTGTGTGTGTGTTGGGTTAGTTGAGTGTGTGTGTGTGTGTGTGTCAGGGGTTAGTTGAGTGTGTGTGTGTGTCAGGGGTTAGTTGAGTGTGTGTGTGTGTGTTGGGTTAGTTGAGTGTGTGTGTGTCGGGTTAGTTTAGTGTGTGTGTGTGTGTGTGTGTCGGGTTAGTTGAGTGTGTGTGTGTGTGTGTGTGTGTGTGTGTGTGTGTCAGGGGTTAGTTGAGTGTGTGTGTGTGGGTTGGGTTAGTTGAGTGTGTGTGTGTGTGTCGGGTTAGTTGAGTGTGTGTGTGTGTGTCAGGGGTTAGTTGAGTGTGTGTGTCGGGTTAGTTGAGTGTGTGTGTGTCAGAGGTTAGTTGAGTGTGTGTGTTGGGTTAGTTGAGTGTGTGTGTGTGTGTGTGTCAGGGGTTAGTTGAGTGTGTGTGTGTGTGTGTCAGGGGTTAGTTGAGTGTGTGTGTGTGTGTGTCAGGGGTTAGTTGAGTGTGTGTGTGTCGGGTTAGTTGAGTGTGTGTGTGTCGGGTTAGTTGAGTGTGTGTGTGGCGGGGTTAGTTGAGTGTGTGTGTGTGTCGGGTTAGTTGAGTGTGTGTGTGTCGGGTTAGTTGAGTGTGTGTGTGTGTTGGGTTAGTTGAGTGTGTGTGTGTGTGTGTGTGTCAGGGGTTAGTTGAGTGTGTGTGTGTGTGTGTGTGTCAGGGGTTAGTTGAGTGTGTGTGTGTGTGTCAGGTTAGTTGAGTGTGTGTGTGTGTGTGAGAGGGGTTAGTTGAGTGTGTGTGTGTGTGAGGGGTTAGTTGTCACAGCGAGTGAGAAAGGTTGACATGGAGCCGCTAAACCTCTGGAGAATCACCCGTTTATAACAGACGCTGAACAGAGGAGAGTCTGCTGGAGAAAAGAGAACGAGACAGAGCTCGTAATAAAACAAGAATCAACATGAGCTCGACTTCAGGAGATGGAGAGAACTGAGGATCTGAGGTGATGGCGGTGATGGTGTTTTATTGAACAGATAAACTCATATGTCGCTCTCTAACAGAGTTCATAAAGCTTTATCTATAGTGAAGATCATGTCATTATGGTTGTTGTGCTGGAGTTTATCGTCTCTATTAGTGTGTAAAGCTTACAGTACCGTCTTCAGATAGTCAGCGTGAGATCCGCTCCATCTAAACTGCTCTGAAGACTAGTCTTAATCTCCCTCTCTCTCTCTTTAGTTATGAGAAAGAATCATATTCATCCGCACAGTCACTCAGAGCCGAAGCATAACCAAAACAATGTTCTTCCACAAAACACATGCAGTTTAGTTTTTTAACCACTAGAGGGTCAAAAGTTACATCTTCAGTCATTTTGCTTCTTCTCCAGTAAATGTGTCTTGATTTAAGAATGTTTAGATATTTGTGCCTGAAAACAAAACATTTTCTGCAGTGCATGACCTGATCTGAGTTCAGTTCCAATCCTAATCAAACACTCCCGCCTGTGATAATCAAGTCCTTTGAAGACTCTGAACAGCAGGTTGTGTTTAATTGTGTTTGGAAGTGAATGTCTCTGCTCTACAGAGGGAATGATCCTCACTT
Organism: Coreius guichenoti; assembly: GCA_039654105.1. Taxonomy (NCBI): domain Eukaryota; kingdom Metazoa; phylum Chordata; class Actinopteri; order Cypriniformes; family Gobionidae; genus Coreius; species Coreius guichenoti. Next base: position 39,296,163 of record CM077186.1, read on the forward strand.
GGCCAGAGCACTTTTACTGATGCGCTCCTCCTCCTTCTTCTGCCGCTGTTTCTGTTTCTTCACTCGTCCCTCCCACAGTTCTCGGATCAGTGAGAGGTCGTACACGGGAATGTCAGTGCCGATCCGTTCTGCCTTCATGATGCTGAACAACACACAAACCATAAGAAAAAACACACACACGTGTGATTGTACCGGCGCACTGACATCCTCACATACAGCAGCTGATAGAAAAACACACACACACACTCTCGCACGCACACTCGCACATACTCACACACACTCTCACACTCGCACTCGCACATACTCACACACACTCACACACACACACTCTCTGGCTCTTACACACACACACACACTCTTTCTCTCTTACACACACACACTGACACTCCCTCACACACACACACTCACACTCTATCATACATTCAGACACACACTCACACTCACACATACACACACACTCAAACCACTCACACACACGCACTCGCTCACTCACACACTCACACACACTCTCTCACACACACGCTCACACACTCTCACACACTCTCTCACACACACGCTCACACACTCTCACACGCTCACACACACTGACTCACACACACTGACTCACACACACGCTCTCACACACACGCTCTCACACACACTGGCTCACACACACTGACTCACACACACGCTCTCACACACACGCTCTCACACACACACACACTCACTATCACACACACACTCACTATCACACGCTGACTCACTCACACACTCACACTCACACAGACACACTCACACTCACTCACACACGCTCTCACACACACTCACACACACACACTGACTCACACTCACTCACACGCTCTCACACACACACACGCTCTCACACACGCTCTCACACACACACACACACTCACACACACACACTGACTCACACTCACTCACTCACACACGCTCTCACACACACACACTGACTCACACTCACTCACTCACTCACACACACACACTGACTCACACGCTCGCTCACACACACTCACACACACACTGACTCACACTCACTCACTCACACACTCACACACACGCGCTCACACACACGCGCTCACACACACACGCACACACACACTGACTCACACTCACTCACACACTGACTCACACTCACACACGCTCTCACACACACACACACTGTCACACACACACACACTCACTATCACACACACACTGTCTCACACACACAAAAACATTATTTATGCATCGTTCATGGAACATTTTAGTTTGACGTTTTTTAAATGTTACTATTTGTTTCAGAACGTTCAGAGAACATGGAATGGAATGTTCGCATAACAAAGAAAAAATTTAAAAACCTGGACATTTGGAATGTTCAGAGAACTTTCATAACTTAATGTAAAGGTTTTTATCAGAACATAAGTTAGTTGTGCAGGAATCTGAGGTGTTTTTCAGCTTCTCATGAATCATGTTGATGATTGTCAGTTCGAGAACTAATGATAGACGTTTGTGTGTGTGTGTGTGTGACTCAGCAACAGTCAGTATGACCTCTAACCCATGAAGAGTCACCCAGTGTAACCGCATAACCTCACATGATGGCCTGGATCTTATACACTGCACGTTTTCTTGTCTGTTAGTCGTCATTAATAAGATCATAAGTAATAAATGCAGTAATGAGTGTGTGTACCTGCGTCTGGAGCAGCTCCTCTGCGTCTGTCTGGGTTCAGCTGCTTGTTTACCGCGCGTCTGAATTTAGACGTCTGCATTAACATGCTGCTATTTTTACAGCGTGTGATCTGATGCCTCGAGTCTCAGTGTCGGGATCTTTCACATGTCCACACTCTCACACATGCTTATCCGTAAATGACACACACACTTCTGAGCGTCTGCAAACACTGATGACGTAAAACTAACCTGTGTTTACAGATTTAGATACAGTATAGCTGTAGTGTCCTTGAACCTTTTTGTTCCTGTGATGATCGCGCTTACACACTCATTATTTATATCTCGCTGGATTCATCACATGCTGTGGACTGAATTAACATCAGTTTCACACAACAGCCAATTACACACGTGATGATAAACTTGATTTCATTTGGTTTGTATACTGGCTACCTGTAAAGATATTGAATAATTCAGATTATTTGTTTTCCATATGCAGTGATTTGGTCAGTGTATTTTTGTCACACACGCAGCCATAGAGCATGACATCATCAGATCACACACACACACTGATCTAATGCACACAGGGCAGGCTGAGTTATAAAAGCTTGTTCTCTAGCAGTGATTATGGATGTCAGAATTCAAAACTATCACACATTTAAATGCTTTTTTTCTGAATTCTGTCCTACAATTCAACTACAATTAAACGTTTTATATACTGTCATATATATATATATATATATATACACTCACCTAAAGGATTATTAGGAACACCTGTTCAATTTCTCATTAATGCAATTATCTAATCAACCAATCACATGGCAGTTGCTTCAATGCATTTAGGGGTGTGGTCCTGGTCAAGACAATCTCCTGAACTCCAAACTGAATGTCAGAATGGGAAAGAAAGGTGATTTAAGCAATTTTGAGCGTGGCATGGTTGTTGGTGCCAGACCAACAGTCTAGAGTATTTCACAATCTGCTCAGTTACTGGGATTTTCACGCACAACCATTTCTAGAGTTTACAAAGAATGGTGTGAAAAGGGAAAAACATCCAGTATGCGGCAGTCCTGTGGGCGAAAATGCCTTGTTGATGCTAGAGGTCAGAGGAGAATGGGCCGACTGATTCAAGCTGATAGAAGAGCAACTTTGACTGAAATAACCACTCGTTACAACCGAGGTATGCAGCAAAGCATTTGTGAAGCCACAACACGCACAACCTTGAGGCGGATGGGCTACAACAGCAGAAGACCCCACCGGGTACCACTCATCTCCACTACAAATAGGAAAAAGAGGCTACAATTTGCATGAGCTCACCAAAATTGGACAGTTGAAGACTGGAAAAATGTTGCCTGGTCTGATGAGTCTCGATTTCTGTTGAGACATTCAGATGGTAGAGTCAGAATTTGGCGTAAACAGAATGAGAACATGGATCCATCATGCCTTGTTACCACTGTGCAGGCTGGTGGTGGTGGTGTAATGGTGTGGGGGATGTTTTCTTGGCACACTTTAGGCCCCTTAGTGCCAATTGGGCATCGTTTAAATGCCACGGCCTACCTGAGCATTGTTTCTGACCATGTCCATCCCTTTATGACCACCATGTACCCATCCTCTGATGGCTACTTCCAGCAGGATAATGCACCATGTCACAAAGCTCCAATCATTTCAAATTGGTTTCTTGAACATGACAATGAGTTCACTGTACTAAAATGGCCCCCACAGTCACCAGATCTCAACCCAATAGAGCATCTTTGGGATGTGGTGGAACGGGAGCTTCGTGCCCTGGATGTGCATCCCACAAATCTCCATCAACTGCAAGATGCTATCCTATCAATATGGGCCAACATTTCTAAAGAATGCTTTCAGCACCTTGTTGAATCAATGCCACGTAGAATTAAGGCAGTTCTGAAGGCGAAAGGGGGTCAAACACAGTATTAGTATGGTGTTCCTAATAATCCTTTAGGTGAGTGTATAATATAATATATATTGCTTCTTAATTGTGCAATTTATCTGAAAAGCTTAAAATAGGCTGTTCAATGGGAGGTTCACATGTAACAACTTATAATGTGACAACATGCCCCTCTGATAAAATATAAATGACAAAGAGAAAGCAGTAACACATACGCACACCTCCCAGACTGACCAGCAGAGTGCAGGATTGATCAAGTTAAGACACTGTTCACATGTAATTTATTTATTTAATTAAAGCTTCTTTTCAAGTTCTGTTGACATAATAATTTCGATCATTACCAGGATTATTATAGTTAAATAAAAACTAAAACATAGTAAAATATAATATAGAAAACATATTTTTATTTCAACTAGTTGCCAAAGCAGATTTTTTTTTATTGTAATTTAGTTTAACTTGATTTGGTAAAATAACTAAAACTGAAAAGAAAAAAAAAATAGATATTAAAAAAAACTAATAAAAATGACAAAAACACTATAATAGTATCTCATTACTAAAATAACACTGATCATTACATCAAATTAATATTGTTATAACATAAGTTGTAGTAACTTAATGATATTGTCTTCTTCATAAAAAATGGGAAGTGGTTTATAGTTGTTACAGCTGTTGTGAAATACATCAGATTAATTGTTTCCAGGGACACAACTCGATTAGTTATCAACTTAAAAATTAGTTTAAATGATTAAGTTCCTCTAACTCAAACTAGTTTGTTAGTTTAACATAATTTTATTAGAAGTTGTTAGAACTCAAAGAGTTTTTTTTAGCTAAAACATTATTTTTAGAGTGCACTCTTTAGGTTCTATATAGAACTCTAGGGTTCTTGACTCATTTTTAAAGAACCCTTTATGCCAAATGTCACGATTCCCCTGTGTTTTGTGTTTAAGGACTTTTATTGTGTTTCATGCCTTAGTTTCCTGTGTCTGTTTGTAGTTCTTTTGTCCATTGGTTCTCCTTGTTATCTTGTCAGCTTCTGTGTATAAATAGCCCCATGTTTCAGTCGCTGTCTTTGCATGGTTTGTAGAGTTGTCACGTTCATGTTTGCTTTGTTCCTCTTTTGTATGGATTATTACTTTTTTTGTTTCTTTAATAAGTACTAGTTCCAAGCCTCTCCTCTTCCCTGCATCGACCATGACTCCAAAAAGCTTATATAAGGAAAAATTATTGCATAATACTTTGATCTTTAACAGGTTATTTACATTTCTTTTCTAGTGATAAAGTATGTTTATAAGATGGGATAAAATGAAAGGTTCTATATATGAAGCGCCTGACGGAAGCCTTTAAAGGTGCAGTATGTAATTTCTCAAAATCGTTGAAAATCAACCCAAACAAACACGCCCCTACCTTCATTGCTCCGCCCCCAAAATGCACAAACACGCAATGCAAAAGTCTCTCTTAGAAGCGAAGCAAACTAAAGCTTCGAAAAAATAAAGCGAAGATGGCAAACGAATGACAAGGAAGCACAGAAAAATGTACATACAGTACACAAGAGTAGATACAAGCAAGAGTTCATTGTTAGGCTGTGTCTGAAATCGCCCCCTGTACCCTTAAATAGGGCACTATTTGAGGGAATAGCCATTTGTAGTGGTGTCTGAAACCATAGTGGACATTGAGTGCACTCATTCAATCCCACAATGCACTGCAATAACGAGTGTACAACTGATATACACTCAATGGCTAGAGAATACCCATAATGCACTGTGATGGTCGTGCCGATTCCCGCGTCTCGCCAAAAGATGGTGCCGCAGCTGAATCATCCATCCATTTTCCAAACCGCTGGTCCAATGTGGGTACAGCGTAATATCATACAGGTATAAATTCCTTTTTACTTTATTATTAAATTAATTAAAGTTTATACATGCTAGTTTCTGTGACAGAGTTCAAGATAAACTTACTGCTGATTGGCTCACTCTCCTCCCCCATCATGAGTGGACACGCCCCCTACTGCTGATTGGCTCACTCTCCTCCCCCATCATGAGTGGACACACCCTCTACTGCTGATTGGCTCACTCTCCTCCCCCATCATGAGTGGACACTCCCCCTACTGCTGATTGGCTCACTCTCTCTCCTCCCACTTCATGAGTGGACACACCCCCTACTGCTGATTAGCTCACTCTCTCTCCTCCCCCTTCATGAGTGGACACACCCCCTACTGCTGATTGGCTCCCTCTCTCTTCTCCCTCTCTCTTCTCCCTCCTCATAAGTGGACACACCCCCTACTGCTGATTGGCTCAGTCTCTCTCCTCCCACTTCATGAGTGGACACACCCCCTACTGCTGATTGGCTCACTCTCTCTCTCCTCCTCCTCCATAAGTGGACACGCCCTCTACTGGTGATTGGCTCACTCTCTTCCTTCATGAGTGGACACGCCCTCTACTGCTGATTGGCTAACTCTCTCTCCTCCCCCTTCATGAGTGGACATACCCCCTACTGCTGATTGGCTAACTCTCTCTCCTCCCCCTTCATGAGTGGACATACCCCCTACTGCTGATTGGCTAACTCTCTCTCCTCCCCCTTCATGAGTGGACATACCCCCTACTGCTGATTGGCTAACTCTCTCTCCTCCCTCTTCATGAGTGGACACGCACCCTACTGCTGATTGGCTAACTCTCTCTCCTCCCCCTTCATGAGTGGACATGCACCCTACTGCTGATTGGCTAACTCTCTCTCCTCCCCCTTCACGAGTGGACACGCACCCTACTGCTGATTTGCTAACTCTCTCTCCCCCCCCTTCATGAGTGGACACACCCCCTACTGCTGATTTGCTAACTCTCTCTCCTCCCCCCTTAATGAGTGGACACACCCCCTACTGCTGTTTGACTCACTCCCCCCCCCCCCCCCCCTTCATGAGTGGACACACCCCCTACTGCTGATTGGCTAACTCTCTCTCCTCCCCCTTCATGAGTGGACACGCACCCTACTGCTGATTGGCTAACTCTCTCTCCTCCCCCTTCATGAGTGGACACGCACCCTACTGCTGATTGGCTAACTCTCTCTCCTCCCCCTTCATGAGTGGACACGCACCCTACTGCTGATTGGCTAACTCTCTCTCCTCCCCCTTCATGAGTGGATACACCCCCTACTGCTGATTTGCTAACTCTCTCTCCTCCCCCCTTAATGAGTGGACACACCCCCTACTGCTGTTTGACTCACTCCCCCCCCCCCCCTTCATGAGTGGACACACCCCCTACTGCTGATTGGCTAACTCTCTCTCCTCCCCCTTAATGAGTGGACACACCCCCTACTGCTGTTTGACTCACTCCCCCCCCCCCCCCCTTCATGAGTGGACACACCCCCTACTGCTGATTGGCTAACTCTCTCTCCTCCCCCTTCATGAGTGGACACGCCCTCTACTGCTGTTTGACTCACTCTCTCTCCCCCCCCTTCATGAGTGGACACTCCCCCTACTGCTGATTTCCTAACTCTCCTCCCCCTTCATGAGTAGACACACCCCCTACTGCTGATTTGCTAACTCTCTCTCCTCCCCCCTTAATGAGTGGACACACCCCCTACTGCTGATTTGCTAACTCTCTCTCCTCCCCCCTTAATGAGTGGACACGCCCTCTACTGGTGATTGGCTCACTCTCTTCCTTCATGAGTAGACACGCCCTCTACTGCTGATTGGCTAACTCTCTCTCCTCCCCCTTCATGAGTGAACACGCTCCCTACTGCTGATTGGCTACAAGTGTGTTATGGTGCTCCGTCTGATCCACTTTCAACAGCATTTTTAATAAATCATACTGCACCTTTAAGGTTGCACATATAGTTCTTTCTCTCTCCGTACAGTCAGAGAAGCAGCAGTTCGTCCCGTCCGTTCTGTTCTCTCAATGTGACCGACTGTCACTGAAACACAATGATCTGAGTAAATGTCACCGCAGCTGAAAGCAGATCTGTCACTTCATCTGATATCTCTTAACTTGTTAAAGCTGGCGAGCGTCTGTGTTTGTGTGTGTTGTTTAATCTCATCTCCATGTCAGTGAGTTCAGCATCAGGCCAAGAGCCAATACATTCATCCTTCAACAGGGTCTTTTCTCTCAACTCTACAATAAGGTTACATTTGTTAACATCGACTAACAATGAAAAATTCGTAAAGCATTTACTTATTGCAGTTAATGATCACTTCAATACATTGTTAAAATCAAATGTTGTATCTGTTAATATTATTTAATTGATCTGAACTAACAATGACCAGTTGTATTTTTATTACACTGTGAAAATGCTTTTTTTCTTAGTATTTTTGTCTGGGTTTTAGATTTAAAAAATATTTAAAAATTCTTAATATAGAAAAATAATCATGTTTTCCCTTTGAATTAAGATGATTTTTCTGACTCCATTGGCAGATATTTGCTCTTGTTTTAAGCTCAAACTCACTTCATTTTGATTCATTTTTTCAGTCTTAATATCTTCAGTCATTTCTCTTCTTCTCCAGTAAATGTGTCTTGATTTAAGAATGTTTAGATATTTGTGCTGGAAAACAAGACAGAAACACTGAGGAAGAACATCATGTTTTGCAGTGTAACTGGAGTTTACAAGGATTAATAAATACTGTATGCATTGCTCATTGTTCGTTAATGTTAGTTAATTAACCAATGTTAACTAATTTGGGACCTTACTGTAAAGTGTTAGAAAGCATAAGAGAGTTTTAATATTGCTTACGTTCAAAATCATGTGGCTCGCCAGGTCTCTCACCCTTACCAACAAATGATCGATACAAAAAATTAGACACATCAACAGAGATCCGCTCTCTGCAGAAAAAGCAGACAATTACAATTCCCTTGTTGTACAGCCTACCGACGTTTATGAAAAGTTTATGATAATAATAATATTCAAGTTGTACCGGCCAAAGTGCGTGTTCAGTGCTGTTCGCGAGCGTCGAGTCGCGACAGCAATCAACTAACACTTACCTTTCTGTGGTAAACCTACAGCTTCAGATGACAATACTGTTTAAAGTTATTAATAACGAAACATGAATGAATGAGAAAGAAAAGAGCGGGATGTGCTTCATATCGATAAGTCGCGAAAGAGAACTGACAGGATGATGTGACTCTGAGCGCAACACAGACAAGCATAGTAGCCTTTGTCTCTGATTGCGCACCTGAACGGCCAAATAAACACAGAAATATATCAAAATGCCAAGTCGAGTATGCACATAAACACAGTAGATGTAAGCACTGTGTGCGTTCACTCTCTCTGTCTGTCTCTCTCTCTCTCTCACACACACACACACACACACAAACACAAACACAAACACAAAGATTTATGCTCATCAGCTGGTAACTTAACCTCACAGTGAAAGCCCTGCACAATTAATTCCATATTGCAACTTATTTATTGTTTGCTGCATATTTGTTTGTTTTTAGTTGTCTATGGACCTAATACTTACTACTGTTGAAATTTTATTGGAAAAAACACGTTTTTTAATAATAATAATATGATACTATTTTTTTTTACTGTGGCTCTTCTGGAAAAATGCATTAACCAAAAATTTAAAAATGGCTCTTTGGTCAAAAAAGGTTCCCGACCCCTGCTCTATCGTAAGTCACTTCATATAAAAGTGTTTGCTAAATGCATAAATGTAAATGTTATTCTGTCAGTAGTCCTACTGCACATTTTATAACAATATAATTTAATATTCGTAATAGAAGAAATGACCAAAAATGATATTGTTGCAGTAAAGGTATTTAAATTCAGGTGTTGCACTGGATCCCACCAATGTTTCTGTTGTTAATTCTTGTGTTCCGGTCATTCTGACCCAGAGAGGATTTTCTTTTTCCTGAAAATGCTATTTAATGATATTGCACTGGACTAAAACTTACTAGCTTTGAACACACATATAACTTCCCAAAAGAATGATAATTTTTGTGCTTTTGTGAGTTTTTTTCCACCTTGTTACACTTCTGGTGTTCCGGGTCAAAAATGACCCACCTACAAAAAACTGCTTATTAAATCTCTCCTTATGCTGTGTTATCAAATATTGCACTCAATCTTTTTAGGGGCCAAGTACCAAAGTGCGAGTCAACGGCAGCCCATAGAACCGTATGGTAAAAAGTTGTGAAATTCACTAATCAAGGACAGTCCAAACATTCACCACAGCAAATTTGGAGTCTCTAATTCAACCCCTCTGGCCTTGGCTCAAGACTATTCGATTGCACCCTATGACGTCATGAAAATTTCCCCGCCAAAAGAACTAGTTTTTCGAACTCCTCCTAGACAGTTTGTCTGATTTTCATGAAAATCAAATCAGATCATCTTCAGACCATGCTGGCGAAAAGTTACCAAAAGCTTTTTGATAAGCCCAACCATTCTTAAATAATGCGCAAATGAATTCAACGAAAAGCACGCCAAACTGGATGTAAGGCTATATCTCCACAACGCTTTAGTGTATTCAGACCAAACTTGGTACATGTCATCACAAGTGTGACCTGAGGCTACATGCAGCGTTTTGGCACAACGCCACCTACTGGTCAGGAGATATTAAAAATTACTATTTTCTGAACTGTTTGCTCAACAATCATAAAGCTATATTGACTATTGTGGGCGTCAGCCATTTTGAATTTTGTCCTAAATGCTGTATTTTAAGAACACATCAGCGTATAGTTACGAAAACTCAGTATATAATGTTTGATTAATTTTTCCTATTTTTGATAGATTCCTTGGGTCATGCCGAGAACAATGATACCATTTATGCCATATCTGCTTGCTGTCCGCCATTTTGAATTTCTTTGATAACTTACTTTTTCGAACTCCTAGACCATTGGTCTGATTTTCACCAAAATTGGCTCAGATCATCTTCATACCATGCCGGCAAAAAGTTACTAAAAGCTTTTCAATAGACCAAACCGTTCTCGAGTAACGCAGCAACGAATTTGTTGGCATGATGCCAAGCTGACTCTGAGGCTGCAACATTTTGGCGTATTGACCCCAAACTTTTTATGTGTCATTGTCACCTCACACTGACCACACCATAATAATTTGATAAAAGCGCCACCTATTGGTCAAAAGTGATAAGCAAGTTAATCATATTATAGTGACTGTATTTGTGATTTGTTTTCAGTTTTCAGTTTCACTTGTTGCAGTTTTTCTGAATCTCCCAGCAATGTTTGCGTGTCACATTGTTCCTTTTAGTGCTTGGCCCCAATAATTGCTGCTTGCAGTTATATTTATCAACTTGTTTTCCTTCAATTAGCACAGGTTTAGTATTTATTTTTGGATCTGATTGATCGTAGGCCTCATTGATCTGAGCTCATGCTCCTCAGTTTCTAAGTGAAAAAACGACTAAAAGATTAAAAGGCAGAAGGATTTTCAGCAGCGTTCAAGGGTTAATGTGGTGAAGGCGTTTGCATCAGATAACTGGGTTGAAAGGCTAACACTCATATGAGCTTACATCACATGTTTGTGTTTAATATCATCAATGCAGGCTCAAAAAACAGCCATCCAGCAAAGTTTATTTTAAAACAATGACTCACGCCGCCTGTGCAGCTGTGACTGATGTCTTAAGCCGCATTAGTTTCTTATATCATAATTACACACTGCTGAGACTAAAATAGAGCTCATGCCGCTGGTTAAGACCTCGAGATCAGGACAGATCACGCCCAGAAGACCTGAAATGTCACACTTGTGTGATCGGCTTTGTATCACACCCAGATTTTCCAGATACATTTGGCCTTGTGTAAAAGGGCAAGAAAATGAGCAGGTGTTAATGTGCCGTAATGTGACTGGACAATAGATCCGCAGACGGAGGCCATCGCTGGACACAGCCGTTCATATGTATTCATTTAGCTGACACTTCCCAGCGGACAGGGAATGTTCTGGAAAGGTTCTTTCAACTTTATGAACAAATGTTCTTCCAGTAACGTTAATAGAACGTTCATTCGTTATCTAATGTTCTCAAAACATTACCACAACAATGTTATGCATGGAAACGTTTTAGTTGGATTTTCGTCTAACATTTTTTAAATGTTACTACTTGTTTCAGAACATTCAAAAGTAACGTTCCCATAATGTTTGAAGAATGAGAAATCACAGATGAAACACTAGCTACATTCAAAATAATCAGTTTATAATGGCTCAATCGGACCGAAAGGCTGCCCGTCATTTAAAAGGGGACCTATTATGCAAAATTTACTTTTACATGATGTTTGAACATAAATGTGTCGGCAGTGTGTGTTACACAACCACCCTATAATAGTAAAAATCCACCCACTCCTCTTTTTTTTTTTTTATATTAGCATAGACCCCGCCCACGACTGCTGACAGACTCCGCCCTATTAGCATAGACCCCGCCCACGACTGCTGACAGACTCCGCCCTATTAGCATAGACCCCGCCCACGACTGCTGACAGACTCCGCCCTATTAGCATAGACCCTGCCCACGACTGCTGACAAACTCCGCCCTATTAGCATAGACCCCGCCCACGACTGCTGACAGACTCTGCTCTATTAGCATAGACCCCGCCCACGACTGCTGACAGACTCTGCCCTATTAGCATAGACCCCGCCCACGACTGCTGACAGACTCTGCCCTATTAGCATAGACCCGGCCCACGACTGCTGACAGACTCTGCCCTATTAGCATAGACCCCGCCCACGACTGCTGACAGACTCTGCTCTATTAGCATAGACCCCGCCCACGACTGCTGACAGACTCTGCTCTATTAGCATAGACCCCGCCCACGACTGCTGACAGACTCTGCCCTATTAGCATAGACCCCGCCCACGACTGCTGACAGACTCTGCCCTATTAGCATAGACCCCGCCCACGACTGCTGACAGACTCTGCCCTATTAGCATAGACCCCGCCCACGACTGCTGACAGACTCTGCCCTATTAGCATAGGTCCTGCCCATCAGTGAGCTGTACACAGTCTGCCATGTTTATCTCCTCACCAGAACAGTTTTTCCTTCCACGCAAAAATGGGCATTTACAGCATGATATAATAAATGATCTGGGGGTATTTTGAGCTGAAACTTCACAGACACATTCTGGGGATGCCTGAGACGTATATTATGTCTTGTAAAAAGGGTGTAATGGATCTCCTTTAAACACCTTAATTAATCTGGATGAAATTTCAATCGGATTTAAAGATTATCCAGGAAAAATTAAGCATGCAAACCAGGGGCGATTCTAGGATTTTCATTTTAGCGGGGCTCAGCCCCCAGTGAGGGTATGAAAAAAATGGTGACACTTTAGTTTAGGGTCCAATTCTCACTATTAACTAGTAGCTTATTAGCATGCATATTACTAGGATATCGGCTGTTTATTATTACTTATAAAGCAAATATTAATGCCTTATTCTGCATGATCATATTGTACATCCCTCATTCGTACACAGGAATGTAGGCAGGGTTTTATAATCACTGAGATCCCAAATGTGAGGTAGTTAGAAAATTTTGATTTCTATGATGTACATATGTGCATTTTAAGATGTTCTGAAGGCCAAAAAATTAGATAATATCTTGAAAACCATGTCAGTGGGCAGTAGATTATTTGTCTTTCTTCTTATCTCCACATCTCTTTTTCTCTTAGTTTTTATCTCGCCCTGTCTCTTCCCCTCCTAACGCTGAGCTTTGACTGATATAGTCCATTTTCGTCAGTGAAGAAAGTAAACATATGGTTAACTGCTATTTATATGTTTTATGAATCATTTTCTTAGACACCTTAATTTACTGAAGGCTACAAATGGAATTATATTAATTTACAATATGTACAGATTCATTATGATTGTATGCCTAATCTGATGAAAACGGCTTTGTTAATATTTCTTGTTCGTTAATTACATTATGAATCACATAGGCCTATTTTCAATTGAAAATGGTGAAATTAGACAAAAGTTTATACATTTTCCTGAAATTTTTTGTCATTTGTTTAAAGAAGCAGCTGTCAAATATGAAATGTTTAGTTTAGCTACATATCTCTCACTTGACGTCACGCTCAGCCTCAGCAGCTTCTGTGTGAACATAAAGTCCGCTTACTCTGATTTGATTGGTTTTCTCAAATATTTTGACATTGACGAGGATTGAAGAACACGCAGACTAAAAGACGGGCCAAAGCCTCCCGCCAGTTTCATGTTTTAAAGGTTAATCACATATTTTTTAGGGGGGCTGGGCAGAAAAAAGGGCCTAGTGACGCCAATGATGCAAACACTATCTTGTCATTCGGGTTCAAAAATACCTTGCAGTGCCGTGATGCTTACAGTGGGGAGAACAAGTATTTGATACACTGCCGATTTTGCAGGTTTGTCCACTTACAAAGCATGTAGAAGTCTGTAATTTTTATCATAGGTACTCTTCAACTGTGAGTGACGGAATCTAAAACAAAAATCCAGAAAATCACATTGTATGATTTTTAAGTAATTAATTTGCATTTTATTGCATGACATAAGTATTTGATACATCAGAAAAGCAGAACTTAATATTTGGTACAGAAACCTTTGTTTGCAATTACAGAGATCATACGTTTCCTGTAGTTCTTGACCAGGTTTGCACACACTGCAGCAGGGATTTTGGCCCACTCCTCCATACAGACCTTCTCCAGATCCTTCAGGTTTCGGGGCTGTCGCTGGGCAATACGGACTTTCAGCTCCCTCCAAAGATTTTCTATTGGGTTCAGGTCTGGAGACTGGCTAGGCCACTCCAGGACCTTAAGATGCTTCTTACGGAGCCACTCCTTAGTTGCCCTGGCTGTGTGTTTCGGGTCGTTGTCATGCTGGAAGACCCAGCCACGACCCATCTTCAATGCTCTTACTGAGGGAAGGAGGTTGTTGGCCAAGATCTCGCGATACATGGCCCCATCCATCCTCCCCTTAATATGGTGCGGTCGTCCTGTCCCCTTTGCAGAAAAGCATCCCCAAAGAATGATGTTTCCACCTCCATGCTTCACGGTTGGGATGGTGTTCTTGGGGTTGTACTCATCCTTCTTCTTCCTCCAAACACGGCGAGTGGAGTTTAGACCAAAAAGCTCTATTTTTGTCTCATCAGACCACATGACCTTCTCCCATTCCTCCTCTGGATCATCCAGATGGTCATTGGCAAACTTCAGACGGGCCTGGACATGCGCTGGCTTGAGCAGGGGGACCTTGCGTGCGTTGCAGGATTTTAATCCATGACGGCGTAGTGTGTTACTAATGGTTTTCTTTGAGACTGTGGTCCCAGCTCTCTTCAGGTCATTGACCAGGTCCTGCCGTGTAGTTCTGGGCTGATCCCTCACCTTCCTCATGATCATTGATGCCCCACGAGGTGAGATCTTGCATGGTGCCCCAGACCGAGCGTTATCTTGAACTTCTTCCATTTTCTAATAATTGACCAACAGTTGTTGCCTTCTCACCAAGCTGCTTGCCTATTGTCCTGTAGCCCATCCCAGCCTTGTGCAGGTCTACAATTTTATCCCTGATGTCCTTACACAGCTCTCTGGTCTTGGCCATTGTGGAGAGGTTGGAGTCTGTTTGATTGAGTGTGTGGACAGGTGTCTTTTATACAGGTAACGAGTTCAAACAGGTGCAGTTAATACAGGTAATGAGTGGAGAACAGGAGGGCTTCTTAAAGAAAAACTAACAGGTCTGTGAGAGCCGGAATTCTTACTGGTTGGTAGGTGATCAAATACTTATGTCATGCAATAAAATGCAAATTAATTACTTAAAAATCATACAATGTGATTTTCTGGATTTTTGTTTTAGATTCCGTCACTCACAGTTGAAGAGTACCTATGATAAAAATTACAGACCTCTACATGCTTTGTAAGTGGGCAAACCTGCAAAATCGGTAGTGTATCAAATACTTGTTCTCCCCACTGTATGTTTACATACATTTTACGGCATACGCGTTTATTTATTCACGTCTCATGTTTTATGAACTGGTCAAAAATGTAGGCGGGGCTTGATTTTATCTGTGGGGAATTGATTGAGCGGTTGTGGTTTGCTATTGGTGGATCTCATGTGAGTGACAGGTTGCCCCGCTCTCGTCATCATATTCCATAAAACAATAAGAATGGTGACTAAGATTTCTGTGAGAGATGTTCCTCTGAACACGCAAGTGCAGATTGAGCTCTCGGACACGTGTTTTAATGTGTCTGTCACTTGATGATTATAGAGGGGTTATTTTAGATGCATTGGTCCTTTACAACATATGCAAGATGCTTTCCACCTTAAAAATACATTCTTTATGTAATGGAGGATATCAGGTGTGAACTGTTGCAACCTAATATACTCTCTGTTGTCGAGGCTGTAGATGTGAACATGACACTGTCATCAGGTGTTTGCAGTAATAAGTTCATTAGTGTTCACGGTTGTGTTTGCAGGAGCAGAGATCTGAAATAACCCCGAGGAGGAGCTCAGAGCATCATTAGAGGCGCGGATGACACTTCAGTCACGCTTGAATAAAGACGCAGCGGATCGGCCTGAGGTGGAGGATGAAGATCACGGTCACAGCTGAATCAGGTCATTACACACACAGCATAACATCCAGACGTCCATGAGTTGTGTGTGCTTGAGCAGGTGTTGTTCTCTCCACAGGAGATGAGTTCCGCTCTCATTCATGACAAACTCTTCATCAAGACTTTCTGGGAGCAGAAGATCGTCAGTCACAGTCAGATGTTAGAAGTCGAGGAAGACAGGATGAAGAAGAGCGCGCTCACAAAGTAAGGCACGCAAATCACATACAGCTTGATCAGCATAAGCGATATTTTCTTTCTTTTTAAATCACCATTGTCTGATATTAAATGGACTCTATAATATAAAAATAAAATGGACTGAATAATAATATAATTCAGATAAATGCAATATTTTCTTTCTTTTAAATCACTGTCGTCTTAATATAGCCATTTCTGCACATATTAAAGTGCTAGACTGATTAATATAACAAACATATAATAAAATATAGAATAATTAAAAAAAAATAAAACTCTCCACAAACCCAATATTCTATTGTATTTTTTTTATGTTTGATTGCAACTATATTATTATTAATATACGGCATGAAGCGGGTGTGAAGGGACATTGGGTGTGTGTTTCTGAGCTGATATTTAATATCCCGTAATATCCATGTCCTGCTGACGACAGAAGATTATCAGAGTAACAGCCCTCAAATTCAATAATCCATGGCAGGTGTGCAAATACATTATAATTACAGTATTTCCCACATACAGTCAGTATATAGAATTATTAAAGATTCTTTTTGAGCTTAAAATAATGACTAATATATCAACATCAATTAAATATATACACTACAGTTATAGAAACGAATACTTTTATTCATCAAGGACGCCTTAAATTGATCAAAAGTGTTTATAAGTGTTTTCAACACTGATAATAATCATAAATGTTTCATATGAGAATGATTTGTGAAGGATCATGTGACACTGAAGACTGGAGTAATGATGATAAATTCAGCTTTGATCACAGGAATAAATTACACTTTACTATATATTCACATAGAGAACAGATGATTTACACTGGAGTAATATTTCACTATTTACTGTATTTATGATCAGATAAACGAGCAGAAGAGACGACGCAAACTCTTGAACACTAGTGTATAATAAATGAATTTGAATTAAATAAACGGAGATGTTTCGCAGCAAAAGCCTGAACCTGTGGACTGTGTGATTTCAGGCTGCGTGACGAGTGGCTCATGAGGCTGGAGACTCGGACCAAACATCTGAAGAACTTTGGCGACAACCACGGGGCGAATTCAACGGCCGCATGACGAGCAGAACACACTGATCCGATGCCACAATAAACACACGGGCGACTGACTTGTGTTCGATTCTCTTTATTTCACACTCATGTCCGTTTCCTCTGAGCAGCTGCGCTGAAGGACGCGAGCATTTCACAGCCGTGTCCAAACACTGATCCGCACAAACACACACTGACACACTCCGTCGCTGCTCTGTCCGCGCTCGTTTAAACACAATCCATCATGAATAATGAACAGAAAACACCATCTCTGTGCAGATCCTGCAGGTAAAATATTAAAAACAAAATATGATCTGATGCTGAAATGAAAGTCCATCAGGCGCCGATGAAAATATACATTTGGAGTCCAACAAAAACCATCAACGAGGAACCAAAACTGATCTGCAGTCGTCTACTTCTTCTTCTTCTTCCCCTTCTTCCCTCCTTCTCCCGGCTGTGATCCGGCTTCGGCTCCTCCGCTCTTCTGCGTTCGGCTCTTCAGCTTCGGGATCATCTCGGCCGCGTAAAACATCACATCTTTCCCTGAAGGCAGAGAGAGAGAAGAGTGATGTCACTTCCTCTCATTACACACCACAAACATTGAGAAATGTTAATGAAATGAATTACTAGATGAAAACTTCTCCTGGCACAGAGTCCCGTCCTCGAGTCTGATCTGGATGCGGACTCTTCCTCTGAACTGCACGTCTCGGTTCCACTCCCGCGGGTACATCTTGTTCTGCGAGAGGGAAATATGCTCATGATTTGATGTAAACGGGAGAATCTGCGCCCGTATGACCCGACACACACACACACACACACAGACCTCCACGAGAACGTTGAGTCCAGCGGCGGTCAGAACGTCCCGGATCTCGGCACACGACGGGTTCTCCACGGCCTGAGCAAACACACACACATCAGCACTAGCATCATGAGCAGCTGTCTGTCTGTCTGTCTGTCTGTCTGTCTGTCTGTCTGTCTGTCTGTCTGTCTCTCTCTCTCTCTCTCTCTCTCTCTCTCTCTCTCTCTCACACTCACACACACACACACACACACACCTTCTCTGCAGCGATTCGTCTGCCCTCTGCTAATGTCTTCTTATTGTTGATGTACGCTGGATAGATGCACATAAACCTGTGATGAACACACAACATGTAAACAAAACTGACAGTCATTAAACATGCTGGACTATTACTATAACACACAGACACATTCTCCAACACACACACACACACTCACTCTAACTCTCCAACACACACATACACACACACACACTCTCTCTAACTCTCCAACACACACATACACACACACACACACTCTCTAACTCTCCAACACACACACACACACACTCTCTAACTCTCCAACACACACACACACACACTCTCTAGCTCTCCAACACACACACTCACTCACTCACTCCCTCTCTCTCTCTAACTCTCCAACTCTCCAACTCTCCAACTCTCCAACACACACACACACACACACACACACACACACACACTCACTCTCACTCTCTCTCTCTCTCTCTCTCCAACACACACACTCACTCACTCCCTCTCTCTCTCTAACTCTCCAACTCTCCAACACACACACTCACACACACTCACACACACTCTCTCTCTCTCTCTCTCTCTCTCCAACACACACACTCACTCCCTCTCTCTCTCCAACTCTCCAACACACACACACACACACTCTCTCTCTCTCTCTCTCTCTCTCCAACTCTCCAACCTCCAACACACTCACACACTCACACACTCTCTCTCTCTCTCTCCAACACACACACTCACTCACTCCCTCCCTCCCCAACACACACACTCTCTCTCTCTCTCTCTCTCTCCAACACACACACTCACTCAATCTCTCTCTCTCTCTCTCTCCCCAACACACACACTCACTCACTCAATCTCTCTCTCTCTCTCTCTCTCTCTCTCTCCAACACACACACACACACACACACTCACTCACTCACTCTCCAACACACACACACACACACACACACACACACACACACACACACACACACACACTCACTCACTCACACTCACTCACACTCACATTCACTCACTCACTCACTCACTCACTCACTCACTCACTCACTCTCTCTCTCTCTCTCTCCAATCTCCAACACACACACACACACACACACACACACACACACACACACACACACACACACACACACACACACACACGTAATCAGATAAAGCTCTGAATTGAATTGTAATGTCCGTTAAACTTCACGTCGCGTGACACTGACCGCTCTTTATCCGCCGGGTTTGTCGTTAAATGCGCCATGTCTCCCGGTTCTCTGCGGTTAATCCGTGTGTGTGAAGTACACGTTTGATTCCAAACGCTGAGTGGCGTTTCTGTGTGTACACCACACATCCGGCGGTGAGTGGGCGTGTGTTTCCGGTGCGGCGTCTCTCACAGCGCCGCCTGTCGGCCCAGAGCGCGTTAGCATTAGCCACAGTTAGCATGTAGCATGTTTACCTTTAACGCGATCACAAAACTTGATAAAATGTTCATAAAGATCATGAAATATGTCACAAGAACGGGACGTGAGTAAGAGAGGAAGATATTGTTAATGTGATTTTATTACTATTTATTACCATTTATTTATAAGTATGCCTGTTTATAGATTATAATGTACATACCTATTTATATATCTCGTATTTTGTGTACGTGCGTTTGTTGTGTAGATCTGTATATTCACCACCAGTCAAAAATTGCGATTTTTGTGTTTTTTTTTTAAAGAAGAGTTTCTTCTGCTCACCAAGGCTGCGTTTATTTGATAAAAATACAGTAACTATTATTATTTTTTTTTGACTTAAGTAATAATTTAGTTTTTTATGTCATAATTTTGACTTTTTAAGTAATAATTTAGTTTTTTTATGTCATAATTTGGACTTTTCATGTCCCAATTGTGACTTTTTAGGTCATAATTTCAATTTAGTATGTTAATTTCAACGTTTTGTCATAATTGTATGACTTTTTAAGTAATAATTTTGACTTATTACATAATAATATCAGTTTAAAGTTTGACTTTTTATGTCATAATTTTGTTTTATGTCATAATTTATACTTTATATGTCACAATTTTGACATTTTAAGTAATAATTTGGGCTTTTTATGTTCATATTTTTGTGGAAACTGTGACATTTTATTTCTCTGGATTCTTTGATGAATATAAAGTTCAAAAGAACAGCATTTATTAGAGATAGAATCTTTGTAACATTATAAATGTCTTTACTGTCACTTTTGATCAGTTTAATGTGTCCTTGATGAATAAAAGCATACATTTTTTGAAAAATGTTAATTTCAACTTTTTGTAATAATTTTGACGTGTTAAGTAATAATTTAGTTTTTTATGTCATAATTTTGACTTTTTAAGTCATAATTTCAATTTAGTATGTTAATTTAAACTTTTTGTCATAATTTTTAGAGTCATAATTGACTTTTTAAGTAATAATTTTGACATATGAAAAAATTTTGGATTAAATTTCGACTTTTTTTTGACATTTTAAGTAATAATTTGGGCTTTTTATGTTTATATTTTTGTGGAAACTGTGGAAACAACATTTCATTTCTCAGGATTATAAATGTCATATTTATAATTATTAACATTATAACATTAACATTATAAATGTTTTACTGTCACTTTTGGTCAGTTTAATGCGTCCTTGATGAAACCCTAAACTGCCACAAACATATGAAGTGTTTTCAACATTGATAATAATCATAAATGTTTGTTGAGCATCAAATCCTCATATGAGAATGATTTGTGAAGGATCATGTGACACTGAAGACTGGAGTAATGATGATAAATTCAGCTTTGATCACAGGAATAAATTACACTTTACTATATATTCACATAGAGAACAGATGATTTACACTGGAGTAATATTTCACTGTTTTACTGGATTTATGATCAGATAAATGAGCAGAAGAGACTCCTGCAGTAACTGTGATTATGTGTTGTCAGGATGTGCGTGTGTGTTTCCGTCCGCTGCTGGAGGTCAGAGAGGTCGTGCTCCTCACACACTCCGTCCTGCAGGAGTTTCCCAGCCGAATCCTGCCTGAGTTCAGACCCTGGTTCCCGTCTGCGTCGGACACCCGGAGACCCATCCGACCCCAGAACCCTCCACCTCTGATCTACTCCTCCTCCGAGGAGCCGCGGGACATCCCGGACGCTTCAGACACCGGATCCGAGCGGAAGCCCGTCCCTGAGCCGAAGAGGTTCCAGCGCTCGTGGTGTGTGATCACAGACAGGGCCGCGCCGCTCAAGATCACACACTCGTTCTCGCGGCCGTTCCGTAAGGCCATTGAGAAGCACGGGCTGGATCTTCACCAGAGGGTGAAGTGGGTGGTGTGTGAGCGTAGCTGTGTGTCCGGCGGCGTGGAGGAGCTGTGGCTGGAGCTGAACCGGGCCATCCGCCGCTCCAGACTGCCCACCTGCAACGCCAACTTCCAGAGAGCGCTGGCGCAGATATGGCTGTACTGCGACGTCTTTTACTGCGAATACATCGGGAACTTCCTGAAGCAGGAGCTCCAGCTCTCGGGACAGATCACCCTGACGGCACATAAACTCGGAGACATCATTAACTTATAAGATTTTATTGAGTTACACAATGAAACTCATCTCATATTTATTACTGGACATAAATGAATTGTTAGTTTTTATATGATATGCATTTTACACTCGTATTAAAATGTGCTGTGCGTTTCACATCTGCCTCTGTCATGATTCAAGTTCATGCGTAACTAGCACTGATACACTGCAGACATGAGCTTCTTCCTCAGTGTTCCTGCACAAATATCTACACATTCTTAAATCAAGACACATTTACTGGAGAAGAAGAGAAATGACTGAAGATATTAAGACTGAAATATGAATCAAATGAAGTGAGTTTGTGATTAATATGAGGTCAAGAAAAATAACCTTTTTCCCTTTGAATTAAGTTTATTTTTCTGACTCCATTGGCAGATAGATTGTGTGTGTGTGTTTGTTTGTGTGTGTGTGTGTGTGTGTTTGTTTGTGTGTGTGTGCGTTCATCTGTGTGCATTTGTGTGTGTGTGTGATGGTAGGTTTAGGGGTAGGGTTAGTGTTTGTGTGTGTGTGTGTGATGGGTAGGTTTAGGGGTGGGGTAGTGTGTGTGTGTGTGTGATGGGTAGGTTTAGGGGTAGGGGTAGTGTGTGTGTGTGTGTGTGATGGGTAGGGGTAGTGTAGGGGGATAGAATGTACAGTTTGTACAGTATAAAAACCATTACGTCTATGGAATGTCCTCATAATGTAGTTGCACCAACGTGTGTGTGTGTGTATTTGCTTGTCTGTGAGTGTGTCTGTGTATTTGTTTATTTATGTGTGAGTGTGTGCGTGAGTGTGTCTGTGTGCTTGTGTGTGTGTGTCTGTGCATGTGTGCGTGCATGTGTGTGTCTGTGTGTGTGTGTGAGTATGTGTGCTTGTGTGTCTGTATGTGTGTGTGTGTGTGTGAGTGCGTGCATGTGTGTGTACGTGCGCTTGTGTGTCTGTGCGTGTCTGTGTGTGTGCATCTGTGTGTGTGCTTGTGTGTGTGTGTGTGTGTGCTTGTGTGTGTTTGTGTGCGTGCATCTGTGTGCGTGCATCTGTGTGTGTGCTTGTGTGTGTGTGTGTGTGTGTGCGTTCATGCATATGTGTGTGTGTTTGTTTGTTTTTGTGTGTCTGTGTGTGTACGTGTGCTTGAGTGTGCATCTCTGTGTGTTTGTGTTAGTGTCTGTGTGTGCGTGTGTGTATGCGTCTGTGCGTGAGTATGTGTGCATATAGTGGGGAGAACAAGTATTTGATACACTGACGATTTTGCAGGTTTGCAAAGCATGTAGAAGTCTGTAATTTTTATCATAGGTACTCTTCAACTGTGAGTGACGGAATCTAAAACAAAAATCCAGAAAATCACATTGTATGATTTTTAAATAATTAATTTGCATTTTATTGCATGACATAAGTATTTGATCACCTACCAACCAGTAAGAATTCCGGCTCTCACAGACCTGTTAGTTTTTCTTTAAGAAGCCCTCCTGTTCTCCACTCATTACCTGTATTAACTGCACCTGTTTGAACTCGTTACCTGTATAAAAGACACCTGTCCACACACTCAATCAAACAGACTCCAACCTCTCCACAATGGCCAAGACCAGAGAGCTGTGTAAGGACATCAGGGATAAAACTGTAGACCTGCACAAGGCTGGGATGGGCTACAGGACAATAGGCAAGCAGCTTGGTGAGAAGGCAACAACCGTTGGCGCAATTATTAGAAAATGGAAGAAGTTCAAGATGACGGTCAATCTCCCTCGGTCTGGGGCACCATGCAAGATCTCACCTCGTGGGGCATCAATGATCATGAGGAAGGTGAGGGATCAGCCCAGAACTACACGGCAGGACCTGGTCAATGACCTGAAGAGAGCTGGGACCACAGTCTCAAAGAAAACCATTAGTAACACACTACGGCGTCATGGATTAAAATCCTGCAGCGCACGCAAGGTCCCCCTGCTCAAGCCAGCGCATGTCCAGGCCCGTCTGAAGTTTGCCAATGACCATCTGGATGATCCAGAGGAGGAATGGGAGAAGGTCATGTGGTCTGATGAGACAAAAATAGAGCTTTTTGGTCTAAACTCCACTCGCCGTGTTTGGAGGAAGAAGAAGGATGAGTACAACCCCAAGAACACCATCCCAACCGTGAAGCATGGAGGTGGAAACATCATTCTTTGGGGATGCTTTTCTGCAAAGGGGACAGGACGACTGCACCGTATTGAGGGGAGGATGGATGGGGCCATGTATCGCGAGATCTTGGCCAACAACCTCCTTCCCTCAGTAAGAGCATTGAAGATGGGTCGTGGCTGGGTCTTCCAGCATGACAACGACCTGAAACACACAGCCAGGGCAACTAAGGAGTGGCTCCGTAAGAAGCATCTCAAGGTCCTGGAGTGGCCTAGCCAGTCTCCAGACCTGAACCCAATAGAAAATCTTTGGAGGGAGCTGAAAGTCCGTATTGCCCAGCGACAGCCCCGAAACCTGAAGGATCTGGAGAAGGTCTGTATGGAGGAGTGGGCCAAAATCCCTGCTGCAGTGTGTGCAAACCTGGTCAAGAACTACAGGAAACGTATGATCTCTGTAATTGCAAACAAAGGTTTCTGTACCAAATATTAAGTTCTGCTTTTCTGATGTATCAAATACTTATGTCATGCAATAAAATGCAAATTAATTACTTAAAAATCATACAATGTGATTTTCTGGATTTTTGTTTTAGATTCCGTCTCTCACAGTTGAAGAGTACCTATGATAAAAATTACAGACTTCTACATGCTTTGCAAACCTGCAAAATCGTCAGTGTATCAAATACTTGTTCTCCCCACTGTATGTGTGTGTGTTTGTTTGAGCGTGTGTGTGTGTGTGTTTGTTTGTGAGTGTGTGTGTGTGTGCGTGTGTGTGTCTGTGTGTGTGCATCTCTGTGCTTGTGTGTGTTTGCATCTGTGTGTGTGTGTGTGTGTGTGTGTGTGCGCATCTCTGTGTTTGTGTGTGTGCATCTCTGTGTGTTTGTGTGAGTGTGTCTGTGTGCGTGTGTGTATGCGTCTGTGTGCGTGTGAGTATGTGTGCATCTGTGTGTGTTTGTTTGTGAGTGGGTGTCTGTGTGTGTTTGTTTGTTTTTGTGTGTCTGTGTGTGTACGTGTGCTTGAGTGTGCATCTCTGTGTGTTTGTGTGAGTGTGTCTGTGTGTGCGTGTGTGTATGCGTGTGAGTGTGTGCATCTGTGTGTGTTTGTTTGTGAGTGTGTGTCTGTGTGTGTTTGTTTGTTTTTGTGTGTGCGTGTGAGTGTGTGCATCTGTGTGTGTTTGTTTGTGAGTGTGTGTCTGTGTGTTTGTTTGTTTTTGTGTGTCTGTGTGTGTACATGTGCTTGAGTGTGCATCTCTGTGTGTTTGTGTGAGTGTGTCTGTGTGTGCGTGTGTGTATGCGTCTGTGTGCGTGTGAGTATGTGTGCATCTGTGTGTGTTTGTTTGTGAGTGGGTGTCTGTGTGTGTGTGTTTGTTTGTGAGTGTGTGTGTGTCTGTGTGTGCTTGTGTGCGTGTGTGTGCATGTGTGTGCGTGTGTGTGTGTGCATCTCTGTGTGTGTGTTTGTGTGCGTGTATGTGTGCATCTGTGTGTGTTTGTTTGTGAGTGTGTGTCTGTGTGTGTTTGTTTGTTTGTGTGTAAGTGTGTCTGTGTGTGTACATGTGCTTGAGTGTGCATCTCTGTGTGTTTGTGTGAGTGTGTCTGTGTGTGTGCGTGTGTGTATGCGTCTGTGTGTGTGTGTGTCTGTGTGTGTGTGTGTGCATCTCTGTGCTTGTGTGTGTGTTTGCATCTGTGTGTGTGTGTTTGTGTGTGTGTGTGCATCTCTGTGTGTGTGTGTGTGTGTTTGTGTGTGTGCATCTGTGTGTGTTTGCATCTGTGTGTGTGTGTTTGTGTGTGTGTGTGCATCTCTGTGTGTGTGTGTGTTTGTGTGTGTGTGTGCATCTCTGTGTGTGTGTGTGTGTGTGCATCTCTGTGTGTTTGTGTGAGTGTGTCTGTGTCTGTGTGTGCGTGTGTGTATGTGTCTGTGTGCGCGTGTGTATGGGTCTGTGTGCGTGTGAGTATGTGTGCGTGTCTGTGTGTGTTTGTTTGTTTTTGTGTGTCTGTGTGTGTACGTGTGCTTGAGTGTGCATCTCTGTGTGTTTGTGTGAGTGTGTCTGTGTGTACGTGTGTGTATGCATCTGTGTGCATGAGTATGTGTGCATCTGTGTGTGTGTTTGTTTGAGTGTGTGTCTGTGTGTGTGTGTGTGTGTGTTTGTTTGTGAGTGTGTGTGTGTGTCTGTGTGTGCTTGTGTGCGTGTGTGTGCATGTGTGTGTGTGTGTATGTGTGTGTGTGTGCATCTCTGTGCTTGTGTGTGTGTGTGTTCATCTCTGTGTGAGTATGTGTGCATCTGTGTGTGTTTGTTTGTGAGTGTGTGTCTGTGTGTGTTTGTTTGTGTGTAAGTGTGTCTGTGTGTGTACGTGTGCTTAAGTGTGCATCTCTGTGTGTTTGTGTGAGTGTGTCTGTGTGTGCGTGTGTGTATGTGTCTGTGTGCGTGAGTATGTGTGCATCTGTGTGTGTGTTTGTTTGAGTGTGTGTCTGTGTGTGCGTGTGTGCGTGTGTGCGCATCTCTGTGCTTGTGTGTGTGTTTGTGCATCTCTGTGTGTGTGTGTGTGTGTGTGTGTGTGTGTGCATCTCTGTGTGTGTGTGTGTGTGCGCATCTCTGTGTGTTTGTGTGAGTGCGTGTGTGTGCGTGTGAGTATGTGTGCATTTGTGTGTGTTTGTTTGTGAGTGTGTCTGTGTGTGCGTGTGTGTGCGTGTGAGTATGTATGCATCTGTGTGTGTTTGTTTGTGAGTGTGTGTGTGTGTGTGTGCGTGTGTATGCGTCTGTGTGCGTGTGAGTGTGTGCGTCTGTGTGTGTTTGTTTGTGAGTGTGTGTCTGTGTGTGTTTGTTTGTTTTTGTGTGTCTGTGTGTCTGTGTGTGTACGTGTACTTGAGTGTGCATCTCTGTGTGTTTGTGTGAGTGTGTCTGTGTGTGCGTGTGTGTATGCGTCTGTGTGCGTGTGAGTATGTGTGCATCTGTGTGTGTTTGTTTGTGAGTGTGTGTCTCTGTGTGTGTTTGTTTGTGAGTGTGTGTGAGTGTGTGCTTGTGTGCATGTGTGTGTGTGTGTGTGTGTGTGCATCTCTGTGCTTGTGTGTGTGTGTGCATCTCTGTGTGTGTGTTTGTGTGCGTGTGAGTATGTGTGCATCTGTGTGTGTTTGTTTGTGAGTGTGTGTCTGTGTGTGTTTGTTTGTTTGTGTGTGTGTCTGTGTGTGTACATGTGCTTAAGTGTGCATCTCTGTGTTTGTGTGTGTCTGTGTGTGCGTGTGTGTATGCGTCTGTGTGCGTGAGTATGTGTGCATCTGTGTGTGTGTTTGTTTGAGTGTGCGTCTGTGTGTGTGTGTGTTTGTGAGTGTGTGTGTGTGTGTGTCTGTGTGTGCGTGTGTGTGCATGTGTGTGTGTATGTATGTGTGTGTGTGTGCATCTCTGTGCTTGTGTGTGTGTGTGTGTGTGTGTGTGCATCTCTGTGCTTGTGTGTGTGTGTGTGTGTGTGCATCTCTGTGCTTGTGTGTGTGTGTGTGCATCTCTGTTTGTGTCCGTGTGAGTATGTGTGCATCTGTGTGTGTTTGTTTGTGAGTGTGTGTCTGTGTGTGTGTGTTTGTTTGTTTGTGTGTAAGTGTGTCTGTGTGTGTACGTGTGCTTAAGTGTGCATCTCTGTGTGTTTGTGTGAGCGTGTCTGTGTGTGCGTGTGTGTATGCGTCTGTGTGCGTGTGAGTATGTGTGCATCTGTGTGTGTGTTTGTTTGAGTGTGTGTCTGTGTGTGTCTGTGTGTGTGTGTGTTTGTGAGTGTGTGTGTGTGTCTGTGTGTGCGTGTGCTTGTGTGTGTGTTTGTGCATCTTTGTGTGTGTGTTTGTGTGTGTGTGCATCTCTGTGTGTTTGTGTGTGTGCATCTCTGTGTGTGTGTGGACTTGAGATGATGAACGTGCTTGATTTCATCACATCTTCATCATGATTCTTTTGAATCTCCATGATGATCAACACTGATTGATTGATGGTTTCTCATCTTATTGTAGGCGTTTGGAGTGAAACTGTTTATCATCTGAGAGTGTGTGTGTGATGCTGCTCTGGTGTGTGTGACGCTGCTCTGGTGTGTGTGTGTGTGTGTGACGCTGCTCTGATGAACACTAGTTGAGCTGTTTTTGATTCATTGGCTTTATTTCTGATATAGTTTCTGTCTCCGGTATGTTTCTATTATAACCTGCCTAATGGCGCTCTGTAAAAACGTTGCAACTTGTGTGACGTACATTCATATCTCGTTCACCAACAGTTTCTTTAGAAGTGTAATACTTAGACTCTTTTTTCCACATAGATGACAGATAATAGATTTATGACCCCTCCTCTCATGAGATGTTGATTCGTTTGGTTCGGTTTTATTCAGCCACAAGTGAAATGGGAGTAAAGAGTGAAAGGAAGTGTTTTTGTGCAGTATCACCTCGATGTTATCAGTGTTCCTCTAAACCTGTGAGAAACCGTAAGAGACAGAAAACCACAGCAGGCAGACGGAGGTTCATGTCCAGCGCTTCATGTGAGTGACTCCAGTCTTCAAATCATGTGCGTTTACCAGCGTTTGTGGATTTATATCAGTTGAACTCTTCGTTTTCTTTGGCTGTTGAGCTTATTTTTCATGCTTTGAAAACCACATTTGTTCTTTGCAGATGAGAACATGTGCGGCAGAAGATCTCTGTGTGTGTTGATCTGTGTGTTCTGCTTCTGTTGTAAGTAACAAAATGACTGAAGATATTAAATGATCAAAATTAAGTGTAATCTTGTTTGCGTTTATTTTTCGGATTCCATTGACAGATATTTGTTCTTCTTTTGAAGCATAAACTCACTTCATTTTGATGATTTCTTCCAGATATCTTAAATTTAAGTTTTTTAAGTTTAGATATTTAGAGTAAGAACCTTTTTTGCAGTGTGCAAACTTGCTGTAAAATGGCAATAGTGTCATTAATTAGCTTAAATCAGTTCAGTGTTGATTCAGTTCAGTTCAATAACTGTGTAACGTTCATCAATAATGATTTTACAGGTGCTTTGAAGAGAAACATAAAGCGTGTTTTCAGCATTCAAGGTAAAATTCTGTGGCATTAAAAACATACTAGCACATGAAGTGTGTGAGTGAATGAGAGTGTTTTCCAGAGCTCACGGTGACTGGGAAAGACCTGAAGGATTGTGGGAAGCAGAAGAAGGTGTGTGTGACGTCCAGCGCTGACTGTGTCGCAGCATCAGATGTTCTCACAGCAACACCTGGTACGAGTGCTTTCACGAGCCTCATGTCTCATATCTGCGTTTGGTTTAGTTTTGATGTCAGTCTTCGTCCTCTAGAGAGCTTTGTGAACACGTCATGCCACTTTCTGGTCCAAGAGAAGTCGTTCACCTGCAGATGGACTCAGATGAATGACGTCCGAACGGAAACCATCAGCAGCTTCATTTTCAGGCGGTAAAAGTTTCCTTTCATCAGTATGGCATGCTTTAGTGTCAGATGCATCAGAAACCTGTCGGAGCTGGATGAAAAAAGGTCGCAATTCGACGAAATTAAGTTGCAATTCGGCGAACCAAGGTCGAAATTTGATGAAATAAAGTTGCAATTTGGCGAAATAAAGTCGCATTTCGGCGAAATAAAGTCACAATTTGGCGAAATAAAGTCACAATTCGGTGAGACAAAGTCGCAATTTGGTGAAAAAAAAGGTTGCAATTTGGCGAAATAAAATCAATTCTGTGAAATAAAGCCGCAATTCTGCAAAATAAAGTCAAAATTCTAAAAAAAACAATGCAATTTTGAGAAATAGTCACAATTCTGTGATAAAGTCGCATTTCGGCGAAATAAAGTCACAATTTGGCGGAATAAAGTCGCAATTCGGCAAACCAAAGTCGCAATTCTGTGAAATAAAGTCGCAATTCGGCGAACCAAAGTCGCAATTCGGCGAAATAAAATCAATTCTGTGAAATAAAGCCGCAATTCTGCAAAATAAAGTCAAAATTCAAAAAAAAAAAATGCAATTTTGAGAAATGCTGCAAAATAATAAAATCAATTAGGCGAACCAAAGTCGCAATTCGGTAAAACAAAGTCGTAATTCGTCGAACCAAAGTCGCAATTTGGTGAAAAAAGGTCGCAATTCGGCGAAATAAAGTCGCAATTCGGCAAACCAAGGTCGAAATTTGGTGAAATAAAGTTCCAATTTGGTGAAAAAAGGTTGCAATTCGGCGAAATAAAGTCACAATTCGGCGAGACAAAGTCGCAATTTGGTGAAAAAAAGGTTGCAATTTGGTGAAATAAAATCAATTCTGTGAAATAAAGCCGTAATTCTGCAAAATAAAGTCAAAATTCTAAAAAAAACAATGCAATTTTGAGAAATAGTCACAATTCTGTGATAAAGTCGCAATTCTGTGAAATAAAGCCGCAATTCAGCGAATTCGGCAAACCAGTTCAGCGAACTTCGACAAACCAAAGTCGCAATTCGTCGAACCAAAGTCGCAATTTGGTGAAAAAAAGTCGCAATTCCGCGACCAAAGTCGCAATTCTGAGAAATAGTCAAAATTGCAAGATATAAACAAAGACACTGTTTATAGGCTGTCTCACAATTCGGACTTTATAACTTGCAATTGCGAGTTTATATCTCACAATTCTGAGGGAAAAAAATCTGAATTGCAATATAAGTCACAATTATCTTTTTTACTTTTTTAATCCCGTGGCAGAAACAAGCTTCCATAGAAACCTCCATTTGACATAAACGAAAATGTCTCGATATGAACTGACATGTTAATATAGTTTTTTTTTTATAGAACTGGCGACATGTACACATGTCCTTCCGTTTTACATTTCTTTTCACGTTTCAATTTAACCATCAAATCAAAGAGTGTCATCGGCCAGGAGCGGTTCTCTGATGTCTATCCAGTGATCATTGAGGAAATCGGTAAGATAAGATGACAGCAGGGGTGTAGGAAGTACTGAGACATGGTGCAGATGTGTTGTGATGTGATGTGATGTGTCTTCATGTTGTAGTCCAGGCTCCTCGGCCGGGGATCACGTCTGTAAACGTCACAGACTCGTCCGTCAGCGTCACATGGACCAGCGGGAATATAACAGTCACTAAATGCCGAATCCGCTACAAACGGCTCAACACAGAGTCATGGACAGAGGTCAGAAATGACAGAAATTGCTTGAAATTTTATTTTAGTTGTGTGGTTGCTTATTTTGTTATTATTTTATCTTATTTTATATGATCTGTATTTGTGTACAATTAATTATTAGAACAGAGGTCAGAAATGGCAGAAATTGCTTCTGTTTCCACATCAGACTGCAGATTTCCCCGCCTCAGACGAGTCTCTGTTCGTGATCGAGGGTTTACAGGCCTTCAGCGAGTATCGTCTGAGCGTGTCCTGCGTTCATGAGCGCGGCCGGTGGAGCGACTGGAGCGACGAGACACGAGTAAAGACGTCAGAGAGCCGTGAGTGAGCCGAACAGAACTGATAGTGGCCCTGAATGCTGAGTGTCTGGATCTGTTCAGGCTTCAGATCATTTTTACTCACTGACACTTGCTTTAGTTTCCTACTATGTTTGAATCTAAAGCTACAATGACCATTACGACGTCTTTGGCTTGTGTTTGCAGTGCCGTCGGCGTCTCTCTCGCTCAGTTATTACGTGGCTTCAGATGGAAACTCCGGGGTTCGGCAGCTGCTGCTTCTCTGGAAGGTAATATTCTTCAGGTGTGTTTGTGTATCGTCTCTCACGTGCCGTCGGTCTTCAGTCGTGTGTGTTTCTGAAGGCTCTGGACGTCACTGATGCTCGAGGGCTCATTCGAGGGTATGAAGTGTCCTACAACCCCACCAAACAGCCCTCTCTGAAGAAAACCATCCACACCGCCGATCTCAAGGTAGATTCTGTTAATTTAATTTAATTTAATTTAATTTAATTTAATTTAATTTAATTTAATTTAATTTTTATTTTATTTTATTTTATTTTATTTTGTTTTTAAATGTTATTAATTAAATGTTTAATTTTATATTTTAATGTTTATTTGAACTTGAATTTAATTAATTTTTTTATTTTATTTTTTATTTTTATTAATTTAATTTTTTATTTTTATTAATTTCATTTTTATTTTATTGTTTTAATTAAATTGTTTTATTTTATATTTTAATGTTTATTTTAACTTGAATTTTTAAATGTAATTTTTTATTTTATTTAAAAAAAAATGTATTAATTAAATTTTTTATTTTATATTTTAATTTTTAAATGTTATTTATTTATTTTATTGTATTTTGTTTATTTCTTACATTTTATTAATTTAATTTTTAATTTTATATTTTAATGTTTATTATTATTTTATTTATTGAATTTTTATGTTTTAAATTAAATGTTTATTTTATTTTAATTAATTGTTATTTTAATTTAATTTTTACTTATTTTTTATTAATTTAATTTTTTTTATATTTTAATGTTTATTTTAACTTTAATTTCTACATTTTATTTATTTTTAAATTTTTTATTTAATTTCATTTTATTTAAATGTTATTTTATATATTAATATATATATATATATATATATATATATATAACATTTTTTTATTTCTTATTTTTTTATAATATATTATATTATATTATTTTGATTGGAGAAATGTCTACCTGTCAGAATTCAAATATAATTAAGATAAATAATAATAATAATAATAATAATGAAACATGTTTTAGTTGTGTGGGTGCTTATTTTATTTTGTTTTGCAAAACATTCATCAGCATTATATCAGAAGTGCATTTACAAATGAACGAGAAATCCTCAAGTCTTGGTATGAATGGTGTTGTTTCTGAAGGCAGTTGTTCTGGTCATGGCGGAGGAATATGAGGTGAGTGTATGGGCCCATAACAGCGCCGGACGCTCGCCTCACCGCCGGCTCCGCATCGATGCGTCTCGTTCTCACGGTGAGCAGCTGTCGTTTCCCATCAGTGTGTTTGATCTGTAGTACATACTTATTCATATAGCACATTTCATATTTAAAAATAATCATGAAAAAAATCAAAAGAGATGCATAAGAGATAAAATAGTAAAAATAAAAAAATAATACTTCATTAAAATGCATTAAAAACAAATAAGAATAAAATAAATAAGATGATGCACTTATTTGGATGTCAGAATCATTCACAAACATTCCCATGTCTGTATGATTGTGTTTTCTGAGTTGTGTAAGGATATCACTCATGTTCCCGTCAGATGTGCGGTCAGTGAAGGCTCTCTGGGTTTATTCTGACGGCTCTTCGCTGCGGATCCGCTGGGATCGTGACTCCACTGCTGTAAACGCCAGTGAGTTTGCCATCGAATGGAGCGCCGCCACGAACCCTGACCTCAAACACTGGCAGCGAGTCGACGGATCCACGCTCACAACCCGTCTGCCAGGTCAGCGGCTCATCTGGGCTTATAAAACATGCATATGTTAATGTGACCGTTTATGCTTAAAACAAGAACAAATATCTGCCAGTGGGGTGAGAAGAATAATCTTAATTCAAAGGGAAAACAAGTTTATTTTTCTGACCTCATTTGCAGATATTTTCTTCTTGTTTTAAGCACAAACTCACTTCATTTGATTCATTTTTCAGACTTAATATCTTCAGTCATTTTGCTTCTCCAGTAAATATACACTATATTGCCAAAAGTATTGGGACACCCCTCCAAATCACTGAATTCAGGTGTTCAATCTTTTGTGAAAGAATGGGTCGCTCTCAGGAGCTCAGTGAACTCAAGCGTGGTACCGTGATAGGTTGCCACCTGTGCAATACGTCCATTCCTGACATTTCCTCACTACTAAATATTCCACGCTCAACTGTTAGTGGTGTTATAACAAAGTGGAAGCAATTGGGAACAACAGCAACTCAGCCACGAAGTGATAGGCCACGTAAAATCACAGAGCGGGGTCAGCGCATGCTGAGGGTCACAGTGCGCAGAAGTCACCAACTTTCTGCAGAGTCAATAGCTACAGACCTCCAAACTTCTGTGGCCTTCAGATGAGCTCAAGAACAGTGTGTAGAGAGCTTCATGGAATGGGTTTCCATGGCCGAGCAGCTCATCCAAGCCTTACATCACCAAGTGCAATGCAAAGCGTGGGATGCAGTGGGGTAAAGCACGCCGCCACTGGACTCTAGAGCAGTGAGACGTGTTCTCTGGAGTGACCAATCACGCTTCTCTGTCTGCCAATCCCATAGATGAGTCTGGGTTTGGCGGTTGCCAGGAGAACGGGACTTGCCTGACTGCATTGTGCCAAATGTAAAGTTTGGTGGAGGGGGGATTATGGGGTGGGGTTGTTTTTCAGGGGTTGGGCTTGGCCCCTTAGTTCCAGTGAAAGGAACTCTTAATGCTTCAGCATACCAAGACATTTTGAACAATTTCATGCTCCCAACTTTGTAGGAACAGTTTGGGGATGGCCCCTTCCTGTTCCAACATGACTGCGCACCAGTGCACAAAGCAAGGTCCATAAAGACATGGATGAGTGAGACAGAAACACAGAGGAAGAACATCATGTTTTGCAGTGTTGTGTGTGACCTGGATATGATTTCTTGAGATTCACTCAAACATATGAGACGCTTATTTATGACGTCTAAATCTAAACTCATTTTCTCAAAGGCATCAAAGCGGACGAGACCTACAACATCAGCGTGTTTCCCGTCTACGGCTCTCTCTGTGGGCCTCCGACCTCCATCTCTGCCAATCTACAACGCGGCGGTAAATGACGATGCAAGTATGAAAGATTTATAAGCTATTGACAAATGTTGAGTTCTGTTATATTTGGCTCCAGCTCTGTTGGATCTGGTGCGGTTTCGTCTTGTGAGCATGACGCGGTCGTCTCTGGCGGTGCAGTGGACGTGGATGGAGGCGAAGCCGCGAGTAAACGTGCTTCAGTACAGGCTCGTGTTGAAAGGAGCAGATGGAGCCGAGTGTAAGTCAGTCTGGAGTGAGTCTGCTCGTTCTGTGCTTGTGTTTAATCTCTCACGCTGAATGTGTTTTCTCAGCTCTCACAGTGTTTCCAGATAAACAGCAGCACTCCTTCGACCAGCTCCAGCCAAACGCCAGATACTCCGTCTACATACAAGGAGAAACCACCACCGGGAACTTCTCAAAGACCAGTCTGGACGTCAACACACCACTGATAGGTAAGAGAAGATTTTTTTTTTTAATCAATAAGGCACTACACACCATGATATATACTGAATATAGTGACGTTTAAAGGTGAAGTCACACAGCAGCCAATCACAGCAGTGGGCGTTTACCCTGAGTCTCACAGCAGCCAATCACAGCAATGGGCGTTTACCCTGAGTCTCACAGCAGCCAATCACAGAAGTGGGCGTTTACACTGAAGATTGGCTACTGTGAGACTCAGGGTAAACGCCCACTGCTGTGATTGGCTGCTGTGAGACTCAGTGTAAATGACTCAGCGTCATCTCACTAACACTCCGGTGGGCGGGGCCAAAGTTGTGATGATGACGTAAGCGTTGATCTTCTTCTGCAGAGGCGGTCTTTCACCATCTATTATACGCACATCCACAACGAGTCGTTGGATACTTACAGGATATTCTTATAGTATGATGTCCCTTTAAAGGTGCAGTGTGTGAATTTTAGCGCCATCTAGCGGTGAGGTTGTGAATTGCAACCGCTCACTGATCACCCCTCCCTTTTGAAGCACATAGAGAAGCTACGGTGGCCGACACAGGACAAAGATGTGGTCGTCTGAGACAGCAGAGAGTGACTAGCGCTCTGTAGAGAAGTTTGTCCCTTTAGGGCTTCTGTAGAAACATGGCGGCACAAAATGGCGATTTCACTGTAAGGGCACCTGCGGTGTATGTAGATAGAAATGGCTTATTCTAAGGTAATAAAAACATAACGGTACATTATGTAAGGTCTTTACACACCACTGAAAACATAGTTATGTATATTATATTGCATTTCTGTCAATAGATCCTCATAAATACTACACACTGCACCTTTAAAGTTGGATGCACAGACACAAAATTATGTATTTTGTTATGTCAGTTTCTCAAATATCCTCCAAGGTACATTTATGCATTTGGCAGATGCTTTTATTCAAAGAAATGTATGCTGTGTTTATCAGTTCATGTGAATTTAGCTGAGAATCAAATTGTCCTGGAAAACAAGACAAAAATACTGAAGAATTTTTTTTTAATGCAGTGTAATGCTCAAGTGTCTTATTGCTTTTAGAAACAGTACAGGAGACACAACAGATGAGGATGATGTTACTGAAAACATAATTTGTGAATCATTCATTCATGCTTGTTTCTTTATTTTTCAGATTATGATGAGATGATGAGATTTGCTGCTCCAGTGCTTCTCCTGCTTCTCGTGTTTGGGATATTCTCTGTGTCATCCATGACCATGTAAGCACTGATCCCACGTGAAAATCAGTCTCATTGTGTTTATTGTCTCCATTAATGGCTCTGTAATCATTTGCACACAGATGCAGGAAACATTTCTTCCCTATCATCGCCAGTCCGAGGTACAGTCTGATCGGACGCTGGCTTCTCGACCCGCACCTTCAGGTCACTGTCATGTTTTTTCCTTTGGTTTGACAATCATTAGTTTTAATTAAAGTGCCCCTATTATGCTATTGTGGGAGTTCTCCTACAACAGGATTACATGCATTCAAGGCAGGGCTGTAACCACCATAGGCATTAATTGGAAATGGCCAAATGGCCAATTGTGTTTGACCCCCTTTCGCCTTCAGAACTGCCTTAATTCTACGTGGCATTGATTCAACAAGGTGCTGAAAGCATTCTTTAGAAATGTTGGCCCATATTGATAGGATAGCATCTTGCAGTTGATGGAGATTTGTGGGATGCACATCCAGGGCACGAAGCTCCCGTTCCACCACATCCCAAAGATGCTCTATTGGGTTGAGATCTGGTGACTGTGGGGGCCATTTTAGTACAGTGAACTCATTGTCATGTTCAAGAAACCAATTTGAAATGATTCGAGCTTTGTGACATGGTGCATTATCCTGCTGGAAGTAGCCATCAGAGGATGGCTACATGGTGGTCATAAAGGGATGGACATGGTCAGAAACAATGCTCAGGTAGGCCGTGGCATTTAAACGATGCCCAATTGGCACTAAGGGGCCTAAAGTGTGCCAAGAAAACATCCCCCACACCATTACACCACCACCACCAGCCTGCACAGTGGTAACAAGGCATGATGGATCCATGTTCTCATTCTGTTTACGCCAAATTCTGACTCTACCATCTGAATGTCTCAACAGAAATCGAGACTCATCAGACCAGGCAACATTTTTCCAGTCTTCAACTGTCCAATTTTGGTGAGCTCGTGCAAATTGTAGCCTCTTTTTCCTATTTGTAGTGGAGATGAGTGGTACCCGGTGGGGTCTTCTGCTGTTGTAGCCCATCCGCCTCAAGGTTGTGCGTGTTGTGGCTTCACAAATGCTTTGCTGCATACCTCGGTTGTAACGAGTGGTTATTTCAGTCAAAGTTGCTCTTCTATCAGCTTGAATCAGTCGGCCCATTCTCCTCTGACCTCTAGCATCAACAAGGCATTTTCACCCACAGGACTGCCGCATACTGGATGTTTTTCCCTTTTCACACCATTCTTTGTAAACTCTAGAAATGGTTGTGCGTGAAAATCCCAGTAACTGAGCAGATTGTGAAATACTCAGACCGGCCCGTCTGGCACCAACAACCATGCCACGCTCAAAATTGCTTAAATCACCTTTCTTTCCCATTCTGACATTCAGTTTGGAGTTCAGGAGATTGTCTTGACCAGGACCACACCCCTAAATGCATTGAAGCAACTGCCATGTGATTGGTTGATTAGATAATTGCATTAATGAGAAATTGAACAGGTGTTCCTAATAATCCTTTAGGTGAGTGTACAAACAAGAGTTGTGAATGTGTGCATATTTTTAAAAATATTATTTGCAAAGTTTAAATGGATTACTTCACAACTATATAGGCTATAATTAGACCTAGAACAACTTTTACCATTCTTATTTCTTGTTTATTCCTTTAAATCCCATTTAATTATTCAGTTTATTTAAATAAAAAGACGAACCCCCCGCAAAAAAAAAGACACTTTTGGTTACGTCCTTGATTCAAGGTCAAAAAACACTTTAATTTCCTCATAATCTCCACTGCAGCATCAGCTCTTCTCTCTCAGTGTCTGAAACACTTCCACCAAGGATTCAGTCTCTCTAAGCCCCGCCTCTCTGAGAGCTGCTCTGCTATGATTGGTCAAAGCAAGCGCTCATTATCATATCTGAATCTCAGCTCTTGACACACAGTGATACGAACAGTAACGATGGCGTGGGTTTGACCGTATCAATCTCAGCAGAAAACAGCGTCTTCTCCACATGAACAACACCAACCAAACTCTTCCAGTCTCAGATACACTACAGTGTGTGAGGGCGGGGCAAAGAGACGCTGCTCAGCCAATTATGCAAATTAGTTACATTGTTACACAGGACGTGAGAGTGAAATTACTGACGACTCGTTTCAGATCAGAATTTACTCTTTCTTTTAGGAGATCATAACCCAAAAAGCATAATATGGGCACTTTCTTACCAAAGTAAAATAGAGTATGTCTAACACACAATCAAGTTTAATATAAGAAAAGGCAGTGTGTGATGCTAACAGGGCAATGGAAAGATTTGTGTGCTGAAGCTGGAGAGTTTGTACCCGTTGGAGCAGCCGACGGAGAAGAACTTCATACAAGTGGAACGCCGCGTGTCTTTGAGATCAGAACATGAGGACGTGATTCCATCAAAGATCTCTACAACTCTGTGGAAACCCGACGCAGACGCTCACGCTCCCTCCAGCCTGCCAGAGTACGTGGATTTACCCTTATTAGCTGATCATTCTGATTATGTTCAAACTGGACAAATTGTATCTCAACTTTCTGAGAAAAGCTCAGATTGAAATGTACTGAAAAACTGGCGATGCTTTCAGTCTCGTCTGAGCTGACGTATCTGTATCAGAAGAATCTCTCACAACTTTCACTCGTTTCATGCTTGCATTTGCAGTGATATAATACACAAAATTTGATGGTCGAATCCACATCGTGTGTTGACAGATACACGATTTAAAATAAGACTATACAACAAAAAAAAATCTTATTTTATGCTGCAATAATGTTGCAGTTTTAAACTCTTTATTACAAGTTTACAATCTCGCAATGTTGATGTTATTTCTCTAAATTCTGTCTTTTTGAAATTCACATTTCAGTTCAATTCACATTTATTTTTATTGCTTTTTTCACTCTTTTTATCTCACACTTCACAATTCAATTTACAATACAATTTGAATTGTGAGATAAAAAAATAGCAATCACCTTTTTAAACTCTCGCATCTCACAAAAAAAAGTCTTAAATTCAGTTTGATCATATTTAAGGCCTTATTTTAATTCATTTTTTGACTTTGAAGAAACATGATCCCCAATGGTCTTTATTCAAGAAAGCCTAATTTTTAAAAGTGTGATTTCTTGCCCTGAAAAATCATGGAAATTAACCCTTAAATGCATGAATGTTTCACCAATCATTATTACATTTTTCGGGTCTTTAGCGACCCGGATCTATATCTAACACGGATGGATCTCTACCTGTCGCGATGATATGAAACTCTCCTGATATTAGAGTAACAATTACAGAAGAATAAAATAAAGCATATTTGGAGTTTGTAAGGGTTCAGTTTAAGATGTTTTATACCATCATCGCTGTCCTCGTCAGAGCTCATTTCCCAGTACATTCAGCATCTGGCTCATATTCGAACATATTCTTAAAACTATCATTTTCAACATCTTTTTAATCGCTGACAGCTTCTTCACCAGATCCACCATCAAGTGACAGTGACAGTAATATTTGATAGTGTTCAGTCGATGAGCCATTTCACGTGTTGCTGATGATTCTTCCTGTTCTTTTGTTTTCTGCCTGCGGTGACTATGAGTGTAACGTCACGTCATCAGTGTGTATCAGACACTGCCACCTTGTGCAATAATAACGGTGAATTTGACACTTATTCAGTCATCAAAGATTCAATTATTGCTGTGCAGAGAAAATATACTTGCACTGTTACACACCTCGGGTCGTTAGCGACCCTATACAATTTTTTGAAAAAATGAATGGGAAAACAGGCATTCTTTTATAATTTTATTCTTTTTTTCTTACTATATTGTTTATAATGAATTGATTGAGGATTAGTAAGAAGGTTGATGTCTAACTTTAATAAAATGAATGAGAAGGAGAGTATTGAATGACGTCCCGGGTCGCTAAAGACCCGAGGTAATCTTATCTAAAATGGGCATTTTTATAATCAATACACATTTTTCTAGTCATGCGCTCATGCCAAGCTCTAAAATCTTTTATTGGGTAGAAATTGAGAGTAAAAATATTTTTAAAAATCCA
This sequence comes from Coreius guichenoti, assembly GCA_039654105.1. Lineage (NCBI taxonomy): Eukaryota > Metazoa > Chordata > Actinopteri > Cypriniformes > Gobionidae > Coreius > Coreius guichenoti. The sequence continues at coordinate 39,336,495 of CM077186.1, forward strand.
TATCCCTAATCCGTATCCAGTAAAAAATCACGTCTTTGAAAATTTGGTTGAGAACAATTTCAGAAAATAATTTCTGCCTCTAAATAATGATAGAGATGTGATGAAATGTATGCATTTCACAGTTACAGTATTGTGTAATATCACATAGTCATGCTTCCTGTTTGTAACAGTCTAAGTCATGTATGAAGCAGCATGTACGTTAAAAAACACAGAATTGTATGAACATGGTTTAAGGATTGTGTCGACTGGAGAAACAAAATCCATTTAAGTTTATTTTGTATCGCACTCTTCACATTGTTTCAAATGAACAGAAAATGTTTGTTTCATTGTGACAATATCAGTGTCAATGTAACACAGAAATTAAATGTTAGGCAGAAATTAAAACTTGTGCTTGTAATGATTACAATATAAGGATATCCAGTCAAAGCAAAAATGATCCAGACAGATATAATATTTCACTGTAGTTCATTTCTGTAAGTGAGGAGAGCAAAATAAAGTAAACTGTGACATATTAATATATATACACTTTGAGCTGAGCATGTTTCGCTGAAGTGTTTGTTCTTTAATTGCTCATGTGACCTTTGACACCACAGACTGAACAAAATGAAGCATTGCTTGGTCATTGGTTGAGCTAAACTGGTATTATCTGATTGTGTTCTTAAATCTAACAGCTGATTGGTTGATTGTGATCCGGTACATCCCTTTCTATCAGAGACATTATCAAGATGAATTTGATTTCTAGTCATATTTTATTACCAACTATAGCGAATAATGTGCGAAAATGTTGAAGGTGTCTGAATACATTTTGGTTTGACTGTAAAACATTTTAATTTAATTTCACTTGTATAATCTCTAAAGTACAGCCGATTGGTTCAGTTCAAAGCTTCACAATGAAATCAGTTTGACTAATATGTTCATATCCAGCATGAAGAGGTCAGAGGTCAGAGGTTAGCGTTGAAGCCGGTCCAGTGTTTGAGCAGGTGGTGGGCGATGGCTTGTCTGGGCGGCATGCTGAAAACCGCCCGTTTGTCTTTCACAAGAGCGTCGATGACCTGAACGGCAGAGAAAAGCGTTAGAAACGGGATTGACGGGGTCGTGAGCTCGGCGTGTGAGCGTCGCACCTGCTGCCGCGTGAACCAGCGCGCCTCTTCGATCTCGCTCTCGTCCGCTGTGATGTCAGTGGTCAGAGCGACGCAGTGGCAGCCAATCATCAGGCAGGAGGGCATGGGCCACGCCTGGCTGGACAGGTACTGCACGGGTCCCACCTGAACGCCGCTCTCCTCCAGCACCTCCCGCCTCACCGCCGCCTCCAGCGCCTCCCCTGAGCGGCACACGCATCACATGATCATCATCCTGCAAACTTAAGGCCGCATAAGACCTGCACAAATACAATTACTTTATATCTTACAATTCAGACTTTTTTTCCCCAATTGCCATTGGAAATGCAAAAAGTCTGAATTGTGAGATATAAAGTAGCAATTTCCTTTTTAAACTCGTAATTGCTCGTAAAAGTATTAAATTCAGTTTTATCAAATTTAAGGCCATAAAAAGTCTTAAATATCTTAAGTGTATAAGATAAGTATGGAGTTTACATATCGCAATTTTGAATTCTGTCTTTTTTTCCGACACGGAATAAAAAAACATTAAAAAGGTAATTGCGACTTTTTTTTTTTTTTCCCACAATTCAGACTTTTTTTCGCAGAAAATCCTCTAGAAAAAGTTGGAATTGTGAGATGAAAAATTTGCAAATACATTCTGCAATTTTGATTTTATTTCTCAGAATTCTGTCAGAATATCCAAATTCACATTTATTCGTATAGCGTTTTTCACACTTTTTATCCCACAATTCTGACTTTTTTCTCACAATTGCAAGTTTAAATTCTCTGGAACAAAGTCTGAATTGTGAGATAAAAAGTAGCAATTACCTTTTTTAACTCGTAATTTAAAAGTTACTGTGAAATTTTATCTCACAATTTGGATTTTTTTTTCCAAATTGTGAAAAAATTCTCTAGAAAAGGTTGGAATTGTGAGAGTAAAATACATTTTTAAACTTTACGTCTTGCAATTTTGATTTTATTTCTCAGAAATCTGTCAGAATTGCAATTTTGATTTATTTTCTTGGAATTCTGTCCTTTTTTTCTTGCCACGGAATTTAAAAAAAAAGTAATTGCGACATTTTTTTTCCTCACAATTCAGAATTTCTTCTCTGAAAATTCTCTAGAAAAAGTCGGAATTGCGAGATAAAAAGTCGCAGTTATCTTTCAGTCATGGAAATAAGCTTCCATACTTTTCTTATACCATTTAAGAAAGTTGATCGAACTGAATTTAAGACTTTTTTACACTTGTAATTACGAGTTTAAAAAGGAAACACTGAAACATTATCTCACACACTTTTTAAGCAAGCCTTTAATCCAGAGGGTTTCAGATACCTGGCTCTACGAACCCGGCGAGGCACGAGAACATTCCTGGAGGAAAGATCTTCTTGCGTCCCAGGAGACACTGATTCCCGTCGGGATGAAGGACTAACATAATCACCACCGGATCTGGAGGTGCGGACAGACAAGCCAGACTTGTGAAAGATCATATTCCCCGAGCTCCGGCTGAGCCGTAATTGGGAGTTTACTTGCCAACTCTGGGATAGCAGGTGTTGTGGACGCCCTGCAGACTTCTGCAGCCTGCTCTCAAACAGGTCCTCTTGTAGCCGCCCTCCTCTGCTTTAGTGCTGCTCCCGCACGTCGGGCAGAAGCGGTATCGGCTGTGCCACGCGAGAACGGACCTGGCCTGAGCCACGACGCCTGTGTGTGTGAAGCCATGATAATCAATAAAGCACATCTTACATAAACAATATTTATATACGGATGCTGGATGATTAGTTCACATTACTAACGCTCAAGGCCCTATTTTAACGATCTGAAGCTCACGGCGCAGGAACTCTTCGGGGCGTGTCCGAATCCACTTTTGCTAGTTTAACGACGGCGTCGGGTGTGTGATAGGGGCTTTAGTATGAGAAATAGCAATAGTTATGCTTAGGAAACACCACAAGTTAGTGATGCATTCAGTTTTTCTCATTTTCACTCATTTTTTGAAAATGTGAACTCTTGCATTTTTTCAGTAACTCACTATGGAAACTTTTGTTATATAAAAATTAGCTGACTGCTTATTTTAAAGGGGGGGTCTAATGCTATTTCGTGCATTCTGCCTTATTTACACTGTCTATGTTTATCATGAGAATCAACTCTTTAACAAAGTTTTAAAACACGAGTTGTACATATGACGGAGTATTTCTGTGCCAAATACACTCCTTCAGGATTCAAACAAGTTTCGGAACGTTTTTTTCGAGTATGGCCCTGTATGACGTCATAAAGGGTGGAATTCCTTGTACAGTGGGGAGAACAAGTATTTGATACACTGCCGATTTTGCAGGTTTGCCCACTTACAAAGCATGTAGAAGTCTGTAATTTTTATCATAGGTACACTTCAACTGTGAGTGACGGAATCTAAAACAAAAATCCAGAAAATCATATTATATGATTTTTAAGTAATTAATTTGCATTTTATTGCATGACATAAGTATTTGATCACCTACCAACCAGTAAGAATTCCGGCTCTCACAGACCTGTTAGTTTTTCTTTAAGAAGCCCTCCTGTTCTCCACTCATTACCTGTATTAACTGCACCTGTTTGAACTCGTTACCTGTATAAAAGACACCTGTCCACACACTCAATCAAACAGACTCCAACCTCTCCACAATGGCCAAGACCAGAGAGCTGTGTAAGGACATCAGGGATAAAATTGTAGACCTGCACAAGGCTGGGATGGGCTACAGGACAATAGGCAAGCAGCTTGGTGAGAAGGCAACAACTGTTGGCCCCGAAACCTGAAGGATCTGGAGACGGTCTGTATGGAGGAGTGGGCCAAAATCCCTGCTGCAGTGTGTGCAAACCTGGTCAAGAACTACAGGAAACGTATGATCTCTGTAATTGCAAACAAAGGGTTCTGTACCAAATATTAAGTTCTGCTTTTCTGATGTATCAAATACTTATGTCATGCAATAAAATGCTAATTAATTATTTAAAAATCATACAATGTGATTTTCTGGATTTTTGTTTTAGATTCCGTCACTTACAGTTGAAGAGTACCTATGATAAAAATTACAGACTTCTACATGCTTTGTAAGTGGGCAAACCAGCAAAATCGGCAGTGTATCAAATACTTGTTCTCCCCACTGTATGGGCACTTCTCCTGGATGAGCACACACACACACACACACACACACACACAGTTTTTAGTGTTTTTAGACACGAGATCAACAATGTCACTAAAGAAGTGTGTTTCTGGTGTGAGGGAAAGATCCCCTTGTTCAGCTTCCCAAATAACCCAGCGTTAAGGAAACAGTGGATGTAGTTTGTGTTTCCGGAGTTCTGCAAGTGTGTGTGTTTGTTCCCGGTCATGAGTGGAAACCGCAGGCGGTGAGTGAAACTGCATCAAATGTGTGTGTTTTGTTGGCAATCGGCGCGTAAGTGCATATAATGTGAACACCACCATATCCAGGGATAATGCCATGATGTGTGTGTGTGCGTGCGTGCGTGTGTGTGCTCGTGACTCTTTAGCTCCGCCCACTGCACGCCTCCACGGACTCGGCTGTTTTCTGAAAGAATCGGTACAGTGTATCTGTCTTTTATAAATATGATAAACTAAAGACTCTTGGGAGATATGAAGGATCAACACTACTCTATAGATACTCAAGATTAACATGAGACTGGCAGAAACTGTGTGTGTTATGGACCCTTTAATATACTACAATAATATCAGTTTTGTCTTAACGAATGAATCCCACCTGCATCATCGTCACTCAGCCTCAAGAGTCCCGGCATCGCTCCTGGAAGGAAAAAACGTCCGGGATCTTCTGCTTTCAGGAGTTCTATAGGATCGTCTTCAGTATCGAGAGCAAACCACGCCAGCAGCCCGTCGCCCGTCTCCTGCTTCTCCACTCCTAAGAAAACAACCATCGTGTCTTTGTTCTTCAGCAGCTCCTGCACCGCCGGCGCTCGGAGTCTACAGAGCCTCGTGTCGGGCTGACCGGCATCCGCATCGTCCGCTCTCGACGACACCAGAGGATTCAGCTTGTGAAAAAGAAGGAAAACCGTCTCTGGAGAAGCTTGTTTGGCTGCGAGCCACTCCGAGTCGCTCCGTTTGTCGCTCTTTCTGTCGAGGAGCTCTCTGTTGAAGTAAGTGTCCAGCTCTTCCGCGGCGTGGCTGGGCAGAAGGTGACGGAGGTCGGGATCGCGATTGCTGGCCAACAGACGGGCGACGTGTCGTTGACCCCAGAACTGAGCCACATCTGCAGCCGTCTGACCCGACCGGTTTGTGCCGCTTGTGTCGCATCTGTTACAGGTGAAGAAAGAGAAGATAATCACAGGGTCAGCCTAATATAGATTAATTATCTTTTAAAGGGTTAGTTCACCCAAAAATGAAAATGATGCCATAATTTACTCCCCCCTCAAGCCATCCTGGGTGTATATGACTTTCTTCTTTCAGACGAACACAATCAGAGTTATATTAATAAATATCCTGGCTCTTCCCAGCTTTATAATGGCAGTGAATGGAGCCTGAGATTTTGAAGCCCAAAAAAGTCTATCTATCCATCATAGAAGTAATCCATACGGCTCCAGGGGTTAATAAAGGCCTTCAGAAGCCAAGAATAATATATAATCACTGGCTTCTGGTAGTGGCCATCCGCTTGTCTAGTTCCGGCGGAAGAGTGACCTCTGACCCGACGCAAGACGCGTGACTCGATGCATGACGAGTGACCTCTGACCCGACGCAAGACAAGTGACCTCTGACCCGACGCAAGACGAGTGACCCGATGCATGACGAGTGACCCGACGCAAGACGAGTGACCTCTGACCCGATGAGTGACCTCTGACCTGACGAGTAACCTTTGACCTGACGAGTGATGAGTGACCTCTGACTCACACGAGTGACCACTGAACTGATGTATGATGAGTGACCTCTGACCCAACGCAAGACGAGTGACCTCTGACCCGACGAGTGACTCGATGCATGATGAGTGACCTCTGACCTGATGCATGAGAAGTGACCCGATGCATGACGAGTGACCTCTGACCTGACGCAAGACGAGTGACCTCTGACCCGATGAGTGACCTCTGACCTGACGAGTGACCCTGACCTGACGAGTGACCTCTGACTCGCACGAGTGACCACTGACCTGATACATGATGAGTGACCTCTGACCCGATGCAAGATGAGTGACCTCTGACCCGACGAGTGACCTCTGACCTGACGAGTGACCTCTGACCCGACGCATGACGAGTGACCTCTGACCCGACGAGTGACTCGATGCATGATGAGTGACCTCTGACCTGATGCATGAGAAGTGACCCGATGCATGACGAGTGACCTCTGACCTGACGCAAGACGAGTGACCTCTGACCCGATGAGTGACCTCTGACCTGACGAGTGACCCTGACCTGACGAGTGACCTCTGACTCGCACGAGTGACCACTGACCTGATACATGATGAGTGACCTCTGACCCGATGCAAGATGAGTGACCTCTGACCCGACGAGTGACCTCTGACCTGACGAGTGACCTCTGACCCAACGCATGACGAGTGACCTCTGATCGGATCACTCGTCATGCGTCGAGTCAGAGGTCACTCATCATGCATCAGGTCAGTGGTCACTCGTGCGAGTCAGAGGTCACTCATCACTCGTCAGGTCAGAGGTCACTCGTCATGCGTCGGGTCACTTGTCTTGCGTCGGGTCAGAGGTCACTCATGCATCAGGTCAGTGGTCACTCATGTGAGTCAGAGGTCACTCATCACTCGTCAGGTCAGAGGTCACTCGTCATGCGTCGGGTCAGAGGTCATGCGTCGGGTCACTTGTCTTGCGTCGGGTCAGAGGTCACTCATCATGCATCAGGTCAGTGGTCACTCATGCGAGTCAGAGGTCACTCATCACTCGTCGGGTCAGAGGTCCCATACGGCCGTTACAGGAAGCCAGTGATTATAGTTTATAAAGTTATAAATATGGATATTGTTCTTGGCTTCAGAAGGCCTTTATTAAGCCCTAGTATGGATTACTGTTATAATGGATGGATGCACTTTTATGGGCTTCAAAATCTCAGTTATCATTCACTCCCATTATAAAGCTTGGAAGAGCCAGGATATTTATTAATATTCTGATTGTGTTCGGCTGAAAGAAGAAAGTTGAGGGGGAGTAAATTATGGGATAATTTTCATTTTTGGGTGAACTAACCCTTTAAGCTTCAACAGGCAGGTGTTCCCTCTCACCCGTGGGACAGTAAGACTTTGGCCACGTCGACGTGTCCGTTTCTGGCGGCCAGCATTAAAGCGGTCCAGCCCTGCTCTCCTCGCTGGTTCAGCAGCTCTCCGGACTGAGACATCAGGACCGAAACCGTCTCCACGTCTCCTCTAGACGAGGCGTCCAGAAAGCGCTGGAGCAGCTCGTCTCTGGCACTCATCTGGACTCTGCTCATCTGAAAGAGCCAGTGGAGAAATGGAACGTTACTTTTGAATGTTCTCTGAACGTTCTGGAACAACGTTAAATGAACGTCCAACTAAAACATTTCAGGAAACGCTCCATGAACGATGTATAAATGTTTTTGTGCTAACGTTTTAATAACATTATTAAAGACCAGATCACTTTGAACGAACATTCTATTAACGTTACTGTAAGAACGTTCTGAGACCGTTTCCTGTTAGCTGTGATCATTATTCTTTTTTATTTGAAATAATATTTTTTTTATTGTACTAACTATTGAATTTCACTAACATAAACATATTTATATAAGTCCTGATTAGTAATGGATTTCAAAATTAGAAATGAATTTTGTCACAATAGTGAGTGACAAAATTCCATAGAATTCTATAAAATATTATTTTCTTCTGTCTTTTTTAGTTGACATTTTTGGGTCGATATGAACTAGATATTGAAACGAGATAATGGAAATATATTTAAATAGTATTTCTATCCACATGTTTCTGTATCAGTTCATATTCAGTGAGTCTTATTTTAATAGACATTTTTCATTTGAAGATCTTTTCGTCTGTTTTGAAGAATGATCAGCAGTAATGGCACCTTATATGATCAATGACACAATAAACGATGGTTGTATGTTGATGTAAAGTTATATTTTATTACAGACATTCCTCCACATTACAACAATAGTATTTATGCATTTTATTATTTATTAAAATTGCCAGAAAAATATAATTACTTACCAGATAGACTGTTTATTGATTTCATAGGTTGGGTTGAAGTTCAGAGTGGTTTTGATGTTTTGTAACGCGTCTGTTTGTTTGTCTGTCGCTCGGTTATGACGCACTGAAGCGTCTGACACACATTTTCCTGCGCAAGCGCGACACTTAGTGGAGAGAAGCGGTAATTACAACATATTGTAAAGTGTAGACATATCTCATAATCCTCAAAACCTTAAATCAACAGGTTTCTGCCTAAATACCTGAAATTAAGTTGGTAGACAAACAATAAATTATATATGATTATGTTTTAATTTTACAAAACAAAACAAATGTACGTTTTTCATGTAGAAATTGGAGTGTTAACAATTCTTCAATAATTATTTCAAATGTGATTTGTTTTGTCATGCATTAGAACTATATCCCAATCTGAATAAGAATATGCTAATTCGTTTCTTCAGTTACGTCACGCCAATTCTTCTTCGCGCCAATTCCGGATTCAAACTAGCAGCGCCTTTTTTTATTTTATTACAAAAATGGCTAAACCACAATCTATGGCACATTTAAGAAAGGAACACGTCTAGACAAAGACGACAGGACGCCGTAACAACTTGACACTTTTGTCTTTTGAAAGAGAACTAACAGAAAATTAGTATTACGACTATATTATCAACACCCCGCCGACTGCGCCTCGTTTAGAACAGACAGCGGCCATGTTGTGAGGTAAGCGATGGGTATGTTTTTAGTCAGGCCCGCAGTGGCGTGGTTGTATTTTCACTTAATATCTGTGAGCAAGGGGTTTTCTGAAATGAACATAACCCACATGCAGATATGGGAAGTAACGAAGTTCGGTACTGTACTTAGATTTTTCTGGTATCAGTACTTTACTTAATTATTTATTTTTCTGACGACTTTTTAATCACTCCTTACATTTTTACCCAAATATCTGTCCTTTCTACTTCTTACATTTTCAAACCAGGCTCGTTACTTTAGTTTTAATCTTTGTTTACTTGGTTAAGCATTAAACTGCTAGCAACTGTTAGCAGTAGCACTCCATTACTATCATCACTCAAAAGTTTTGCTACACTAACCATAGTTTAACCATGGAATTTGTAGTAAAACTTTTTTAAATTTCAGTATTGACTTGGTACCGAAGTCAGTACTTTTGACAACTCTATTGTGACCTATTTAATCTTTATATGACATACTTTACCTTTAGGTCATGGGCTCTTATAGTACTGCGAATTATTCCGGCCCACCCATCATCCACTTTCTGCATCCGCCACTCTTCTGCACTCATTTTTTTTTTTCAATTTCCTATTACACTGTAAACACGAATAAGTTGGCAAAACTCAAAAAATGCCTCAGTTTTTAAGTTAAGAAATTCAAAGTTTAAGTAAGCAGAACTGGCATATTTTTATTTTGTACTTGTACATTTTAATTGTTCTTAACTTGAAATGTTTAAGTTCACTAATTCATACATTTATCTTAATTTTCATATAACCTCAATGTATTTATTTTTTATAACATTTTTATTAGTATAAACTATAACTAGCTAACTATAACAAGCTAATTCAGAAAATGCTAACTTGCTAATTTGTTAACATGTTAACAATAGCATGATATAGCACTTGCTGAATGAGTGCAGCAATATAAAGCATTTAACATACTTGCTCTCAAACCAAGTGCCACTTGTCACCATGATGGTAACTCTCCAAAAACCCACATTAACAGAAACTCTTATACATTAGCATAACAAAACATGAATCACTACTAAATCTAAATAATTTTGCACAAAAAAAAAACATTATATAACACTTTTTAGCATTTACTGTCCCTTTCGAGTGCCATGGGCAAAGCATGCTGGGAAATAGAAATCCCAGCCCAGTTTCAGTTAAACTTAAGTTCGTCTAAATTAAAAGAATTAATTTCATAAAACTCAAAACAATGAAACTTCAGTTTACTTAAAATATATCACTTCTGTGAACTTAAAAGAAAAAGAATGTGCTAAATACTCATAAAAGTTAATTGACTGAACTAATTTGTTTAATTTAAGTTTGTCCTACTCAAACCAATTAATTATTTTGAGCGTTAGGGTTTACAGTGTAGCTATTCTAACAATCGCAAGATAGACAAAATCAATCAAACCTGTTAACAGAGAGTATTTTCTGATAAATATATATAAGCAGTCTTCTTTCAGCCAGAGAGTTTGACTGAGAAAAGCCAGGAAGAGCAGAAGCAGGAGACGAGAGTGATGGTGAAAATGAGCAGAGTTGGTTTATTGAATAATCTGTTTGATGAATTTTGAATTGATGTTTGTGGAATTGTGCATAATGTGATGATAACATTGATATCGCTCTTATCTCTCATTCGTGAAAACAAGCACACGATCCCCACAATCATAAGATTAAACAACAACAGAAAGGAAAGAATAATTAATATAAAAACATAAAATGACATAAATTATGTGATAAGATAATAAATCAAATGGTAACTACATGAATGACTAACAATTATAAAAATTAAATTGAATTAAAACCATGAAAACTCTCTTGAAGTAACACATTTCAATTACTGTGAATATCGACTGCGCATGTATTTGTTTTTATTTTGTGTAGACATTCATTTCTTGGTAAATGTATATTTGTAGTATTTTTAATCCAGATTTGCATTTTCACTAAAATCATTACTGTAGCAATTATTTTGTTTGATTGTGTCATGTTGTGTAATAGCCCAGTTAAGTTTTTTTTTTCTCTATATATTGGCTAAAATCACTGCAAACAGGGTTTGTAAATGTCCCACCGATGTTCTCTCAGATGGCCACACTGTTGGGGATTCGGTCTGGAGAAAGATACCAATAGGGCACTTTCAGATTTTCATTTCGGCTCTTGATGATGTTGGTCACTTCAGCTAATCTCTTGTGGAAAGTCTTAGCGGCTTCCATGACCGGTTGTTCAGTGAAGTACATATCTGGATACTCCCCTAAAAACAGCTGGAGAAGATTTGCACAAATCAGAACAAAACGAATTTGTAGGAAGCAAGTTTATGCAAACTAGTTCTGAAGAATCAGTCATCAAACCTCTTTGTCCTGGAACTGACTGAGGGCCCAGATTGCTCCTAGATGCCAAGAGGAACGTCCGCGGTCCGGCAGACTCTCCATGATGTACTTCATATCCACCTGGCCCTTCTGTGCGGGAGGGGGCTTCCGCATGGTGGAAGGGCTGTTTGGGACCCAGGCGAACCAGTCATACTGGAACACAGGACAGACACACAGATATCAGCCCATGGATAGTTTATATTCATCCTGAAAAGTGTGTGTAATCTCACCTGTCCAAAGTTGACTGCAGAGTGTTGTGCTGAAGCTGTGAAAATCACAACAGTCAGGAACTCGACCAACTGCTCCCGAGTTTTCAGGGAATCCGGGAACTCTGTGAACATTGGCTACGTGTTTACCTCATGTATGCGTTTAAGAGTGATGTAAACAATGCATATGTGTAACCGGCCCTACCCGACCCTCTCGCTAGAGCGTCGTTTTACGAGTGAGGTTTACCTGCACAGCTCTTACTAGCTGGCCTCCGTTATATATGCAAGCATACAAAAATGTTACTCTTGAGTGTTTAAAAAAATCTGTGATTTAAAAAAAAAAATAATTGACACTATAATGCTTTTGCCAATCAAATTAAATCATTTACACTGAAAGATTAAAATTGCATTGAATAATGTTATGAGATTGTTTTAAACATATTTTGAATATACAAATAAGAAATGTTGGAAAGAATAATACTTTTAAACATGAAACTAAACCACCAGTAGGTGGCGGAAAGTGACCATCTTAATGAGTGAGTCATTGAGTCATTCATTCAAACGATTCGTTTAAACGACTGATTCATTCAAGAATGAGGCGGTTCTTTACGAATGGGTCATTGAATCTTTGACTCAACCGATTCGTTCAAAATGCTGAATCATTCAGTAATGGAAGAGTATTGAGACGCGCTGTGGTTCTGCTGTGATCTGTGTTTGATATGCTTGGTGTGATATGTTAAAAATATAAAAACCCCCACCTTGCGCAGCTGGCAATGAAGTACCCGAGTGTCCCTGGGACATCAGTGCGGTCGGAGCTCTGCTCTGGACTCCGAAAATGTTAATCGACTTGTTTTCCTGTCCATTAATTTGTAATAGGCCTAGCCTTATTTGCACGTTTCATTATACGCCTGCCTATAGCCTAAGTGTCGGTTACGTTCAATTAAAAAAAACACATGGCCTGTTCTCAGGTAAGTCCATTTAAAGTTTCATTTTTGAACAGTTGTCTATTACGTAAAATAATTTTGGAGATTTTTGAATATCCTAAATCATAAATGCAGCGCTGTTGTAGACTGCGACAGATGTTTCTAGTTCACTGTCTGATTGAGAATGTAGCGGCCCTGCGTGTTTATCCTACACGATCTTCACGTTCAAAGTAGGCTAGTCCTTCAGTGAATTTTAAGTTTTATTTTAAACCTCTTTTCATGGGCTAGAATTGCCTACGTAGGTGAAATTTGTTTGACATTTCTAATCATAAACACAGCCATGTTGAAGCCTGCAGTAATGTTTTTCATTGATGTTATGGCAGTCCACTCTGCTTATTGTTTTTCGAGAATGTTGCCCTCCTGTTTGTCATTGTCATCGAAACTTCACGCCAATAAATCATCAGAAATATTGCTGACTTGTGCGTCTCAAGCGCCCTCTTTACGTTCGTCCTAATGCCTGTTAGTTGGCTGTGGATTGGCCTATATTTGGCGTTGAAAATGGAAACGTCTTTAGACATGGAAAATCGATTTTACAATTGATTCAGTGAACACTTATGTCTCAAATCGAACAGGATTTTTTCACAAAAGTGACAGCCATAGTACATAAAGTGGGGAGAACAAGTATTTGATACACTGCCGATTTTGCAGGTTTGTCCACTTACAAAGCATGTAGAAGTCTGTAATTTTTATCATAGGTACTCTTCAACTGTGAGAGACGGAATCTAAAACAAAAATCCAGAAAATCACATTGTATGATTTTTAAGTAATTAATTTGCATTTTATTGCATGACATAAGTATTTGATACATCAGAAAAGCAGAACTTAATATTTGGTACAGAAACCTTTGTTTGCAATTACAGAGATCATACGTTTCCTGTAGTTCTTGACCAGGTTTGCACACACTGCAGCAGTGATTTTGGCCCACTCCTCCATACAGACCTTCTCCAGATCCTTCAGGTTTCGGGGCTGTCGCTGGGCAATACGGACTTTCAGCTCCCTCCAAAGATTTTCTATTGGGTTCAGGTCTGGAGACTGGCTAGGCCACTCCAGGACCTTGAGATGCTTCTTACGGAGCCATGACCCATCTTCAATGCTCTTACTGAGGGAAGGAGGTTGTTGGCCAAGATCTCGCGATACATGGCCCCATCCATCCTCCCCTCAATACGGTGCAGTCGTCCTGTCCCCTTTGCAGAAAAGCATCCCCAAAGAATGATGTTTCCACCTCCATGCTTCACGGTTGGGATGGTGTTCTTGGGGTTGTACTCATCCTTCTTCTTCCTCCAAACACGGCGAGTGGAGTTTAGACCAAAAAGCTCTATTTTTGTCTCATCAGACCGCATGACCTTCTCCCATTCCTCCGTGTAGTTCTGGGCTGATCCCTCACCTTCCTCATGATCATTGATGCCCCACGAGGTGAGATCTTGCATGGTGCCCCAGACCGAGGGAGATTGACCGTCATCTTGAACTTCTTCCATTTTCTAATAATTGCGCCAACAGTTGTTGCCTCTCACCAAGCTGCTTGCCTATTGTCCTGTAGCCCGTCCCAGCCTTGTGCAGGTCTACAGTTTTATCCCTGATGTCCTTACACAGCTCTCTGGTCTTGGCCATTGTGGAGAGGTTGGAGTCTGTTTGATTGAGTGTGTGGACAGGTGTCTTTTATACAGGTAACGAGTTCAAACAGGTGCAGTTAATACAGGTAATGAGTGGAGAACAGGAGGGCTTCTTAAAGAAAAACTAACAGGTCTGTGAGAGCCGGAATTCTTACTGGTTGGTAGGTGATCAAATACTTATGTCATGCAATAAAATGCAAATTAATTATTTAAAAATCATACAATGTGATTTTCTGGATTTTTGTTTTAGATTCCGTCACTCACAGTTGAAGTTACAGACCTCTACATGCTTTGTAAGTGGGCAAACCTGCAAAATCGGCAGTGTATCAAATACTTGTTCTCCCCACTGTATATTATTATACACCATCTAAATGTAATAAAATCAGAATCATTCTCGCGGTTTGGTGATTCCCTAGTTATTTTTTGGTGTTGCTGTTTTAATCAGGGTACTTGTCTGGTCGGGCGGGCAAGTAAAATTCCCTGTTACTTGCCCCTTCAAAAAGTCTTTCTCTCTTCAGCTCTTTACATTTTGTGCGCTAGTTAGCGCCCTGTCACGTGACAACGGAATGCAGTGAACGGTAGTGATTGACGGCTAATATTAACCAACCTAAAGTCTGCTTTAAAGTTAAGAGCTTAAAGATTAAGTTTAACTGGTTATGTGATAGAACGGTGAACCGGCCACTGAATCAGCTCACAGCAGGCTCATACTGTGCAGTAATTAGCAAACGTTTTGTAGAGAAATGAAGGTTTTATTTGCAACAATTATTTGCACTCGCACAAATGCTCCCAAATATATTTTGAGGTCGCACAGATTAAATTTCGGGGCATATGCGACCGAAATAGTCGCAATTTCGAGCCTTGGGGAGGCATGTGAGAATTGGGGGCTCGTCCGGGATTTTCTCTCACAGGGTCAGGGAGGGGTGACACATTCACACTTACACATTTAGATTTTAGTTAAATGATCCTGTACTCACCACAATTCTTTGGACAATTCTTCATACCAGAGAAGCAAACATCCTGAACAAATGCTTGAATCTCCTTGTCTTCCTGAACTGTCTCATCACTGCCATAGCAGATCTTCACCACATCAGAAACGAAACTGGAGGAAGATGAAGTTAAATGATGAATCAGCAAATGTAAAAATAAATCTTGGTGTCAAATGCTTTACTAATTCGTTCTGTTTTTCCTTCTCACCATTAGCATTTGAACTAGGGATGTAAGGGTTTTCAGTAAAAAAAAAAAAACTGTACCATTCTCCACCCATGGTTTGGTACGCATTTGCACCACGGTTAATCTCAACTCTGACAACGCGTAAAACAGACAGAGTTCCGCTAAATTATGTCGATGGATACGCTCTGCATGCATTTCACATGAGAGTAGGCTAGGTTTCCGTCATTTACGCCGTCTTCATGCAGGTGATGCCTTCTGCATTTAAACAGATATTCAGTGCTAATTCTCACAGACACAAAACAATAACTAAAGCACTGGGCAGGGCTAGACAATAAGGATTGTCACTGCTGCATTGTCATGAAAGTTTATCATTTGCACGTGTTTTTAAGCCTTGGCAATTAAAACATTCAAGCGTAAGAAGATGCGAAAGAGAACACGGAAAGCCACGTCTCAGACAGCACGCGAATATTAAATTGAGTTCGCTTTCATGTCTTCTTGCACTTGAACGGACAAATTCACAAAATAATGTCAAAATGCCTGTCTTGGCAAGTATTAGGGATGTGACGGTGAGGAAATTTTCCCACCGGTTAATCGACATGTGACAACACCGATAAAACCGGTATCACCGGCAGGTTCTTTTCAAATCTCTAATTTTAAACCGAAAGTAGAATGCGCACGGCCGCTCAGGCATTCATAACGGAGCGGAGCAAAGCGAGTGTTTTCAATGAATTCCTATGAAAGTTAAGCTTCCATAGGCATGAACTGAAAACGCGCCAGAAAAAGCGTTCGGCTCACACTGTATTGAGCAGACACGTTCAGTTTTTAATTGTAGTGTCTGTTCTCTAACTGAGCTAAATGATTTTATTACTATAAAAATCTAAATGACGTGGGGGCAGTGCCGCAGTAGGCAAGTGATCTAACTGGTGTTTCGCCTGAACACCGGTAACACCGGCAACACCGACTATCGCAGCAAGCCTAGCAAGTATCCTAGTAAACAGTTGGTTATGCCTTAAGTGAACGTAAAGTCGAGAAAGACACCGCATGTGTAGAGTATCAGTATATTGGATCCATGCATTGTGTTTTAAAGTGACAGCAGCCTAATATTCCTGCTGCTGTCTGTGTTTTTAATGTTAATCAAACAAAAGAAAAAACAAATCACTCACTGTTCTTGACTGAATAACTTGTTATTTTAAGGATTCATCTATATTTATAGTTTGATTATTTGCTCTTATTTTATTGAGACTGTCTTTAATAATGTTTAAAATGTATATTAGTAATGCTAGTAGTTTTTGCTGTGGTATCAAATATATAGAATTGGTGTAATGATCAACATTAACTTTTAGAATAATAAACATAAACAACAAAACAAAAGCAAAGCGGCAGCCCCTCACGGACGACTGCCACTTAAAATTAAAACAAAACAACAGTCTACGCCTGGTCCTCTCTTGTCTTGCACTGTCGTCACTCCTCCTTTTATCCTTACAGAGCTCCTCTGTGGGACTCAAGACCAGTGTGGCACGCAGTGTGGCTCATTTTGGTGTCATAACCTTATTACAATACAAGCACATACCAAACCGTACTGAAACCATGACACTAAAACTGTGATATAAATGGAACCGTGAGTAATGTATTTTATCAAGTACCTTTTCACTGCCTCCCAGACCATCATGCCATCGTCTCTGTAGTAGTAGTTGGGCAGATCTTCCACTCCTCGAGCTTTCATGGCCTCAGGGAAGCACAGGGACTTATAGGTTAAAGTCTTCATGGCCTTTTGAATCACTTCCACAATTGCAGTTCCCCCAGCGCTATTAGCCTTTGAAACACAAGGACACCAGTGAATCTTTGAGTCTCAGACTACATTTTGTAGACGCTTCTTTAAAGAAGTGCAGTGAAGTCTACAAAACAGAAGCCAGAGCCTACAGCTAGATGACAGAATATCACGTCATAAAGACGGGTTAAGACTGTATGGCTCATCAGACCTCAGTCAGAAGTCATGTAAAAGAACAAGGGATAAACATGAAAAGAAAAACTGTGGTTCTTTAAAGGGAACTGTTTATTCAGATACCTTGTCAAAGAGCCCGGATTCACAGATGAGTTTTTCCCGAGCCGCAGTGTTGATGGCAATGGTGAAACGGACATGAGGTATCAGTAACTGTAAGGAAAAAATAAAGGCTACAGTGGCTAAAATTACCTTAGCCGTATGTGGCAAAATCACTGTAACACACTGCCTTAAGTGCCATTTTGCTTTTATAGCAACAGCAATATGATAAAGGACACCAGTATTCAATAATTACTTAGAATTAACAATTATAAAAAGAATAAACAAATCTTTCACAACAAAACAAACTATAAGCTCTTTACGGTTGCCTAGCAATTTGGCGCATTAATACAGAATGTGCAGTCACAGGTGTACGGTTAGTCATTTTACAACAGCTTTGAACACACCTCGTCCAATCAGAATTTAGAAGTAATTCTGAAACAGGAAAATGTGAGTTTCATGTCATACCCTTGAAATATATTGTCAGTTCCCTTTGAAGTGGAACTTGGATGCTGTGTCATGGAGTTAATGCTATCAGTGTGACTGGTGTCTGAAGCATGTGTGACAAACACACCAATATCATTGGCCTACGACAGTCCATGATGTCACAGGTGGAGCGCCCGGGAGTATAAAAGGGCATCTGTAATACACATCATCTGCTTTTTTTTGTCTTCAGGAGTCTCCTGTTGAAGAGACACTGGCCAGCTATCTTTCGCAGGGCAAAACATCTTCTCTGAAGGCTCCGGTCTTGCCATCCAAGCCACTACAGACCACCTTGCGCTTGATTGGCAAGGTGTATGCTTTGGACGCAATGGCTGTTATCTGCTGAGAGATCTGGACCAGGGGCAGGGTTTGTCCCCTGAAGCAGTAGCTGAATTGCACCGCACCACGGATCTGGCCTTTTGTGCTAAAAAAGTGCCTGTCCAAATCTCTGCCTAAAACCTCTGACACTTCTGGTCCGTTGAAATTCAGCTGAAGACCCAGAAGGGCCAGAAGGAGAGCGTGGCCACTCGTGCTCCTCCGCCGAGGATAAGAATACAGAGGAGGCACGACCTTAGGGAGACGATTGATAAGAAGCGGACAGAAAAAGATCATCAGGCTCTGAAGCTGGACTGATTATATATATGTTGTGTGTTGCATATATTCACAACCCTCCTTCTGATAGGTTCGGTATAATGCTTGATGGTTAAGCATTTTTTATCCTCTCATTTGTTATCACTCCCCAACTACTGTTGGGTACGGAAATAAGGAATACCTCCAGATGGCAACTGCAAACTGCCTTTCTCTTGTCTGGGACATATCTCCCCTTTGGTTGGCCTTCAGGGTTAATGCTAGGTGAGTGGAGTTGTGTAGGGTCTAGATTCCCTCTACTTTATTACCTCCCTCCCCAAACTACAGTTGGGTTTCAAGTAGGGATGTCGCTCCCCTTGTGTGGGTGCTCTACTCAGACCTAGTTAGACACTGCTAACAAGTAGAGGAAGTTCACCAACGGGGTGTCCCTCCTTGTTATCTGTCGCATTCTATGGTCTAATGCTAGAGCTGTGACTCTAGGGTACTTAAGTAGAGCTGAAGCTGTACTCAACTCTGCGGTCTCCCTATGGGTTGAGTTTTGATGGTGAGAGTCTTTGGCAATTATATTATGCCCCTCTTGTGTTTGCATCTCTACTGATCAGGTTGAGGGTTGCATTCTCCCCCTGGAAGTAGTGGTAATATCAAGGATTGTAGAACATTCCCGTTGGTAAGTTAATCCCTAAAAAGAGCTTTGTCAAGGTGCAAAAAAAGGGGAATGTCTAGGTTGCGTATGCAATCCAGTTCCCTGCTTAGGGCTTGCCTGCATGTCTCCTTCAGACAAAAGTGTTGATGACATGTTTTACAGATGCCCTTTTATACTCATAGGCGCTCCGCTTGTGACCTCATGGACTGCCGTTTGCCAAAGGAATTGCCGTGTTTGTCATGTGCTTCAGACACCAGTCATGTTGATGCTGTTCCTCATAGCATCAACTCCATGACACAGTGTCTTTTCCCCCTTATCCACCAAACCACTTTCTTTTCTTTGGCATTCTTAGTCAAGTGTAGCCCTGAATCTGAACAACTACATTAAATCTCACAGCAGTGAAAGCATTAAAGGATGGCTACCTTGTATACAGGGTGGACTGCAGCCAGCTGTCTGTACATGGCTATGGCAAAAACCTCAGATGTCAGATGTGTCCTGAGAAGGTGTGTGACCAGCTGGTGTACATTGAAGTCGGAGGATTTCACCCACATCTTGGCTAGCATCCAGTCGTACTGATTATCGCTTGGGAGAAAGACAGTGTTCCCCTCTGCAGCAGGAGTCTGACGACTGAGCTGTTTCAGATATCAAAGTAAACCCAAAGAAATATTTGGTAAAAACTCCAACATTTAGTTCAAGCACTAACTTTTTATATTTTTATTTTTAAAGCTGCAATCCGTAACTTTTTTTTTTTTTTGATTAAAAATTATCCAAAATAAAATTGAGCAAGTACATAACCAGCCAGTGTTCAAAACTATCTTCTTACCTTAGCCCGATTCACAACGGTAAGATTGTAATAATGCGTTATAATTTGAGCGGTACTGGTGGGTTTCCGCGAGAGATTCGAGCATGTCTTTGTGTCATGTCTGTATACATAGAGGAGTCCGGCTAGTAGTAGTATCGCATGTGAGGATGCTGCAGGTGACGGATCATTTACAGCCTTTCCTCACAGCAGCTGGAATAATTAAACGTATCATTTTGATGCCGGATTTTAATCCAGAAAGGTCCAAATGACAATCATCAGTGATAACTGGAGATTCACCCGTAGTCAAAAGCAAACGATTAGACTGTATGGAAATAGGAATCTGCAGGTAACGCTAATACACACTAAATACACAGTCACGCGATGCTTTTTTCAAAGTCGTCTGAACAAAAGTGACAGACATGTTACTTGTTCAGATGACATTTTCCGGTGAAACGTATTATTTTGGTCATACTTCCAAGACATAGTATCTGTAATTCCGAAGTACAGTATCCACACCGGTGCGGTGACAGCCTACACATATTACTCCTCAAAACATTAGATTCATCCGCGCTGAGGAGTCGTGACGATGCACAACCCACGTAAAGATAATAATTCCACAACTGCAATTGCAGGTTTCAAACAGAGATGGTGACAGAGGCAAAACTTACGGACTGCAGCTTTAAGTAATATTTTACTAAATTATTTCTACAGGCACCTGAATAGCGATTGGTACGATTTCATTCTGGCTGTTCTTGTACAGCAGGCAGAAGGGAGCAGCCAAATACTGCTGGGTATTCGGGTCTGTGGCATTGGCTCGCACTCCCTCCAGTATCGCATAGTCTGCGATGTAGATGTTTCCTGCCTGTAATAGAGAGGTATTAAGTGTTGGAGCCATAGAGTGACACCGGAGAATTTTCATTCATTGTTATTCATTCACATCCAGAATAGCATTCTTTATGTCATCCAAAACAGACTCCAGTACATCCAGAACTCCACTGCACGCCTGCTCACTCTCTCCCATTCCCGTGACCACATCACCCCTGTCCTCCAGAAGCTTCACTGGCTTCCTGTCCCACAACAGATCCATTTTAAAGATCTTCTCACCTACAAAGCCCCCCATAACCAGGCCCACTCCTACCTCTCCGATCCGCTTCATCACCACACGTCTTCCCATAGGCTCTTCTGTAGCCAATTTCCAATCACCACTGCATTATTTTCTAACCTTTAATTCCTCCTGTAGTGTGAGACCTCTATCCAGGGAGCCTTTCACCATCTCCTGCGTAACTGCGAACTTGTCTGGAAGATTCATGCACTTACTGATCATCACAGGATTGCAGCCGTTTAAGAACTGATATCCAAACATGAAGTCCTTTTCCCAGTTCTGCATCACATATTCTGTCAAAAGGAATAATAAAGTCAGCTGCCAGTGAGTTTAGGGGTGTGCCAACAATGTTTATTTTTGCGTTCCAATAATTTACAAAATGTAGAATTTACACTCAGTCAGTGGACAGCTCGCTTTACATTAGAGAAATTAAAAACATTTCAACTATGGAAGAAACTATTCAAACCTGACACATGGTTCTTGATATTTACAAATATGTTTCCAAAATCTTTGATATCTGCCCAAGAGTGCTGGAACAAGCTCTTAAGTTTGTTAAGACCAAGATTCTCGATCCTGAAAGAGATCACAGCAAGAAAAACACAGAGGAATGCCCACAATCAGATTTTCAATGTCTGGTTCAGTTTAGGCTACACTTGTTTCTCCACTTATTTTTGGCTATTACCTGGTCAAACAGTGTCACAGGTAGGGTTGGGTACCGAACTCTGTACTTTTAAGGGCAGCGACTGAATTACGTCGGCACTACAGAGTACCGATTCACATTAAATCATTCGGGACCAAATTTCGGTACCTTAGAACGCATCTGGTGATATAGACTAGTGAATATTAAACCGCAAGAAGACTATTTAAATATGAATCCTGCGTGTCTCTGTGTGAATGAATGGAGCAGACGCACGGTTTAATTTACCACACACACACACTGAATTGCGTGTGACGGTCGCGTTTCCATCTCTGCCATCTCATATGAGGACATGAGCGCATGAACCTCATCTCCAGAGCCGCTCTGAGAGTCACTTCATCAGCATTTTACCATTTCATTTGAGAAAAACTACCGTCATAAACACCCAGAAACCCAAAGATCTTCACGTCAACCCGTCAAAATAAAAGTTTGGTTTGACTTGACAAATCAATTACTGTTGTACAGTAGAATTTAGATACGTCTCAATGTAGTAATAACACTAACACTAATGTAATAATAATAAATTATCAAAACTTTAAGTAATAAATCCAAATTTTTCTTCCATGTTTTTATTTTAACAGTATAAAGCTTAGTTGTGCAGCACTTTTTGACAAAAAGGTTTGTTTAATTAAATTAAATTAATGTTTTATGTCTTCATTTGATTACCAGAAAATCCACAACACAGAATTTGTGGGAAATCTTTTCATAGAAATTAAATGAAAAAGAAAGAAAAAAATGAATATGGTCGTTTTTATGAATTCAGTTAATTAAGTAGCTAGTAGCCTACTATTTACCGGTAAATATTACAGTAAACAAACATCACAGACAGTGTCAGCTCTGGCATAATGTCAACAACACTTCTATACATGACTTACAGTTTCTGCACAGTTATTGATGTAAACATCCCTAAAGTACAGAAAAAAGGTACCGGTACTGAATTTCAGATACCGGTTAAAATGTGAACGGTCCCAAACCTAGTCACAGAAAAACAATAATAATCAAATCTGTTAGGGATGCATGCAAAGGGATGAACACAAACTGTAACTTACGCTGTAAGGAAATGCAAAGAGAAGTCCACAGTTTTTGCAGCATCAAACTGAATGTCCAAATGAAGGTCAGTGCCTGAGTTGGCATCTATGCTCATGGGGAAACCAGCGCGCCACTCCTTCCACCTTCAAGAAAAGGCAACATTAATCTTTCAGTTACTGGACGAGAATTATATTTGGTGATGCACAAAGTTTTCCCTCTAGTATAAGTGTAATGACAGTATAGGTGTGGTAAACATTTTAAACTGTAAATGTAAGCTGTAAAACAAACAAAAAAAAACCATCTGGAAGAAACTAAAGACAACATTTACACCACCAAATGATTGAAAATTGTCCAGGATTGTAATTGTTGCATCAAACCTGAACAGTTTTTGTCTGGATTCCAGTTCCAAGCGCCTGTGCTCTTTTAGCAAACTGGTTGTATCATCCTGAGGCAGTCGAGCTAAAGGAACACACACACATGACAGTATTTGTGACATGCTTCATTCAGGACTGGATAGTGAACAGATCCGGGATAGGACTCACCCATGCCATCTCGAAGAACCACTTCCTTTTCGTTCGCTATCCAGCGATAACAGGGGAAGTCAAAGCGGTCTCCAGAGGGTGTCGTCACACTGATGCATCTACAGTACCACTGATCATTGAACAAGAATTTATGCTTCTCAAGTTTCACCAGCACAATGTCTCCAAGGGTCTCCTTCACATGGACGTCAATGAGCGTCACCTTTAACAACAGCTTCTGTTAGACATAACCTTTGCAATTCGGTGGCCCGTTTCAAAAAACAGTCAGAGCGCAAGAGGAGGACCCTTCTGTTGCGAAGCCCAGTGAATATATGTGAAACATAGGGCACTACTGGACATAATAACTGAATCACACAGGTTATTTGGTAAAATTAAAGAGGGGTTAATTGGGGAAGAGACGAATCATATCAGATGAATCAAAAACACCCCCCCAATTATCACTGCAGTCAGGATGCTCTGGTTTTAACCATTTCCACCGTTATGGACGTGACATTTGCAGTCAAAACTTGAAATATAAATTCTTAGAGAATGCATTTAATACCAATATATTGAACAGTTTTTTTTTTTAATAATATATATTCATAGTCCCTTAATAAAGGAGTCCAGACATTAAAAAAATTTCAGTCTACACACGTGTTTTATATTTTAGATGAGGGAAATATACGCGCGTTATGGACGTGACAAAAAAAGTCTATAATTTTTAGGTGCCAACATATTTTTTAGGAATTTCTTGGCGTAAACCAAAAGTCATAATACCCACTGAATGAAGAAGGGTTGGCTCTCCACAGAACATAAAGTTTTCATTTTATTTTTCGTGTTCGCATTAACGAGGGAAAAACAGTGTTACGGACGTGACCGGTCTGAAAGCGGCACTAAAGACTGCTTTAAAACTTTCACAGAGACCTCGAGTGGGCATTTAAACCACCAAATATTGACATCTGCGACACCAGTGTGGTAAGATTGCACAATTAATCAACTTTATTACAAACCCGATTCCAAAAAAGTTGGGACACTGTACAAATTGTGAATAAAAACAGAATGCAATGATGTGGAAGTTTCAAATTTCAATATTTTATTCAGAATACAACATAGATGACATATCAAATGTTTAAACTGAGAAAATGTATCATTTTAAGGGAAAAATAAGTTGTTTTTAAATTTCATGGCATCAACACATCTCAAAAAAGTTGGGACAAGGCCATGTTTCCCACTGTGTGGCATCCCCTCTTCTTTTTATAACAGTCTGCAAACGTCTGGGGACTGAGGAGACAAGTTGCTCAAGTTTAGGAATAGGAATGTTGTCCCATTCTTGTCTAATACAGGCTTCTAGTTGCTCAACTGTCTTAGGTCTTCTTTGTCGCATCTTCCTCTTTATGATGCGCCAAATGTTTTCTATGGGTGAAAGATCTGGACTGCAGGCTGGCCATTTCAGTACCCGGATCCTCCTTCTACGCAGCCATGATGTTGTAATTGATGCAGTATGTGGTCTGGCATTGTCATGTTGGAAAATGCAAGGTCTTCCCTGAAAGAGACGACGTCTGGATGGGAGCATATGTTGTTCTAGAACTTGGATATACCTTTCAGCATTGATGGTGCCTTTCCAGATGTGTAAGCTGCCCACACACACTCATGCAACCCCATACCATCAGAGATGCAGGCTTCTGAACTGAGCGCTGATAACAACTTGGGCATCCAGTATGGTTTTCCGGCCTTGACCCTTACGCACAGAGATTGTTCCAGATTCTCTGAATCTTTGGATGATATTATGCACTGTAGATGATGATAACTTCAAACTCTTTGCAATTTTTCTCTGAGAAACTCCTCTCTGATATTGCTCCACTATTTTTCTCCGCAGCATTGGGGGAATTGGTGATCCTCTGCCCATCTTGACTTCTGAGAGACACTGCCACTCTGAGAGGCTCTTTTTATACCCAATCATGTTGCCAATTGACCTAATAAGTTGCAAATTGGTCCTCCAGCTGTTCCTTATATGTACATTTAACTTTTCCGGCCTCTTATTGCTACCTGTCCCAACTTTTTTGGAATGTGTAGCTCTCATGAAATCCAAAATGAGCCAATATTTGGCATGACATTTCAAAATGTCTCACTTTCAACATTTGATATGTTATCTATATTCTATTGTGAATAAAATATAAGTTTATGAGATTTGTAAATTATTGCATTCCTTTTTTATTCACAATTTGTACAGTGTCCCAACTTTTTTGGAATCGGGTTTGTATACTAAATCGCTGTATTTCAAATGGTTATGGATTATTTCTCATGTTGACAAGCGCGTGCGTTGTTCAAGACTCAATTTAGAGACCATGATTTTCCTTCTAACAGAATTGCTTGCTAAAATTCATAAAGAAATATTAATATTAATGATTTCTCATTTTTGTGAGGAAACCCACAATTAAATGAGTGATTAATATATGTCTGATAATCATGAGATATCAACAAATGAAATAGTGAAAAACCTATACTATTTTTTTTTTTGTTATATTTAATTAGCTAAATTTGTGAGGGCGGAAACATTCTTACCGTTCCTCTTGCAAAATGATCAAAGAAGGATTTGTCCAGTAGGGTTCGGTCACTGCAGCTCTCCGTGCCCATCAGCGTCAGGTAAACGTAATCATTTGTCCCAGAAAACTCCTGTTTGCCAGTGGTGACAGACACTGTGTACGTGAACATCCTGCTCAGATGAGGACAAGTATTACTGACTCTCTGGTCTCACACCTGTGGCTTTTATATGAAATTCATTTTCTGCTTTGCACCTTGTATTGGGTGAGGTCTATTGTAAGACTGATTTTCCTGCTAAAACAGAACATGAGATAAAACACCCTGCAATAAAACAATAAAGCTCATTAATCTGGAGAGATCTCAAAGTAAGAACAATGCAGAGAAAAACTTAACTGGCCTATTTCACAACATGACACAATCAACAAAATAATTTCTACAGTAACTGTAATGATTTGAGTGAAAATGCTAATCTGAAAAATATTGTCTGTTATGTGTTACTTAATGTTAAGGAGTTTGTCTTTGGTAAAACTTGGAGAGCACCACACCGAGGCTGCCAGTTGCGGCACCATCTAAAGATCATCAGCATTGATTCCATGTGACAATAGTAGATCTAAAGTGTTATTACACCCTGACACGTGTTGCCTAACTCCAACAGAGTTTATAATGTCTCTAAATGCCAATCCCACTGCGTCCTTTTCATGAGAACATGAGTAAATGAAACAATAAAACTCCCATATCTGGAGAGATCTCAAGGAAAGAACCCCCCTCTTCTTTCCCCCTGACTCAAGTCCGGAAGTTCTCTAAGAATCATGTGAATTTATTGTTTTTCCCTTTCATGTTTGGTATCATTTTAAGTGTGCGACTGGTAAAATGGTCTCAGTTTCACAGCAGTCACTTATATTATGTGAAAGATTAAACATTTTTTTCCTTTTTGGGTCGTGTCTCTTCAAGACATTTGATAATCATTGCTTCTCTCCCCCGAGATCAGGTGCTTTGGGGCACAGGAATAGGCCCAACACAATTAAAAAATATTTGTGTAGTAAATATTTACAACTCTTTTGTTCTGGTCTGGGTATTTAAGGGAAAGTGGCAGAACAGTCATTGAGAAACAGAACCCCCCCAATCTAGGTTACGAGCCACTTTCTGTAATTATATTACTCAACTCCTGTAAAAGGAATACCTTGTATATACAGGAGGAGTCAGGTAGGCATATAATATTCTCTCTTCCCATTATATTATCTCAGGGTCTACTCTGGTCACTACCGTATCTCCCAAGGCCTACAGTCCAGATAAAAACCACGCCTGGTCTAGATTTAAACTGACAGAGTGTGTCTGCTTCCCGAACAATGCTAGGAAGACTGTTCCAGAGTTTAGGTGCTAAATAGGAAAAGGATCGACCGCCTGCAGTTGATTTTGATATTCTAGGTATTATCAACTGGCCAGAATTTTGAGACCGCAATAGACGTGATGGAGTATAATGCATTAAGAGCTCTCTCAAGTACTGGGGAGCTAAACCATTTAGTGCTTTGTAAGTAATCAGCAAGATTTTAAAATGTATACGATGTTTAATAGGGAGCCAATGCAGTGTTGCCAGAACCGGGCTAATATGGTCATACTTCCTGGTTCTAGTAAGAACTCGAGTTGCTGCGTTTTGGACCAGCTGCAGTTTATTTATTAAGCGAGCAGGGCAACCACCCAGTAGAGCATTACAATAATCTAGCCTTGAGGTCATGAACGCATGAACTAACTGTTCAGCATTTTGCATTGAAGGCATGTGCCGTAATTTAGATATATTTTTAAGATGGTAGAATGCAGTTTTACAGATGCTAGAAACGTGGCTTTCAAATGAAAGATTGATCATTCTGGGCATCCCGTACTTTCAATTATTCATTCGCCAGGGACCCGATTACGTGGATCTCACGGACACAAATTAGCCAGTTTGCACTTAGTCAGAGGGTGCAGGGTTACCTAATACTATTTTAGTCGGTTGCCTACTGCTTACTTGTACATAAAAGTGTATTTTGGGGTAGCCACTTCCTTACAACTTGTTAGTCATTGATAGGAATGAAAAGGTCTCAGATGACGTGCCTACTGCTCCTTCGTGAGCCTTCAGTTTGCTCTATCCTGGACATAAATTTGCGGTAGCATCAGCCTTTCTTCTTGATCTGCTGCTCATAATGACTTCAGGAGAATATAGAATAAATCAAATATAACATTTTATTTGTCAGGTAAAAATGTATTATGCCAGTTAAACAATTAGACGCCAATTCAAAAATGATAAATACATAACATCAATTGCTCAAAGAATGAATCTAAGAGGCGGTTGTTATCTGGACTGTAGGCCTTGGGAGATACGGTAGTGACCAGAGTAGACCCTGAGATAATATAATGGGAAGAGAGAATACCTGACTCCTTTTACAAGAGTTGAGTAATATAGCTAGAGGAAGTGGCTCGTAACCTAGATTACAGAATTACATGGTAGTGATGTAAATCCCCCGGTTGGTGACGCGGCACATCTGACATTTTTGACATGATTGTGTTGGGGCTATTCCTGCACCCCAGAGGGCTTCACCTGGCTTCAGGGAGAGAAGCAATGATTATCAAATGTCTTGAAGAGACACAACCCAAAAAGGAGAATAGAATTCTCCTAAGTTTTTAAGCAACACAAACCAGACAATATTTTTCTACTTTTTGACTATTCAGACGTTTTGTTGGACATTCTAGTTACACACACACACACACACACACACACACACACACACACACACACACTTGCACCTACATACACACACACTTGCACCTACATACATACACACACTCACACACTCTCTCACACACATACTCACACACACACACACACACTCTCTCTGATGAGAATCCTTACATCACATTTCAATTACTGTGAATATCGACTGCACATTTATTTGTTTTGGGCTGGGGCTGAGTCAGAGACAGACGCGCTCAACACTCAATATCACAACTATTCAGTGTTTTCAACTACATAATGTTTATTTTAGGTTTCAGACATTTAAGTACACATAAGTACTAGCAAAACAATACATTTATAGTTTGTAAAATACACACTGATGTCTATGGAAGCGGCAATAACATCTATTCAAATATAATTTACAGACGTGTTTTATTATTATCACATACACATAGTGTAAGTAACTATGAAGTTACACTTTAAAGTACTCTATTCTTCTCCCAGTTCACTGGCCACTTACTTTTATGTATTTCGGGAGAAAGTTATGAATTCACATGCTGTAAATCCGTTTGACAAGACTCTCTGAACTGTGGCGCAAACAAACACGATGCCAGCTCAGCAGTGATGTCTGTCAGCCATCGCCAATGGATGATAGCATCGTCTATCGGCCCAACGCTAGTTGATTGTGTCATGTTGTGAAATAGCCCAGTTACGTTTATCATATATACTCTATATATTGGCTAAAATCACTGCAAACAGGGTTTGTAAATGTCCCACCGATGTTCTCTCAGATGGCCACACTGTTGGGGATTCGGTCTGGAGAAAGATACCAATAGGGCACTTTCAGATTTTCATTTCGGCTCTTGATGATGTTGGTCACTTCAGCTAATCTCTTGTGGAAAGTCTTAGCGGCTTCCATGACCGGTTGTTCAATGAAGTACATATCTGGATACTCCCCTAAAAACAGCTGGAGAAGATTTGCACAAATCAAAACAAAACGAATTTGTAGGAAGCAAGTTTATGCAAACTAGTTCTGAAGAATCAGTCATCAAACCTCTTTGTCCTGGAACTGACTGAGGGCCCAGATTGCTCCTAGATGCCAAGAGGAACGTCCGCGGTCCGGCAGACTCTCCATGATGTACTTTATATCCACCTGGCCCTTCTGTGCGGGAGGGGGCTTCCGCATGGTGGAAGGGCTGTTTGGGACCCAGGCGAACCAGTCATACTGGAACACAGGACAGACACACAGATATCAGCCCATGGATAGTTTATATTCATCCTGAAAAGTGTGTGTAATCTCACCTGTCCAAAGTTGACTGCAGAGTGTTGTGCTGAAGCTGTGAAAATCACAACAGTCAGGAACTCGACCAACTGCTCCCGAGTTTTCAGGGAATCCGGGAACTCTGTGAACATTGGCTACGTGTTTACCTCATGTATGCGTTTAAGAGTGATGTAAACACAATGCATATGCAAGCATGCAAACACTTGTTACATCCCAGGGTGTAATTGACCCTTTGCAAAGACCCGCCCCCCTTAGTTTGTATCAGTTAAATGTTACTTATGGTGTTATTATACTACCCACCATTAGGGGACACTATTGTTCCTTTATGCTAAGTTTAAATACAGGAAGGTAGTGGAAGAAGATAGAGCTGTTTGGTAAGAGAAAGCATGGCTTCTCTCTGGTAACCTTACCTTTAATGATGTCTTGATTAGGAAACGTACCGTTTTATGCTCAATCAAAAAGGACTCCTTTTACCTACCCTTAGTTGTACCAATGGTGCATTTGCTACTGTATGATACATGTGGGAAATAGAAAGGACTAATTGACCTACATTGTATCTCATTGCCTTGGGTCTTTGAAACTGGATAGTAGTCACAAGGATAAGAACTGTTGCTGCTTGTTTCTGGAATTGCGGTGTGGAGTATTGAATTTGGTCTGGACTTTTACCAAGGTTGAAGAACCTTTTATGTCTACCTTGTCTACAAGGTTTCTTCTTACACCTATGGACTGTGGCATATAAGTATCACCACATTCATTGTATCCAACGTTTCACGCTCACATCGTAACTATTCATTTTGTTTTTGTATTTCTATATATACATATTTTTGTATACGTTTTTGGGTAATTTGTACAATTGGTTTATGATATGTTACTCTGCTTTGGGTTTATTATTGTGCATTTCACAGTTGTTGTTTTTTTTTTTTTCATAATATACCTCTGCTAAGGAAATCAGTTTTCAATTCTATTGTTTTCTTGACCTCAACTAGTTAATTGATTGAGAAGTTGGTATGTAGATCCGTCCTTTGTTATAAGTTACTGTTGCTGTTTCACGCAGTGAAGAAAACACTGCAGAGCAAAGAAGACACTGACAATGCGCCGACAGATGAGATACAGCAGGTTATTTTTGGTATGAAACAGTCTTGGCTGTCATTTTTAAAGAAATTTGAACAATAAAAACCGTATTGTGTTTCTTCTTCAAGTGGCCCATGAACCGATCATCTCTTCCTCTTTACTACTAGTTATAGCACCAAATAAACATGAATGAACATCAGAAGGTATGTTGTTTCAACCACGGAAAGACGTCAATAGACAATTTTTCAAGCTCAAGTCCACCAATGTTAATCTGCTACTGGTTTGTTTTTCGGACAAAATGGTGATTTGACATTATGATTGGTCAGATCGCCTGTCAATCAAACTCCCGGCCAAGGGTGAATTACTTCTATTTTGTTTTATTTTATATGTGCAATGTTTTGGTGTTTTTCTCTCTCTCTCTCTCTCTCTTAAGGAGGGATTTAAGTTTACAATTTAATTGTTATTTTGGAAACAGTAGGAAGGTGGATGCCATTTTTGTTAATGTCCATGTTTTCTCCTGTGCAGTGAGAGAAATGGGAGAAATTAAGTGTTTCGAAACTTTGAATCAGTTGAACCCATTACGTCGCAAAATGATTCACTCAATATGGCACGCTGGTGAATGCAGAGAAAACTTGCATAAAAACGCCTTTTATAAACCAACTGCAAATGTTTTATTGAAGGTGTAATCTATTCAATGCAATATGAAGTGTCTCAATAACTGTAGGGCTTGTTTTGTTTGTTTTATGGAGAGCTTGGTTAATCAGACCAGTAAGAGACTTTTAACTACAACTCTTCCTTAGTGTCATTAAATGTCTACAAATGTATAAAACTCCAATATCAGGTAAAAATCATATATAGATGCTGGTTCATGGGTTCTAGCGGTGAACCATTAAAATTACAAAACGTTTCAAAACTGTTATGACATATTTTGGCCTGGTCCGCTCCTGAAGTCTTTTTGAAGCTTCCCTTTTTGTATTGTGAACTTACTAAATGAATGTTACCCTTGTTATCCCCTCCCTAGACTGGGGAGGCATGTGAGAATTGGGGGCTCGTCCGGGATTTGAACCCATGACCTCTCGCACATTCACACTTACACATTTACATTTTATTTAAATGATACTCACCACAATTCTTCGGACAGTTCTTCATACCAGAGAAGCAAACATCCTGAACAAATGCTTGAATCTCCTTGTCTTCCTGAACTGTCTCATCACTGCCATAGCAGATCTTCACCACATCAGAAACAAAACTGGAGGAAGATGAAGTTAAATGATGAATCAGCTTAAATCTTGGTGTCCAAATGCTTTACTAATTCGTTCTTTGTTTTTCGTTCTCACCATTAGCATTAGAACTAGGGATGTAAGGGCTTTCAGTTTAAAAAAAAAAAACGAACCGTAAAGAACCCACGGTTCGGCATGCATTTGCACCACGGTTAATCTCAAATCTGATGACACATCTATAATATGGTTTGGTGGAAAAAAACGATGCTTAAAACAGTTCCGCTAATGTATGTTGATGGATACGCTCCGCATGCGTCATTTATGCCGTCATCACACGGCACACGGGTATTGATAATGCATGAGCACAGGTGAGACCAAAACAGCACACATTGCCTTCTGTGTTTAAACAGACACTCAGTGCTAATTCTGACAGAAGTAATAACCAAAAGAGCTGAGCAGGGCAATAAAGAGCTAGACAATAAAGACTGCCCGATGGCCCAGGGCTAGCGTGAAAGATGCTCGGGACAGTTGAGGGAACTGGAACTGTCCCGGTCGGGCCAGTGCTGCCTTGTCACGAAAGTTTATCATTTGCACGTGATTTTAAGCCTTGCCAATTAAAACATTCAAGCACAAGAAGACATGAAAGAGAAAACGGAAATCCGCATTTCAGACTAAATTGAGTTCTCTTTCATGTCTTGCACTTGAACGGACTCGAGACCAGTGTGACGCAACAGGTGACGCTCATTACCACTTGCGCCACCGGCTTCGCTCCATTCCCACGGCTCTCGGCCCCGCCCTGCTTGCCTGGTATGCTATTGTATTTTGGTGTCATAATTTTATTTATACAAGCACATACCAAACCGTACCGAAACCGGGACCCTAATGTATGTATGTGGCAAACACACCAATTTCATTGACCTACGACAGTCCATGATGTCACAAGTGGAGCGCCCGGGAGTATAAAAGGGCGTCTGTAATACACATGGGCGTCGAAAGCAAAAAAAAATGTGGGTGGGTCCTCTCCCAGAAAAATTTTACTGGAGTAGATGCCATTTACATTAAGTACAAATATATCGCCTTGTTTACTAAACGTCTGGTTGGGCCAGACAAAATTACGGAGAAAACACAATTATTAACAGTAGCAATAGTGTAGGGTTAAGATGCATGGCATTAAGTTTTGACGCAAATCGACCCGAGGTTCGAATCCGCCTTTTGCCGAACTCGCTCTACTACCTTGTCCCATCACATATCAGATCGGAAAGCCATTTATTTTCAATAAAAAAGAAAATATTAGAAAAGTGAAAATAAAGCGTCTAACGTGTTTAATAATAAGTGTTTATATAAGGGTAGGTAAACAGACGCGCTGAATTAGAGACGATAAAAGTGAGTGGGTCCAATATCATTGGTCTTCAAAAGTGAGTGGGTCTTGTCCCACCCACATACAATGGTTACGACGCCCATGGTAATACACGTCATCAGCTTTTTGTCTTCATGAGCCATTTTGTTTGTTTAGCGCGTGCTGAAGGCGATCAAAAATGGAGTCAAGCAGCAAATCTATCTGTAAGTGTGTGCCTCTGTGTCCTAGATATTTGACACCTGAGGACACACATAATACGTGATGATGTCCCCTGTTGAAGAGACACTGGCCAGCCATCTCTTGCAGGGCAAAACATCTTCTCTGAAGGCTCCGATCTTGCCATCCAAGCCACTACAGAGCACCTCACTCTTGATTGGCAAGGCGTATGCTTTTTCAGACCTGTCTGTGATTGGCTGAAGCGCAGGGCTCCATCGCAGTAGTTTGAAAAGTGCCTGTCAAATGCCAGCTCGCCCTGCATGTTGCTCTGTCGGCACCTTTGTCAAAGTACTTTGTACTTTTGGTGAAAAATAAATGTAGCGAAGCTGAGTAGTTTGTTTTTATTCAACTCAAGTAAGAGTAAAAGTACCACAATTTAATTATACTCAAAGTAGAAAAAAATTGAAAAATGTACTCAAGTACTGTAACGAAAGTATTTGTAAATATTTACTTTCCACCTCTGCATATATTCACATCCCTATCTTCTGATAGGTTCGGTATAATGCTTGATGGTTAAGCATTTTTGATCCTCTCATTTGTTATCTCTCCCCAACTACTGTTGGGTACGGAAAAAGGGAATACCTCCAGATTATCAGTATTTCTTAGTAGAGTTGGATCGCTCCCCTGCATCCTCCTTGGAGTTGGAGTATGGTGGATGAGAGTGATTGGCAACTACAGACGGCCCTGGGACATATCTCCCCTTTGGTTGGCCTTCAGGGTTAATGCTAGGTGAGTGGAGTTGTGTAGGGTCTAGATTCCCTCTACTTTATTACCTCCCTCCCCAAACTACAGTTGGGTTTCAAGTAGGGATGTCGCTCCCCTTTCGTGGATCAGACCTTGTTGGACAATGCTAAGAAGTAGAGGAAGTTTGCCTACGCGGTGTCCCTCCTTGTTATCTGTCACATTCTATGGTCTAATGCAAACAAATGATGGAGCGCTAGCCATAGCAGGTCTTAGGTAGAGTACTTTTATTTAGGTAAGGTTGAGCTGCTCTCCCCCAGTTACATTGGAGACTTTAAGTAGAGCTCAACTCTGGGATTTAGTTGAGTGAATGGAATCTTTCTGGAGAAGTATCTTTGCTCAAGCAGGGTGTGGGCGCTCTTCCCTAAATGACTCTAGGGTACTTTAGTAGAGCTGAAGCTGTACTCAACTCTGCGGTCTCCCTAGGAGTTGAGTTTTAATTGGCTATTATATTATGCTGTTCTTGTGTTTGCATCCCTATCAGGTTGAGGGTTGCATTCTCCCCCTGGAAGTAGTGGTAACACTCCCGGTGGTAAGTTAATGCAAAAAAAGGGGAACGTCTAGGTTGCGTATGCAATCCAGTTCCCTGCTTAGGGCTTGCCTGCACGTCTCCTTCAGACAAAAGTGTTGATGAGATGTTTTACAGATGCCCTTTTATACTCCCAGGCGCTCCGCTTGTGACCTCATGGACTGCCGTTGGCCAATGGAATTGCCGTGTTTGTCATGTGCTTCAGACACCAGTCATGTTGATGCCGTTCCTCATAGCATCAACTCCATGACGCAGCGTCTTGTTCCCCTTCTCAGAACCTGCAGTCCTTCATCTATACTCAATATCCACCAAAACACTTTCTTTTCTTTGGCATTCTTAGTCAAGTGTAGCCCTGAATCTGAACAACTACATTAAATCTCACAGCAGTGAAAGCATTAAAGGATGGCTACCTTGTATACAGGATGGACTGCAGCCAGCTGTCTGTACATGGCTATGGCAAAAACCTCAGATGTCAGATGTGTCCTGAGAAGGTGTGTGACCAGCTGGTGTACATTGAAGTCGGAGGATTTCACCCACATCTTGGCTAGCATCCAGTCGTACTGATTATCGCTTGGGAGAAAGACAGTGTTCCCCTCTGCAGTAAACCAAACTCCACTGCACGCCTGCTCACTCTCTCCCATTCCCGTGACCACATCACCCCTGTCCTCCAGAAGCTTCACTGGCTTCCTGTCCCACAACAGATCCATTTTAAAGATCTTCTTCTCACCTACAAAGTCCCCCATAACCAGCCCCGCTCCTACCTCTCCAATCCGCTTCATCACCACACGTCTTCCCATAGGCTCTTCTGTAGCCAATTTCCAATCACCACTGCATTATTTTCTGACCTTTAATTCCTCCTGTAGTGTGAGACCTCTATCCAGGGAGCCTTTCACCATCTCCTGCGTAACTGCGAACTTGTCTGGAAGATTCATGCACTTACTGATCATCACAGGATTGCAGCCGTTTAAGAACTGATATCCAAACATGAAGTCCTTTTCCCAGTTCTGCATCACATATTCTGTCAAAGGGAATAATAAAGTCAGCTGCCAGTGAGTTCAGGGGTGTGCCAAAAATGTGTGTTTTTGCCCGTTTATTTTTGCGTTCCAATAATTTTCAAAATGTAGAATTTGCACTCAGTCAGTGGACAGCTCGCTTTTGTATTAGAGAAAAACATTTTAACTTAGGAAGAAACAATTCAAACCTGTCACAGGGTTCTTGTTTATATGTCTAATAAATATTTCTTGAAAATCTTTGATATCTGTCCAAGAGGAGTGGGACAAGTCCTTAAGTTTGTTAAGACCAAGATTCTCGATCCTGAAAGAGATCACAGCAAGAAAAACACAGAGGAATGCCCACAATCAGATTTTCTGGTTCAGTTTAAGCTACACTTGTTTCTCCATTTATTTTGGGATATTTCCTGGTCAAGCAGTCAAACTGTGGCATAGGAAGTCAATAACATGCATATTTGTTAGGGATGCATGCAAAGGGATGAACACAAACTGTGTAACCTACGCTTTAGAGAAGAGAATTCAAAGAGAAGTTCACATATTTTGCACCTTCAAACTGAATGTCCAAATGAAGGTCAGTGCCTGAGTTGGCATCTATGCTCATGGGGAAACCAGGGCGCCACTCCTTCCACCTTCAAGAAAAGGCAACATTAATCTTTCAGTTACTGGACGAGAATTATATTTGGTGATGCACAAAGTTTTCCCTCTAGTATAAGTGTAATGACAGTATAAGTGTGGTAAACATTTTAAACTGTAAATGTAAGCTGTAAAACAAACAAAAAAAAAAACCATCTGGAAGAAACTAAAAACAACATTTACACCACCAAATGATTGAAAATTGTCCAGGATTGTAATTGTTGCATCAAACCTGAACAGTTTTTGTCTGGATTCCAGTTCCAAGCGCCTGTGCTCTTTTAGCAAACTGGTTGTATCATCCTGAGGCAGTCGAGCTAAAGGAACACACACACATAACAGTATTTGTGACATGCTTCATTC